>OZ010798.1:463459298-464059298 GCA_963932465.1 Maratus speciosus
AAGATCTCGGAAAAAAAAGGCAAATTTTGTCAAAAGATCTCGAAAAAAAGGCAAATTTTGTCAAAAGATCTTGAAAAAAAGGCAAATTTTGTCAAAAGATCTCGAAAAAAAGCAAATTTTGTCAAAAGATCTCGAAAAAAAGGCAAATTTTGTCAAAAGATCTCGAAAAAAGGCAAATTTTGTCAAAAGATCTCGAAAAAAAGGCAAATTTTGTCAAAAGATCTCGAAAAAAAAAGGCAAATTTTATCAAAAGATCTCAAAAATGGCAAATTTCGTCAAAAGATCTAAAAAAACGCATATTTCATCAAAAGATCTCGAAAAAAGGCAGATTTCGTCAAAAAATCTCGGAAAAGGGGCAAATTTCATCAAAAGATCTCGAAAAAATGCATATTTCATCAAAAGATCTCGAAAAAAGGCAGATTTCGTCAAAAAATCTCGGAAAAGGGGCAAATTTCATCAAAAGATCTCGAAAAAATGCATATTTCGTCAAAAGATCTCAAAAACGGCAGATTTCATAAAAAAAATCTCAAAAACGGCAGATTTCATCAAAAAATCTCGAAAAAATGACAAATTTCATCAAAAAATCTTGAAAAAACGGCAAATTTTGTCTAAAGATTTTGAAAAAATCGGTAGACTTCATCAAAAGGCCTCGAAAAAACGCATATTTCGTCAAAAGATCTCGAAAAAACGGCAGATTTCGTCAAAAAATCTAAAAAAAAAAAAACGACAAATTTCATCAAAAGACCTCGAAAAAACGCATATTTCGTCAAAAGATCTCGAAAAAACGGCAGATTTCGTCAAAAAATCTAAAAAAAATGGCAAATTTCATCAAAAGACCTCGAAAAAACAGCAAATTTCATCAAAAGACCTCGAAAAAACAGCAAATTTCATCAAAAGACCTCGAAAAAACAGCAAATTTCATCAAAAGACCTCGAAAAAACAGCAAATTTCATCAAAAGACCTCGAAAAAACAGCAAATTTCATCAAAAGACCTCGAAAAAACAGCAAATTTCATCAAAAAATCTCGAAAAAATGGCAAATTTCATCAAAAGATCTCAAAAACAGCAAATTTGTCAAGAAAATCTCGAAAAAATGACCAATTTCCTCAAAAAATCTCGAAAAAACGGCAAAGTTTGTCTAAAGATCTAAAAAACGACAGATTTCGTCAAAAGATCTCGAAAAAAATGGCAAATTTTGTCAAAAGATCACGAAAATATGGCAAATTTCATCTAAAGATCGTGAAAAAATGCAAATTTCACATTAATGATCTGTATCTTGGTAAAATGAACTTTTCATTAGAGTAAGTAAATAATTTCTGCCTAATTCGTGTTAGTAATTTCTTTTTAATTTATGTAAAGAAATTATTTTAATCATATGTAAATTATATATATTAATGGCAATTATATTTGTTACGCTTGAAATTCATAACTGTCATTGTTCAAACATCATTTGCGCAGTTTTCAGCTTTTTTGCTTTTTAGTCAATCTCATCCCTGACAAGAGAAGAGAGAAAAAAACATTTATTTGAATGAGCAGTTTTCAACATGCCCATGTTCGAAGATAATAACGCATTGGATGTGTGAGACTGTTAACAACAATGCTGAACATAACATCGCAGAAGGAATCTGTACAACTTCAAGTTTTATGGCATCTTTCAATTCTGACAAATTTCTTGGACACCTTTGATTTCAGATAACACCAGGACCAGAAATCCATTGGAGTGAGGTCGGGGGATCGTGGTGGCCTCGAAATTGCAAAGTTACAAGAGATGATTCTATTATCAAAGTACTGTTGCAGCACTAGTCGAACAGATGTGGCGATGTGTGGAGAAGCACCATCTTGCATCCATACAATATCATTAATGAAATTTCGATGCTGCAATTCTAGAATTACGCAATTCTGAAACATTGTTTTATGCCGAGAACTTGTGATGGAACACGTTTTCATACCTGTGGAAGTGACCTCTGCGAAAAAGTGTGGACCAAGAACGAATGTGTTTTCGATGCTTGTGTGTGTTTGTTAGCTTTATGTAAAGGCGTGAGGATTTTCATCAGCACAGTGAACGCAGTTACGTTCCCAGTTAAAGAGAAACATGCCTCATACATCCATAATATTTGCGCTGTTATCTTATCATATCTGATGAGAAAATAATTTGTAAAGTCCAAACGCTGTTGCTCGTCTCCGGGTTGCAACATCTGGATGTGCTGGAGGAATCAATAGGGAAACATCCACAGAACAGTCGTGCAAAATCTTGAGGACTGTTGTTTTTGATACATCCAAACTGCATGCAACACTTCTTGCAGTATGCAATGGATCTGCAGTAATCCTGTTATGCACTTCCGCAACAACTGCAACTGGATTGTGGTCGATCATGTGTGCATTTAGTAAATTTTTTCACCATATCACGTACAGTTTTTACGGAACATGGGCCTCGTTGTAACTTATGATTTTGGCGATAAACTTGCACTGCTTCAGCTGCATTTTCTCTGTTCAGATAAAACAGCATTATCAATTCATCTCGTTGTTTTATTGTGTCATCTTGTTGGCATGTACGAACAACTGATTGAAGAAACAATCTTCCCACGCTGTTTATTTTAAAATTTTCTACACGCAATGATTTTCTTATGGTGTTCTGCGATTGGTGCTTCTACTATCTATTCCTGTGAATTATGCAAAGTGCGTCAGTTCACCTTGTCTTTGAATTATCATTGGTCCTTTACAATGCTCTTTTTTGCAAATGTTTTATGCTGGTGTGATGACCCTAAATATCACTTGGAATGCGTGATTTTCTGTAAGATGCGAAACCCTAAATAAACTCTGGATACATCATAAGATACGAAAGCAGGACTTGCTCCTGAATTGGAGTCCTTTTGTCTTGCATCTTGCTGACTTCACTATCATACTGAAGGAGCACGTTTTCGATATGCGAGGAAAGAAGGAGTGGCTACAAGACATGTTTTTTAGTAGCCGATTTTTTTTTTTCACTTGTGAACCGAGTAATGTTGTAAAATTTGTTTTAAAAATGTGTTTTTCAGTTGTGTTTGTGTACACATAGTGAAAATAAAAATGTTATCATTTGTTTTAAAGTGCTGAATATTACATTGCATAGGAATTGATTAGGATTGAATGCCTAGATATTACACCAGCAATTTTAGTCATATGTATATTGTTCCAATGCCATTTATGGATTTTCTATGCGCTGATGAATTTCCATGGGAAAAGAAGTGTGTTGCTATTCGAAATTTTCAAAATTTTTCACTGTAACCCATAACCGTGAGAGCTCTATTGTTATAAATCATCACGATCTTGAGCGCATACATTCAAATAACTAAATCTAAAATTTCCTTTCAATTGGTTGAGCGGTTAGGTCGCTAGGGGTACATATGTAGGGGAAGTTTTTTTTATAACCACATTATACAAATATATAATTGTGTTAAAAATTGGAAAGTGTTTGCTAAATAGAAGCATCTACTTTCTGTGTGTGTATGCTATGGAGGTTTTATTGCATATAGATTTTTAACCTTTTTATTTTCAACATTCTTTTGAAAACTCGGTTTACCCGAACCCAACCCGCAAGATTCAAAACCCGATCCAACACCGATCCGAATCCGAAACAGACATGAACAAAGAAACAGTGTACTATTCTTAAAAGAGAATTTTAATTATAAAATAATAGTAATTTTAAAAATATGTATTTTCGGGGTAAATTCTTGAGCCAAGGAGGCTGTTCCTTAAACAAATTTTTGCAGAGGTCTGACAGGGACGGGTGAATGATTTTCATACAAGCAGAGTATTGGTGGGCTGTTAAATTTCAGTCTTTGAAGAATAAAAGGAAGAATAAAGTAAAGGCCTGATTCAGCACAAAAAATTGTTTGGTTTGGCATAGATAGAGCCTGCAGAGAAAGCAAGACCCAGGCGCGACCCAGATAAAGTTATGATCAGACTCTACCTGTTCCGAGTCCGTGTAGGTCTCTAAATGGCATTTGAATGGGAAAAACGTGTTCTTTAACGGCTGGAAAAATTTTAAATTATGAAAAAAAATTGAGTTTGAGTTGTAAATTTTGTTCAAACTCATGGTTTTTTGAGCTTTCATTCAGCTCACGTTCATTTATCAAAAAGTGAGTGAAGTTCGACTCAACATTCACAGAAATTGAACTAAACTCGTGAGTTTTCACTCAGTGAATGTGCTCATGCCCAACACTGATTATTACATTCGAATTACTCTTTTAAAAAATGTAAACAAAGCAATGATCAGAAATCTGAAAAATTCTAAAATCTGCACAACCTCTGGTCACAAGCTATGTGGATTTGAGGGAGTCTACTGTATTGTATATCGGTTATTACGAGTATTGGATATAGTCGATCTTTTTCAAAGCTGTGTCAACTTCAAAATATGCTGACTCAAATGTATTGGTGTAACCTAGACATTGTATTTCTAGTATATATTTATTCATTAACCACTCCCCTTGCCAATTTTTTTGAAAAAAAAAAAAAATCATTTTTTGCAATCACATCATTGCATTTCATATCACAAAACTTGGAAAACTGCCAATCAAACATTATGTATAATTTATTATATCATATAAGAATATTTTCTCTCTTTTTAAGCTTCTGACAGAGTAAAAACGTGATAAAACAAATCGTAGTGACAAATTATGCCATGCCTGAGTATTCTCGGGATAATAATTGTCATATATACAAACCCGAGATAATAGGGCGTGTCAATTTGGGAGGCAAAAATAAAAATTCGTGATTTTTATGAATGAGGGGGTCCAAAAGTTTGCCTTTTGATGTGTAATATCCTAATTTAAAAGATATTTTCTTATTCATAAAGATTTAGCTTGGTAAATTTGCGCTTGATTATAATCTGTATTGAAATTTCTGAAAAAAGGGGGTAACTTAATATGAAAGGCAACAAAATTTGCCCAAAAAATGGTTTAATGAACTCAAACAATTTTATTTATATTTTGTTTTCATTATGAAACACTGAAAACAAATTGTAAAAAAAAAGTTAAAAGCTTCAACCAACAATATTCATCAAATCTTGCTTCGATTCATTCCTAGACATGATTCTTCTGCTTGCTTCCTGGCCTCTAATGAATCCTTCTCGTTTCTCATGAGTGTATATTTTGCTAGAAGCCTCTGTTACTTGTTTTACACACCTCTCTATGGACTGTCCATGACATGGCCACTTTGGAACTTGCATTGGCTGTTCAACAAACTTCTTTATTTCTGATATTTTGAGTTTACAAGTAAGTGGAGGTTCATATGCTTTTTCCGACCAGTCTATCAGTTCCAAAAGGGATGTTGCATTTGGATTTACTGCAGGTGTTTTTCTAGGCCGAACAGATAGGTCTCCTGGTGTATTATCATCTCCATTCCTTAATTCGATTATCTTCTGGACCCCAACTTTTCTTTCTTCTTCGTCTTCCGAACATAAAAGTGTCTGAAGCACCATTTCACTAAATGCAAACCACGATGAACGTTGGATTGTTGGCAAAACAATATCTGTTACTGCCTTCTTCTGATATTTTAGGAGCTTCAACTGATAAAGAATGTGGCGAGGTCCTTCCACCCAAGACAATTTCGATTTGATTGTAAACCAGCAGGGATAGTAAACACCAACAATATATTCCACAAGCAGTTGTAATTTCTTCAAATTGTTGCCTTTAAGGCCATGTTTTGAAACCCATATGCGACAAATTCTATTTGCAGTTGTTAACCACCGAGAGTGGCTTACAGGACCAATTTCTAATAATGCAAGATCAGTTGGAAGTACACCTGTCCTTATGGCCTGAGTTATCATGTAACCATAAGCCTGATCTGTAGAGAGATCTTTGATAACAGTGTTACTCAATGGAACCAAAGATTCTGGAAAGGATATTCTGACAAATGAGGGATTGACTTCAAGTTCTGTTGCAGTATCAAGCATATTGCCAATCTTACCACTCCACTTGTTGTTAGACAAAGTTTTTCCATCCAACTCAGTGATCAAGTGCCGCAAAGGTAGCTCATTAGTATGAAGAGCACAAACCAACCAGATGAGTTTACGATTCAGCTTTGCCTCAACCCAATACATGACTCCTCCTTCACAACCAGTGTTAACATTCGTTGAGTCACCACCAATAGCCTGCAAACTTTTGTCAATGCTGTTTTTCTTTAAAAAATCCACAAGATGGTTAGCAATAATTTCAGCAGGTTTCCTTTTCGTTAAGTCTTTGTCTGGAGTAAAATGGCAAAAATACCTTCCTCCTGGCTCACTACAAACAGTGTAATGCTCTTCTTTCACAATACTTGGAAACTGATGACTTGAGTTATCTGCTTGTAACAGAACTTTAGTGGGATCTTGGCATCCATCAAAAAAGATACATTCAATATTGCCAGTCCGGCATCGAAGATGGAATTCTTCATCAAGTGATTTCATAACTTTTTCTTGTGCTCTTTTTACTTTATTGTGATCAACCACAAGTCTCTTGTCTCTTTCATTAATTAGTCCAGCATCCAAAAATGCAGCTGTTGTAATGGCAGCTGTAGCACGGAGACCGACACCATACCTAATACTTTGCAATGCAACATTGCACAATTGTAACGTATTATACTGACTTGTATATGAAGTAGAAGGTCCATCAGAATCATCACATGGAATGTGCAAATAATCTTCAGGTTCTTCATCTGTAAAATCAGTTAACTCTTCATCGTCGTCGAAGAAAAAAACTTCATTTGTTTGTAATGTTAACTCTCCCTTCCTTTTCTGCTCATATTCAGAAATTCTTCTTAATTCATCTTCTTGCCTCTTCTGCCTTTTAATTTGTCTTCTGTGCTCATGTATATCTGGTAATCCAATTTGATGCTGTCCAACAGATCCAACCTTCTTTCTTTGACTATTAATAAACACTAGTTCTTTGACAGGGATCTTCATATCCTTAGAACAAGAGCAGGAGATGTGCACTTCATGTTTACAATCAGCACCACCTGGACATGGACCTTCAAATTCTGAACATAACTTGATCTCATACTTGCAATTGAGGATGTCAAAGAGCTTGTCTAACGTTGCTATGAAAGCCTCTTTCACTTCCAGTTTTCCTCTGCCAAGTGATATGTTTTTGGCTTTTTCCCAGTTTTCTTCTATTTTCTTCAGGACTATAACTCTGGAATTTAAAAAGAACAAAAGAACTGTTCGCTCGCTCCCACTGTTCAAGCACTTTTAGATAAACATCCTTTGCAAGAGTGGCTGCTGGGTAATTTCTGATATTCTCTCCACTCTGCTCTCTTAGCAGAAGCCCATATCTTAGAACATCACGCAGAGTTTGGAGTTCGGAAGGCAGCATTTCTCGACCAGTTCCAATTAAATTACTCATGTGAGTTGATGTTGCTAGTCTTGTCTTCCTTTTGTTATCCATAGTTCAGAATTTTAATACTTTGCAAGTGGAAGAAATTATTTGCTTCTGGAAAAAGAACAAAAGAAAATGTCACTATTTGTATGATATTAATAAAAATACACTCAGCTGCAAATGAGTATTGATGGTTTAAAAAAATTTACGAGTAGAATAATTTTCTTTTACAGATGTTATAGCATTACATAAGTATGTTCTTAACCTTAGAGCAGAAGTACAAGCAGAAATAGTGATAAGAAAGCACTTCTTGAGAGAACACAGTTTGCTGCGATTTTTACATGAAACGAGAAAATCTCACGAAATTGAAGTAGCTATTTACCAAGCAAACCATTGTAATTTCCAGTTCATGTAAATATATTTGTGAATAGCTAACCAAAACACAACTTTTTGACCTCCCTCATTTTTTGAAAAAGGAAGTCGAAAAAATCGACACGCCCTACCGAGATAACTTGGGACAATCAAGAAAGCGGTTAGAGCGCTAATGCTGTTTTGTATTTTGCATTTTTGAAACACTGCTGAATGTTGTTCTTTAAATGTTTTCATGATTGATGCTTTCTGAGCTATACTGCATGGATATATTATATGTTTGTTTATATTAGCTAAAACTTCTTATAAATTTAAGATTTAATGATCAAATATGTAATGCTTCAATTTTTATTTTCATGTTTTAGTAACAGTATAATGTGCAAATATATAATGACAATAATTATTTTGACAATCATTTGAAGTAAAAGTCATAAAAAGTTTTTTCCTGAACTAGGGGTGGAGGGAGGGCAGTTTGGTAGGTATGTAGTGGATTCTATATGCTATCTTCTGGATTTTTTTAGAAAACTGTGTATACCCTCTGTTTCTGAAATAAGGCTTTCTGTATACTCTGTAGTATATCTCCTTTGCATGTAGTGTATACCTTCTGATTGTTTTATGACTACACCACTGCATTTTGGAAAACTTGGTACAGTAACACCTGTCGTAAACAGTATTTCATACTCCTGATGGAAAGAATAGATACTGTACAGTTATATCTGCTAAGACAGAAACATATCTAAAATGGAGTTTTTTCATGTATTTTCTATGTAAATTAATAGTTTCATTTATTTATTAGTTCAACAATGCATTTTAATGAAAACATTTTTTTTTGTTTTAGTGACTGGGAGGCTCATAGCCCAAAGGCATTTAAGAATTACAGAACAAGTAAGCTGCTAATTTTCATATTCATGTTTTGTGTTTGGTCTTATTAATAAATATCATTTTTTTTTTTTTAATAATGTTTTGTATACCGTTATAAACTTTAAAAATTTACTTTATTTTTCTGAGAAAATTTGAAATTATTAGATATATATATATATTTGAGCTATTATTTAATATGTGCTAATTTATCTACATAAACAACCAGGAATGATGTTAAGTATCAGAAAGAAAAGTAATATCGGCAATGTGGCTCTGGTAATTATAAAATTAATTTCAGACTTTTTTTTAAAACATTAGCTAAAATATTCCTAAGTACTGATACTTAACTAAAGAATGAAATTATTAAATGAATATTTCTCTATAGTCATAAAAGTCACAGAAAGGCAGTTAACCCTTTATGCCCTGATGGTGCTTTAAAATATTATTAAAATAACTCGTTATAAAATTAATTTAATACATCGATTAGTAGTAATACAGTTTAGAACGAGTTATAGATATTTTACTTTATCTTGTTTCAAAAGTATTATTGGTTGCACAAAACTTAAATATTTTTAAAAGGATGATTTCTTTTTCATCTTTTCAGCTTTTTTGAAGTAGAAAGATTGGGGGGGGGGGGGGGGGGGGCTCAGTTTGGAAATATTTCTATTGTAAGAGCATTATATTTGTACATTCCTAATTCGATAAAATACTAAAAAAAAAAAAAATAAATAAATAAATAAATAAAAGATTTGAGTGGAGTTATACATATTGCATAAAATTCCTATAAATTCAAATTTAATTAATTTTAATTGGCAAAATCCTTCAAAAATTTATTAAATGATTTTGTAAATCTTCTAATGTAGTTTCAAAAATTCATGAAAAATGCTTTAAAAGATAAAACAGGGTGTCTACAGAATCTGGAAATCAGGGAATCATGGAAAAATCAGGGAGGTTTATCAATCTGGAAATATCAGGGAAAAATCAGGGAACTTTGTAAAAATATGCAAAAATCAGGGAAATTTGTCTGTGTGTGAAAATATTTGCACTTTCACCTTGCCAACAAGACTGATTCGTGTATTTTATATACCATATTTTTTCACATACTGATTAGTCTTTCCCAATTTTAAAAAAAGATGCACATGGTTTGAGTTTTTGATATTTAACGTAAATTAACGTGATCCGATGTCCTCATTTTCTGTAGATAGCACTTATATTGAAGGCAATTTATCCATTTTTGAAAATTTTAAATGATACATTAGCATAACCTCACCAGACGGCTAGCTTAATCCAATTAGCTATCCCGTCAGATGTAGATATGTCAAGATTGAACATTTTTCAGAAAATGAGGAAATTTTCTGGTCACTGTATATCCATTGGCCACTATATAAAGTTGTTGGACTAAATTTTGAGTTTTGATTTATAAAACTGTCAATCAATACTTTATGAATATTTGGCAATTTTTATGTTTTTTCTTCCAAATAAGATACTATCAAGCTGGATTAGATAAGTGTGTTATATGAGGAAGAAGCATGCATGGAAAAATACCGTATGTGTATTATTGTTAATAATAGAAATCAGGGAAGTCTGATAAAGATAATCGGGGAAATCATGGAAAAATCAGGGAACTTTTTTTGCAATTTCTGTAGACACCCTGTAAAATTTTCATGAATTCATATTTTGGGACATAAAGGGTTAAGACTTCTTTCAGTAGTGTTATTTTGATCCAACATACTTGTTTATCTTTTTGTTTGTAATTTGGAAAATATTATTAATGCAAGTATTTCATTTGATGAAAGTTACTTGTAAAACTTTCGCATGGATAAATCTATGTCTACGTGATTTCAATTTGCTGCTCAATGAAATCTGTCCTCCCCACTTCTTCCCTTTGTTATCATGGGAAAAAGTAGAGTGGTCAGTCAGACAAATGCAGTGTTGCCATAGTTACTGCCCTAAGATAAGGACCAAGAAACTGACCTTGAGAAGTCAATTAAATTATTAAATGAAATTACATATCATCTATAATAATAAGGAAAGAAGTTTGTGTGTGTACTATATTCTGAAGAGACCACTGCACACAGAGCTAAAAAAATTGGCAGGAAGGTACCTTTATATTAGATTAGTTTCTAACACAATTATTCAATTGGTAAATAAATCATAAAAAATTTACACCTGTTATGAGGTCCCCTTTATATCTGAAGTAATGCACCTCAAAGCCAGATTTTGGATTTTTTAATTAGATTTTTTTAATGCAAAATTTAGTATTTTTCCCTGATTTTTCCACATTAGTTAAAGGAATTCAGTTTCAATGTTTTAGCCCAATATAGTAAATTTTGTCCTCTTTTCAATAAAATTTATTAGACTCCGTACAGCTATTTTTTATTTTCTTGCAATTTTTTTTCTGTGCTTTTTAAGTTTTTTCACAATTCTTGGTGATTTTTAACCGACTTCAGAAAGGAGGAGGTTGTCAATTAGACCTGTATGTATTTTCTGTTCATGCATAACTTTCGTAAATATGAACCAATTTAATAATTCTTTTTTTGTTTGAAAGTGTAAGACACCAGTGTGGTCCCATTTCAAATTGTTTTTGAAGCAGTCGCCCAATTAGAAGCTTCATTTTTCACGTTCTTACTCTTACACAGATACGAGGTCTTTTCAAAATGCAAAATCTTGACTAGACAAGGGCCAGGATCCAGATAGATTTGTGCTGTTAGGGAAACGAGATTGACCAATAAGAATATTTTCTTACTTAAAGCAGCGGAAATTTTGCAAAAATGCAGGCTTCTGATTGATCAATCTGATTTCACTAACAGCGCAAAATCTACCTGGATCCCGGCCAAGTTTTCTTATCCACCAAACCGGAAGGCCCACATCGATACCAACTGATATCGGAAGTAGGTGTCAAAAAGCTGAAAATCAACTTTTAAAGTTTCCTCGTGTATCAGAACGCAAGTGCCTGTGTAAGAGGTTGCCTGGTGCTGAAGGCACAAAATGCATTCATATGTCAGTACACAGCACAGTGCATTGCTATGTGTAGTGATACTGTCATTAGTTTCAGATTCGGTTATCGGATTAGATATAAGAATAATTTCAGATTTTCTTCAGGTTGGGTTCCCCAATAGGAAAGTGGCGTCATATGGAAATACAGTAGACTCCCTAAAATCTGCAACCCTAAAATCCGCATATCATCACAGATGTAAACAATGAAACTTTCAGTTCAGATGTAGAAGCAAAATTACAGACTTTTTTCATTTTTATATCATCCTGTAGGTATTTTAATATGTAATTCGTGTTAATATAACCGAACTCATGCTTTTTCATGAAAGAAGTATAAATTATCTTCTGAAAAAATTCAAGATATTGCTGATATCACTGGTAATTGCAATCTTTTTACCAAATATAATTGTGTTAGTCAAGCTTTTTTGGTTAGTAAGTCTGGCTAAATCAAAAATAAAATTTCCTTATTTTATGATTTTGATGGGAAATAGTAGAGTACCTTTAAGAGGCAAGTTTCATTGAATGATTCCAGAAAAATGTATCTGATCTTTATTATGCGTATTTAATTATACATTAATTATTTATTCGAACTTTACTTTTAATAATTTTGATTGCATGATTACATTCAAATTACTGTGTAAAAATGTAAACAAAGCAATGACCAGAAATCTGCAAAACCCTGAAATCTGCACAACCTCTGGTTCCAAGCTGCCAGATTTGAAGGAGTCTACTGTATTTGATTGGTTGAGACAAATCTAGACAAAAACGATTATTGATTTTTGTTTTTTCGTCATCATGAAGCATTTTGGTGAGCCTGCCATTACTGCCAAGCTTGTTAAATTCTCTCACTTGTATGACTGAACTCATTCAGGTGTCCATCAAATTGTTCTGGAATAGAAAATGTCCAGGATTGCTATAGTTTAGACTAAAGCATCTGTCAAAGCACAATCTGAGCATTGAATATTGCCACTTTCACATGGATGCAGGTTCAGATTACCAGATTCGGACTCAACATCTGAACTTCACGACTCATTTCCAATGCCATTACAGCTTTTATGGAAAGTAGATGGCTGCAGTTTATTTACTCTAACATGGCACAGTTTTTGCTAACATCTTTCTTTTTAGTTTTTTTTTTTTTTTTTTTTTACTGGAGGGGCTTGATTGCATATAAGAAAGTACTGTGCACTGAGATATGGAGTCACTTTACTATGTACTGACACATGAAAGAATCTAGCCGTGCTCTGATGTGTAAGAAACTTTACTGGTAGATTGCTAGCTTTTTTAGCACCCACTTCTGATGTCCATAGGTATCGATTTGGACTTTAAGGTAATTAATTCTTGAATGTGGACTGTTGTGAATACAATGTATTTGTTTTAAAAAATTATCATAAATAGTAAATGCTAATAAAATCAATATTTCTAATGAAATTACAAAGATTTTATTAAGAACTATTTGTTTAATAAATAAATTTCATTAATTATAATTTCTGTGACAAATTATTTTATTTAGCAGACATTGAAATCAGGATAATTATGTATTACGGTATGAATAACTAAAAAGTAGGAAATAAAATCAACTTTTCAAAAATATATATTAACTGACTTCTAAAAAAGCACTAAAAAGAATTAAATCTTTAAAATTCTCTAATGATGAAATGTTATCCGATAACCACACATCGGATATCATGTATCAGCATAAAAAAGTTAAATTTAATATCCACCAAACATGGATTTTCTAGAGAATATTTTTTACAAGAGATTAATATGCATATTTATGATTTAATTTGCGAATATATACACATAAAAAGTAATAAATTACTTTTTGAATTTGGTGCCAAGCAATCACAATCCATAATGATTAAACAAATAATTTTCTGAAGAAATAGAGCATTTTTTCCGTCTTTATCATATTTTCCATCATCACTTGCTTCATGGTAATAGGTACAATGTATGCACAATTTTACTATATTCTTAAGATAGTTTGGATTCTTAAGATAGACCCCCATAGGAGGTCTTTCTAAGGGAACCTAACCTGTATTTACGCAAGGTTTCCCAAGGTTCGAAGAAAACCACGAAATCTCCGAACGGTTAGACCGGCGGGCGTGATTGGGTTCAAACCCAACACCTCCCGTCTACAAGCTTTGAGAGCAGAACCTCTCGGCCACTGGTGGGGCGTAGATGGTGTTGCAGTCAAACACAGTCGTGTTTTCATTTCTATGGTCCATAATATCGACTGCTGATATAATGCTTCTCACTTCTGAGCTTTATTCCAGAGGCTGGGAGGAAAGTAGATTGGGCGTGCGTAGAAGTCTGTTTCAGAGTGTGATTAAAGAATAAATCATTTGGTACACATGCATTTGATACGATTGTTCTTTTAGTTTACTTCGAGAGTTGTTGGGTGGATTGCCACCTTCTGATAATCATAGGTTTTAATAAGTTTATATTTTTGACAAAATGCTTTATCATTTTAAAAGCTTTTATGTAGTTTGTTTTCAGTGGTTTCTTTTTAATTAAATATAAGCTGCTGTAATAAAGAATGAGGGGTAGAATATTTGTTTGATTGTGTGCAGCTAATTTTCCCTGGACTTTAAAATTTTTCTTTGATGTTTTCTGTGGTGTATTGGCTCAACCTGGAGGATCTGAATCTACAGATAAGATTTTGTTTTTTCATTCTTCATGAACAACATGGAAGATGTCATATATAATTTTTCAGGAGGATTAATTTAGCAGTCTGCAATTAGACATTTGATTTCCCATGTTCTTGTAAATGGATTGAAATGATCTTAGTAAAGCTACATCTGTGATATAATTCTTCTACTTGTTCTTTTCCAACCATATTTCAATAATGCAAGTGCTGAAGGACTTCTTTTTGGCAACTGAATGATGTTTACTTAATTTGCAACAATCTTTGTCAGATTTTAGAATAAGGAAATTCATTTTAGCTTAGCCTTGATTATCTTCATTATCATGTTAAAGTTTCCATAGTACCTTTGAGTTCCAAAAATCCTCCTTCATTTAATTATGTCAGCTGCAATGTACAATATCGCATAATGCATTTAAACGCAGTTTTAATTTGAACTGAAGTTTGTTTCCTCATGACATGATGCCCTTGTATACTTTTTCAGACAATTGTATTGGTATCGTTAGTAAATGTTAAGAAACTATGAATATACTTAAAGTCTTATATTTTAATTTATGTTTATGCTTTTTAAGTTTGTAATAAACCTGTTTTTATTTTTAATATGTCATCTTTACTTTTACTCCATCACACAAATAGAAGTCTCATTTTCAGTTATTTACTATTAATGGGCTATATTATCTAATTTCGATTTAAACTGTTTAATTTCGTTCACTTATTCATTTGTGTTATTAAAAGCAACATAACGCTTCCTCTGCAATTTGCATCTCTGCTATTTCTTTTAAACCTGTTCATTACATTAGTAATAGGAAGAATTTGCACACATTACCGGCTATGAACAGCAATTGCTGAAAATAAATTTTGCTGGGTTTTTTTTAATGTTTAATTAGGTTTCTCATTTCATTGTAGGGACAAAAATGAAATTTCTTTATAATATTCCAAAGGTGTTTCATAATATATGCCGTGATGCATCCTTTTTACCCGACTGAAAAGAAGGGTTATGTGTTTCATGCGTATCTGTGTATGTGGATTTCTTTATACCCTCGAAACATCCCAACGGTAGGATGTATTTTTATGAATGAGGTCTCTATCGATTCGTCTTAATCTTCCGATGGTTATAGAATAGGTTTTGTTTTTATAAATTCAAAATGGCGGCCGTAAAATACAAAATGGCGGTAGAGACAAAAAAAAAATTACACACCATATTGAGTGACATATCATTGGATAGGTCTTTCAAAATGAAGACGATGTTTCATTTACCATTTTGTAGTCAGAAGCTCCGTTTATATATTACACAACCTAGAAGTTGTGTACTTTGGATCGCTACCTTTACTGTAACTCTAACCTTCATAATAGACTTCTAGAAGGCCTCATCAAAAGAGTGTTTGTAGATAGGAACTAATAATTAAACACAACTTAAAAGTCATCAATACAAGTAAATAAAAAAAAAGGGCAAGTAATATAAAAAATAGTTTCATATTATGAGAAATAATTAATTAGTTTGCTTTTTACGCTATCGAGTATTTTGATTTTTTTTTAATTTAATATATTATTACAAGAAATTAGAATTAAACATTTTAAAAAAATCTCATTTATTTATACAATTATCTGGTGTATCTGTATTTTTATAAGTAATTTTTGCCGCGGAACTGCAACACGGGACCTGTTCAGCCCGTGATTATGCTAATGCATGCACAATTTGAGAACACATGATTTTGTTTTACCTCAAAAATGTCCATTTAGAATCTTCTGTTATTGTAATATGGGTTTGAAAATAACCTATGATTCTGAATATTTTAATAAATGATAATTTAAAAATTAAATTTCCTCATTCAGCCACTTTGAACGCGGAATAAAATTATTCTTCTGAAATGAATTTTAATTATCGCCAAAATATTTTGCATACCTTGAAAAGAAATCTTTAAATAGAAACTGCATAATTTATTGGCTTTTACGGGAAAAAAAGAATATTATTAGCAAAATCTTCATTTTGGCAGAGGTGGGATTCGAACCCATGCCTCCGAAGAGACTGGTGCCTTAAACCAGTGTCTTAGACTGCTCGGCCATGGCACCTCGATTGAAGTGGATGTAATATCTAGCGAATAAAAAAATCTATAAAACAATTAGATTTTATTATTACCCGGCTGAAAAGAAGGGTTATGTATTTCATGCGTATCTGTGTAGGTGGATTTCTTTATACGCTCGAAACATCCCAACGGCTGGATGGATTTTTATGAATGAGGTCTCTATCGATTCGTCTTAATCTTCCGATGGTTATAGGATATGTTTTGTTTTTATAAATTTAAAATGGCGAACGTAAAATACAAAATGGCGGTAGACACGGAAAAAAAAATTTACGCACCATATTGAGAGACATATCATTGGATAAGTCTTTCAAAATGAAGACTATGTTTCATTGACCATTTTGTAGTCATAATAATTACATATAAAAAATAGTTTCATATTGATGAGAAATAATTAATTAGTTTGCTTTTTACGCTATCGAGTTTTTTGATTTTTTAAATTTAATGTATTGTTACAAGAAATTGGAATTAAACATTAAAAAAAAAAAAAAAAAAAAGTCATTTACTTATACAATTATCTGGCATATCTGTATTTTTATAAGTAATTTTTGCCGCAGAACTGCAACACGGACCTGTTCAGCCCGTGATTATGCTAATGCATGCACAATTTGAGAACACGTGATTTTGTTTTACCTTAAAAATGTCCATTAGAATCTTCTGTTATTGTAACATGGGTTTGAAAATAACGTATGATTCTGAATATTTTAATAAATGACAATTTAAAAATTAAATTTCCTCATTCAGCCACTTTGAACGCGGAATAAAATTATTCTTCTGAAATGAATTTTAATTATCGCCAAAATATTTTGCATACGTCGAAAAGAAATCTTTAAATGGAAACTGCTTAATTTATTGGCTTTTACAGGAAAAAAAGAATATTATTAGCAAAATCTTCATTTTGGCAGAGGTGGGATTCGAACTCATGCCTCCGAAGAGACTGGTGCCTTAAACCAGTGTCTTAGACTGCTCGGCCATGGCACCTCGATTGAAGTGTATGTAATATCTAGTGAATAAAAAAATCTATAAAACGGTTAAATTTTATTATTACCCAACTGAAAAGAAGGGTTATGTGTTTCACGTGTATCTGTGTATGTGGATTTCTTTATGCCCTCGAAACATCCCAACGGCTGGATGATTTTTTATGAATGAGGTCTCTATTCCTTCGTCTTAATCTTTCGATGGTTATACATACCTGCCAACTGCTACGAAAAAATCGTAGTTGCTACGATTTGGACCTATAAACTACAATGCTACGAAAATCGGTCTTAAACTACAATTTTTTGCAAAAAAAACAAAAGCATTTTTTGTTTCTAGTTGCGATTTTTATCCCGCGCAGCATATTTTTCAGGAGTGATTTTGTTCCGAAATTTCCATGTATTCATTTCCGAAAGTTTTAAAAGATTGGCCATTAGTCTGAAAATTCGGACATTAAAAAATGCTCATGAGAAAAAAAAAAATTCTGGGCTGCAAAAAAAACTTTTTAAGATAAAACAATCTAACCGTATTTTTGTTAATATTTATACAGAAATTCCCTTCCTTAGAAACAAGGGTGCCATTTTAAGAATTCTGGAGGTGGTTCCTAGAGGAGCAAGGTTTGAAATAGTGTGCAAAATCGCACGATTTGCGATAAACTATCGCGAATTTCGACAAATGACCATTTTAAAAAAATCAATTTCGTCAATTGGTTGCAGAAGAAAGTAAATTTCGTTAAAGGATCGTGGCAAAAACGTGAATTTTGTCAAAATATCGCAGAAATTTCGTCAAAAGATCAATAAGATAATGCAAATTTCATCGAAAGATTAGTAAGAAAACCCAAATTTCACCGAAAGATCGCAGAAAGAAAACACTAATTTAGTCAAAGGATTGTGGTAAAAAAACGCAAAATTCGTCAAATGATCGCATAAAAAATGCGAATTTCGTCAAAAGTTCGTGGTAAAAAGTGCAGATTTCAAAAAAGAATCGTGATAGGAAAATGTGAATTACGATTGTGGGAAAAAATTGTGAATATTCTGAAATGATGCCGGGAAAAAAATCGCGAATTCCGTCAAAATTTACTGCACTGAGCTAAAAAATTGGAACCAGGCTCCTTTTACAAATGTAGAAAAAAAAAAAAATCGCTGCAAAACAAAAATAAACTCTAAAAATTGTATAAAATTTTCAGAGGAAAAAATTTATTATATTGAGTTGAAAAACGGAAACCTTATTCCTTTTACGAATATCAAAAGATGACTGTGAAACACGAAAAAACAACCAACCAATCTCCAGATTAATTTAAATTTTGTGTGCTACGATTTCTCATTTTCAAAGGTTGGGAGGTCTGTGGTTATATAGGATAGGTTTTGTTTTTATAAATACAAAATGGCGGTAGAGACGGAAAAAAAAAAAAAAAATACGCACCATATTGAGTGGCACATCATTGGAGAGATCTTTCAAAATGAATACGATGTTCCATTGACTATTTTACAGTCAAAATTTCCGTTTAAATATTACGCATCCTGAAAGTTGTGTATGTAGGATTTCTAGCTTTACTGCAACTTTAACCTTCAAGGACATCTATAGGCCTCATCAAAACAGTTTTTATAGATAGGAACCAATAATTAAACACAACTTAAAAGTCATCAATACAAGTAAATAAAAAAATAGGTAAGCAATATAAAAAATATTTTCACATTGATGAGAAATAATTAGTTGGCTTTTATTCAGTCGGGTTTTTTTTATTTTTTAAATTTAATCACTTGTTCATTCTTGTTTACATTTGTGAATGCAATTTTGTTTTGCAAGTTTTAATTCTGTATTGTTTACATGGCTGATAATAATTATGCCTATAGTTAATCTTTCTTTTATTTTTAGTTTTTTTATTTTTTTAGGTGACTATGAAAGAAGGAATCTCAGGAATGAAACTAGAACATCTGCCCGAGATGATAGAAATTATAGAAGTGACCATGTTCCTGATAAAAAAAATAAACATTATAACAAAAATCAGCATAATAGATATGATGGTTCTTCAAAACAAAGTTGGTATCAAAGTGCTGAATCCTCTAGAAAATTACAGCACCAGCAAGATAAAAATAAAAGATATTTTCCTTCTGATACCAAACATCATAACAAGCATCAGTCAAATTCATCTTCAACTGATTCAGAGTACATGAATGATAAATGGAACAAACCAAGGAGTTCTAATACAGAGGCTTCAGCTTTGTGGCATAGTGAAAGATTAAAGGAAGATAAAAATAAGCATGAGAGATGTATTAAATGGGTAGAAGATTGGATGCCTTCTACCTTATCTAAATTGCATGAATGCAATTTAGAGAAAGAAAGAATTCCTGAAGATGAAGAAGAAAATGCAAATACTAGTCCTAAAAGGAAATTCGAAAAATTTGAAACTACATCAGATAAACATTTAAATTATGATGTTCCTGTTGTTTGTTCTTCAAGTAGAAATAAACCAAAACAAAGTTGCAATTTAAAATCTCGTAAACTTGACTGTACTTACAACAAAAGTAGCACTAAAGTAGCACAAAAAACACAGGTCGTAAGAAAAAGCTACACAAAGTTTGATAGAATTAATCGTTCTGACTATAGTTCTGATGATAGTGATTCTAATTGCAATTTGGAATCCAACAAGCAAGATTACACTGAAAGTAACAGCAATCTCGAAAAAGAACTTTTCAAGTGCAATATGAAATTGGAAAATGAACCATCTGAAGAAAAGACTCCTGAAGAAACCTCACCTGAAGAAAATGAGGAACCATCTAATTCTGAAAGAAAGTTTACTGAATCTAAATCTGAAAGCAAATCATCTTCATACAATCCAGGTTCTCAGTTTGTTAAGAAATCCTCTGATAATCAAAGATATAGTCATGATGAATATGTTATTTCAAGAGAGTTTACCTACAGTGACAGAGGATGTAATGAGGATTTTAAAAAAGGTTCTAAAGCCAAACGAAACCCTCAAACTAATCCACAGTATAACCCACCTGAGAGCTGTAAAAATGAATACATTTCAAAACAAAGAAAATTCGATACAGGACAATCTAAAGAAGCATTGAATAATCAAAGATGCAAGTGGAATCGGCAATATTTTGTTTCTTCTGGAAATAAAAATAGAAGCATGAAAGCTGAAAAGTGTACTTCTGATAAGAAAAGATCAGATTTTAATGTTGTTCAGTCTTTAAATCAAGATGATGGTGGTTGCGGTTATATTATACAATCTCAAGTTGAAGATGAAGATGGTTGGGGTAATACTGAACAGTCTCAGGTTGATGATGAAGATGGTTGGGGTAATACTGAACAGTCTCAGGTTGATGATGAAGATGGTATTTGGGCTTCTGCAGACCAGTCTGATATTAAATGGGAAATACATGAAGACTGCAATACAAAACAGAAGAGTGCAAAAGGCTGAATCCATATCAACTCAGGCAGAGGGGTTACCTTCATAGTCTCAGAAGTTTTTGAATTGAACATATGTTAAAATTTAAGAAAAAGTAAGATACTTGTATGTTTTCATTTTGCCCCAAAAAATTCCTGGCCCGAGATACAGGCCACCAAAGATGACATCCCTGGCATCCTTTCTCATTCGCGATTTTCGATAAAAATTTTAAAGTGCTCTATGTCTAGAGCGGTGCAAGATATTTTGTTGCGATTTATTTTATTTTAAAGATAATATTCTTTTGTTTAAAATTATATACCCAATTTTGAAAAATGTATTCAACTTTTCTTGTGGCAGCCTTTTGTAAAAAAAAAAATTTTTTTCAAAAAAAATTTTTTTTTCGAAAATGCCAATCCCAAAAATTTTGATTTTTTTGCTGTTGATCAATACCATTGGGAACTATCTTCGCTGTAAAGGAGAACTTCCACTTTTGAATTTAACAAATTTTAGAAACATTTTAAAAATTCAGAGAAGTTTACAGGAACTGTATATATACAGTTCCAGTAAAAGTCACTGAATTTTTGCTTATTTGTATCATATTTGTAAGGATAAGCCTACTATATATCCTAAACAAGTTAGAAATTGCAATATCAAATGTGGCAAATGAGGTGCGTGCATACTATAACTAGTTTTATAAATATTCAGGTCTTGGTGCAATAAGTTACACTCTTGGGCAAAAAGGGCATGAATACAAAATTTATTATGATTCTACATATTAAATTCAGTAATACGGAAGTAATATGAATTCATCTTAAAAGGTCTTAATCGCCATTGCAACCTAGAATCATTACCTATCATGGTATATCATTGAATCAATTATGTATTATAGGATTTTTAAATAGAATGAAGAAAACATTTATTAATGTATTTTATGTTTTAATTTGATTTTCATAGCATTTGAAGTGATACATACTTTATTTTCAATACCGAACATAGTAAAACAATCTCAATAACATATATCAATTACACAGTAATACAAATTAAATTAATACAAGTTAGAGTTCAGACAGATGGACAGACAAATCGAATCCATAAAGACTTTCAACTATGTTGGAAATTGTTAAAAACACATAAATAGGACAGAATTAGACTTTTAGAAATTTATGTCAATAAACGGAAGCATACTTGAATACTTTCATACAACCCTGTATTTTACCTACTATCTTTATATACATGCCACTATTTAGCTAATATTTAATTAAGATTAAAACATCCTTAAAACCAGTGAAATCACACTTCCAGAGGTTATCATTCATAGACGGCCATGTATCTAATTCTTTGCGTGGACCTATATATCATTTTATCTATATTCTCCAAACATATCTTAGTATACTAAATGTAGTTCAGTGTAAAAATGCATAACTCATTTAAAAATCACCTTTAAGCTACTTTCATTCATACTCAGTAAACCCTTAAGATTTCTTTTGTGTAGCCCTGTATATGATCTACAGCCTTTATACACACAACGTAATATGGAAATATTTAATTAAACTTGAAAACTCATATCGAAACTAAAACTGCACCTCTAGCAATCATCGCTAATGTACAGTATTCCCAATAAGGTAAAGTATCCGAAATCTTTTGTGTGTCCCTGTAAACACTATGCACTTTCTATGACACAGGAAGTAATTTTTTGTAAACCTCTGCAATAAAGTATGTATCACTTCAAATGCTATGAAAATCAAATTAAAACATAAAAGACATTAATAAAAGTTTTCTTCATTCTATATAAAAATCCTATAATACATAATTGATTCAATGATATACCATGATAGGCAATGATTCTAGGTTGCCATGGCGATTAAGTCCTTTTAAGATGGATTCATATTACTTCCGTATTACTGAATTTAATATATGGAATTATAGTAAACTTTGTATTCATGCCTTTTTGCCCAAGAGTGTAACACTTATTGCCCCAAGATCTGAATATTTATAAAACTAGTTAATACTATTCATACATCTCATTTGCCACATTTGATATTGCAATTTCTAACTTGTTTAGGATATATAGTAGGCTTATCCTTACAAATATGATACAAATAAGCAAAAATTCAGTGACTTTTACTGGAACTGTATATATACAGTTCCTGTAAACTTCTCTGAATTTTTTAAATGTTTCTAAAATTTGTTAAACTCAAAAGTGGAAGTTCTCCTTTACAGTGAAGATAGTTCCTAATGGTATTGATCAACAGCAAAAAAATCAAAATTTTTGGGATCGGCATTTTCGAAAAAAAAAAATTTTTTCAAATTTGGGTATATCATTTTAAACAGAAGAATATTATCTTTAAAATAAAAAAAACCGCAACAAAATATCTTGCACCATTCTAGAGATAGAGCATTTTAAAATTTTTATCGAAAATGGCGAATTGGAAATGGTGCCCGGGATGCCATCTTTGGCGGCCTGTATCTCGGGCCAGGAATTTTTTTGGGCAAAACCAAAATATACAAGTATCTTATTTTTTATTGAATTTTAACATATGTTCAATTCAAAAACTTCTGAGACTATGAAGGTAAGATTTTTTCTTTGGCTGCCTGAATTGACATGGATCATATGAAAAAAAAATTCTGGTGGCCATGATAAAAAAGAAGCAAAAGCTTTCAAAGGTATGTAAATGTCATTAATATATTTGGTTTTCAGTTATATTCTTTTTCACCTAAACTTAGCAGCTTAGAGAAAGATAGAAAAGTAACATTCCATCTTGAAAAATAGTTCTCAGTTATTTTGGAATCCTAAAAGTATAAAATGCGTAAGAATTTATAAAATGTTTTTAAATTATAAAAATCGTGATTTTGAAGCATATAGGGTGACATGGAGTAAATATGTGTCAAAAAACAATAAGATCTCAATATCTAGGAAAATATAAAAGATGAAATTTTCAAATTTGTCATGAAGTTGACTTAGTATTGTAGCTTTTGTATAAAACACTCAGTTTACCCAAAATATTTTTATTTATTTTTTTAATTGAATTTTTTAAGTGACCTATAATTACCCGGCAATGGGACCCAGTAGCAGAAGATGCGCGACGTGCATCGCAGATTTATTTTGGACCTTGCAGATAAATTTGCCAACTTGAAAGAAAGAAAAAAAAAGTACGAAAATTCTGACGAAAAATATCGCGAATTCGACACATGGTCGCCGAAAAATATCAATTTCGACAATCGTTCGCATAAATAATCGGTAATTTATATCCAAAGAGTCGTTTTAAAAACGCGAATTTCGTCAAAAGAGCCCAGAAAAAAACATGAATTTCTTCCCAGGGTTGTGAAAAAAATGCAAATTTCTGTCACAGGATCGCGGGAAAAACACAAATTTCGTCAAAGGATCGCGTAAAGAATGCAAATTTAGTAAAAGGATCGTGGAAAGAACGCGAATTTAGTCAAACGATTGTGGGAAAAACGCAAATTTAGTCAAAGGATTGCAAGAAAATGCAAATTTATATCAAAAGACTGCGGAAAGAAGCGGAATTTCGTCAAAAGATACTGAAAAACATAAATTTCTGCCAAAAGGTCGCTGTACAAACGTGAATTTTATCCAAAAATCCCCAAAAAAACGTGATTCGTTCCAGAGGGGCGAGAAAAACACATTTCTGTCACAAAATCGTGGAAGAAAGTTGAATTTCATCAAAGGATGGAGGAAAAAACACGAATTTAGTCAGACAATCGTGGGAATTTAGTCAGACAAAACAAAAATGCAAATTTCTGTCAAACGATCATGAAAAAACGCAAATTTCTGTCAAAGGATCGCGAAAAACGCAGATTACTGTCAAAGGATGACGAAAAAAGAAAATTTATGTGAAAAGATCGGAATTAAATTTGCAGAATTTCGTCAAAAGATCGCGAAAAACGCAAACTTCTGCCAAAGGATCGCTGTAAAAACGCGAAACATCCCAGGAAAATCGTGAATTTCGTCCCAGGGGCACCGAAAAAACACAAATTCTGTAAAGGATTGCGAAAAAAAAGCGAAGAAACGGCAAATTTCGTCAAAAGATCGCGAAACAAAAAATGAGATATTTCCTCATAAGATCGCGAAAAAACAGCAGATTTCGTCAAAAGATCACGAAAAATGCAAATTTCATCAAAAGCACGCGAAGAAAAACACATAGTTAGTGCCGGTAGTGGATTTTTGCTACCTGTCTTACACCCCCCCCCCCCCCCCCATTTTAGAATTTATTTTTTTTTACTCAATCACCCCTGGTATTAATCAGTAAGAACGCTGTTTATTTTAACTCTTATAATGTTTGTACATAAGAAAATGTAACACGCTACTCTCCCGCAGACAATTTTCATCCCACTAAATTGCTGTCGCAGACACAACCATAATTTTCTGCTACTAGGTAATGGGGTAATTATGGGTCACAACTGGGGCAATTATGGGTCACTGTCTTTATGAAGTATTAGTGCATATATTTTTAATAAAATATTTTTGTAAGTTTTTGGAAATTACCTCTAAAGTAGAAATTTTCATCATTAAAGTTTAAATTTTTTTTAAAAATATAAAAAATAAATGAAAATTCCATTTATTTTTATGGGATGTTTACGAAAATCACATTTTTCTGTTACACACAAACTATACTTTGCAGGTGCTTAGCAAGAGAGCTGAGGGACACTTGGGGTACATATTGATGCAGAATCATTCAAGGATAGTTAATATTATGATTTAAAAAAAACATTTGTTACTTACTAGCCAAGATATTAACCTAGAAAAAATATGTTGTGGCAATCTGCTCATTTCAAGAATTCTTGGCACAAAGGCGAGTTTAAATTTTGTACATGGTCTCTGTTATAGGTAAGGTGAATCACACTGATAAATAGCCATCATATGGAACACTTTGTGCATGAATAAAATTTGCACTTGACCGATTTATTTAGGTTTATAGTATTCTTCAAATTAACTGCTCTACATTATAAAAATATGAATTTAGCACATGTGTTTCACCATGTTCTAACAATTAGGCCTAAAAACTAATATTCAAACAATGACAGTTACCCTAAATAGCCTAATATGTTTAAAGTTAAAAGAAAAAGCATGCTTTAAAACATTTTATTTGTTAGTTGAAAATATAATTTTGTTTTTTTACAATACTTCTTTGTTCTTTTAAGCAACAAGAATCTTATTGGGGTTTATATTATCTTAATGATTTGGATCTAATTAACTGCTCCACACTATAAAGATATGAATCCAACACTTGGGTTTTACCATGTGCTAATAGTTAACAATTAAATTATAAAAAAAGATATGTTTATAAGAATATTTTATTTGGCCTACTTCAAAAGTTACTTTAGGTTTACGATACTGTATATTTAGTTATTTATTTTTGAAAACTCTTAAAATCATAAATTAACAATTGCATTGCATGTCTAAAATTTAAAAAATGCCATAAAAAATGGAAAAAACATGCTGACCCAGAATTGCCCCGATGACCTATAATTACCCCAGGTATTTGGGACATAATTGGGTATACATCTAGAATCTCTTTGAAAACAAATAGGACTAAAATGTGCATGTATTTAAAAACCTGGTAGTATTTGTATTTAAAAATAGCATACACAAAAAAAATCCAAGCATTTATTTAATTGTGGCATGGATCTTGGTAAAAAGTGCAATTTTCAAAGGCAATCTTTTTGAAAGATGATTTTATAGCATGTTACAAAAACATCTCAACTCATGTTGTGCAGGTAATTTAAAATAAAAAATTATTATGCATGATAAAGTAGACTAATGAGAGAAGCTATCCACTATTTTAGAATTTGTCCTAGTAGATATCATAGGGATAAAAACTAGGTGACCCATAATTACCCCAGGTCACCCTACTTGAAGCAATTCATATGTTAAAAATACTTTTTTGTATCTAATATGAAAAAATATTGAAAAAACAGCTATTTAACCTTCGGATGACCAGATGGAAATTTGAATCATGAGAGGCCATGTGGGGTCGTTCAGTGACCCCATAGTTAAAAAACAGATATTTATTTACCATATCAAAAAAATTCCAAAACTTAGCCTTTAAAATTAATTTAATAATATATATAACAGTTGCAGCTATAGAAAGAAATAAAATGATCATTAATTCACATTAGGTGGTCATCCGAGGGTTAAAGAATTTTCACGAGTGGATAAATCGCAACTGTTCGAAAGTCCATAAGTTCACTTTTCTCATCTCCTCTTTGCTGATGGTGCCATCTATTGAATATAGCATGAAATAAATGTAATGTGTTTAACAAAAAACTCATTTAAAAATAATCTATGGAAATGTTTAGTTACTTATTTTCCCCTTTAATTTTGAGAGGTCGAGGCCACTTTTCTGATTATATGGTGATATATACAAATTAATTAAAAAATATATGCATAAAAATTTGTGATTACAAACTGAACTTATGATATTAGATTATATTTTGTCTTATTATTAGTCTTGCTCAGAAAGAAAGATACACTTTAACAAATCTGTCAGTCATTATGGGTTATTAAAATATATTTACCAACTTTTACTGATAAGGAAAATATTTTTAAATATTTAAGAAATAGTTATGATGCTATATATTTTTTAAATAATTATTTTATTTTTTATAAAATTTAATTAATTTATTGTATTTTATTTCTTGAAAAACCTGTATTTTTCAATTTCTTTTTATTTTTGCACATAATGTGTTTTTATGATTTTCTAAAATTATTATTAAGGTCTTATTAAACAGTCAAACTTTAGATATGGATAATTTATATTTAATCAGTGCAAATCTGTTTGCCCATTGCCTCCCCCCCCCCCCCCCCACACACACACACACCTTTTTTTCTTTTAAAATATATACAAAGTTTTAATGATATTGTAAAAATATTGCTACTGCTTCAAAATTAAAGTTATAATACTATTTATCTAAAAATAAAGTTTATCTCAAATATTAGTTAAAGATTTGCCATTATTGTAGTATTTTAGTAGGAACGTCTTTAGCTTATTTTTTTAAATATTGATAAGATTTTAATATATGCATATAAATTTCTTCCAATGAATGGCCATTATAATATTAGAGAAGCACGTTATGTGTGTGTGTGCGTGGGGGTGGGGGGGGATGGAGATGAGTTTTCCATTTGCTTTTCTTCTGAGAAAAGTAAGGTTGTTGAGTGAACTGTGGACAGAGTAGTTATATATAAATATTTTTAAATAAGTTTAAAAAGAAATCGTTTTATATCTAGTTAAAGAGCAAATATATCACGTGAGTAATTCTCTAATTTAATTTATAAGTAATTGCAAAATGTCAGAAAATGCGTTTATGTAAATCTTGAATGCGATCATAGAAAGATGTTTTACTAAAAAATAACGTTCCACAACCTTTTAAATGGATTTTTTCCCCCTGTTTTTCATCATTGAGAAATATTAAATTTATAATATGTCGTTTTGCTTAAGAATTTTTTGTGCAATCGCAAGTTTGAAAGACATTTTTGACAGACATAATTTTTTTAATATGCTGTGCCTATAGTTGGTCAGGGACGTAATCATTGAAGAAACTTCAGAGGCTACTTCACTTACGCGAAAATGTCCGCTCGCTAATGTTAATCCAATGGAAAGAATTCTTAAAGGTATCTCGTTTGCATTTCAATATTTTTAATTACATATATATATATATATATTGCATTGTATAACTGAGATCGATCTTTACAAATTCCGTTTTTAAACATTTTTGATTTTGTTTACGGGTTTTTTTTTACTAGGATACTTTCACTTTCGGAACCGTTTCCGAAAATGTAAGTATTCTCTCTTAGGGCTGCCATTGGCGCCTATTTTTATATTCTATTTGCACCACTATTTTTAAGAAATAAATTTTGTATTATATTTTTCATGCACATGTTGTCAAAGTATATGAGAAAGATTTTTGTTTCTAGAAAGTGGTGCGAGATAGAATTAAAAATTAGTCGCCAGTGGTAGCTCTGCTCTTTAAAAACCTTGCAAACAAAATCGAAAAAAAAAAAAAAAACTGGTCTTTGTACAGATTAATCTCAATTATCCAATGAAAAATAAACCATTTAAAAATATTTAAATGCAAACGAGATATCTTTAAAAAATTCCTCCCATAGGATTAAAATTATCGAGCGGGTGTTTTCGCTTGAGTGAAGTATCCTTCAGTCCTCCCCTTTCAAAATTAAGAGAATTTTTCAAATCTAAAATTCACTTTAAAAAACTCCTTAAAATATATTCTATATTATTATAATATTTATATTATAATACATTTTATACATTGTTATAATATAACATAAATAAATAAATTTATAGATCTTTAAAATACTTTTATTAGCTGAATAATTTACTCAAGTCTACCGCATTCAAAATAAAGGCAATTTTTTTTAACCTAAACCTCACATGAGTTATTTTAAAGAGCCGTCTTGTATTTTTTATATATTAAAATATTAATTTATGGTTTTGAAATTAATGTTAAAATCCATTTTATATTACTAATATTAATAATTAAAATAAGCGATTAATCATTCTCGTAAATATTTAATACATTTTAATAATCACGATTATTTAATTGTTTCTTTTTTCGATATAAGTATTTGTGCCTTTCTTATGATTTTTTCCTCGCCATGCGTGACACTTATCTCACAATTTAAGATACCTGTAATAAATGGTTTGCGAACTGAAATTTTTATTACACTCCTTGCAGACTATGACTACGACATCCCATTGACATTCAGAAATCACACTCTAAAAACAAACAAGTAAATAAATCCTAAGTTCGCACGCATGCGTGGAAGACATTTTGAGAAAAGTGAACTAATGGACTTTAGGAGGGTTGCGATTTATCGGCTTGTGAATTTTCCTTTGGCACAGAACCGATCTTCAAGACTAAATATCTACCTGCTTTTTTAAGCTTCTGTGATGAATATAGCACAGGTTCAATCATTCTGCTCACTTACTGTGCTATTGTTCTTACACATAACTATCATTTGCTTCACTTTTATTTTGCTTTTGAATATTCTTTATTTTTACTGTTAATATTGTTATTATTTATTTGTTTATTAATTTGGTGTTTGTTATATAGTTAAATATCTATTTAAATCAGTGTTTTGGTTTGATATTCTTGAAATGTCAGAAAAAGCATTATCTCTATGTACACTGCGCACACCTTCAAGGTGTGAGAAGTCAATCAAAAGTGCAGCTCACAGAAATATTTTAAATGTTTATTCTTGGTTTCATGAAGATCTTCCACATTCTACAAGTAAAATCATTGAAATATTTTTCTTAATTCCACAGATTTTAATATTTTTTTTTTTAAAGTAGTAACAGTGATGGAACAGCTGCGCCAAATTGATAATGCTGCGCATTTCTGTGCCAAAACGATCATTTTTCAACAAAATTGTGCCTAACTGCGCCAATTCAATAATAATTCTTGAGCCAAATCGAGCATTTTCCACTCGAATTTCGCCAAAATATTGCGATAAACATGCGAATTTGGTCAAAAGAAAGCGAAAAACACATAATGTTTCTCAAATGATCACGGAAAAAACGTGAATTTTAACAAAGAAACGCTAATTTCGTCAAAAAAGACCAGAACGCAGTCAAAAGATCATGGAAAAACGTGATTTCGTTTAAAGATCGCGAATAAAATGCAGATTTCATCAGAAGATTGCGAAAACACGCAAATTTTGTCGAAAGATCGTAAAAAACACGCGAATTTTGCCAAAAGATCGCGAAAAACACGCGAATTTTGCCTAAAGATCGCAAAAAACACGAATTTTGCCTAAAGATCGCGCAAAACACGTGAATTCCATCAAAAGATCGCGAAAAACACGTGAATTCCGTTTAAAGATCGCGAATAAAACGCAGATTTCGTGTAAAGATCACGAAAACATGCAAATATTGTCGAAAGATCGCGAAAAACACGCGAATTTTGCCAAAAGGTCTTGCAAACACACGAATTCCGTCGAAAGATTGCGAAAAACACGTGAATTTCTCAAAGGATCGCGAGAAAAACGTGAATTTTGTCAAAGAATCGCTAATTTCGTCCAAAACACGGTCAAAAGGTCGTGAAAAAATGCTAATTTATTTAAAAGATAGTGAAAAAACCGCAAATTTCGACTAAAGATCGCGAAAAATACGAGATTTTCGTCAAAAGATCGCGAATAACACGTGAATTTCATCAAAGGATCTCAAAAAAATCTTGAGTTTTGTCAAAGGAGCGCTAACATTGTCAAAGCACGGTCAAAAGATCGTGAAAAAACGCTGCATTCATTAAAATATCGTGAAAAAAAAACAGCAAATTTCATCAAAAGGTCTCTTAAAAACACGCAAATTTTGTCAAAAAATAGAAATTTAAATTTAGAAATTAAAATTAAAACTTTTTCCGATTTATAGGTAAAGAACTTGTCACCTTCATGTCATTTTAGCAAGCTTGAAAATTATAATATATTACTCTTTGGCTATCAGACAACTTATAATTAATTTGCCAGACACAAATTCGATCCATCAAAAATTCAAGGTGTGTCATTATAAACCCTAACTGAATTTTTGTTCACAACTTCAGCAAAAATGTGATAAGAGTAAATACCTTATTTCCTGTCTTGACACTGTCCAGATATGTCTCCTCTGCATTCCTTTATATTTATTTAACATTGCATATTTCCTTTATATTTATTTAACACTTAAAATATTTTCTTTATTAATATATATTTCCTTTATTAATATATATTTCTTTTATTAAATTATTTCCTTTATTAACAGTATACAAAGTCATTTCACTTACCTTTTTATTCATTTCTGTTATTCTATCTTTAATTCCTTTTTACGATGTTTATCTTTCTTTGCCGTTCATACTCACGTTTTTCAGTTGTCTGCTACCGTGCAAACATGAGCACGCATTTCGTTTGAGTGATGATCATAGATTAGTTTCTCGATCGCTGCCAGATGGCGTCGCTCGTTTGAGTTTACGACACATCGGCTCTGCGTTCCTTCGTCATGATGATCTCATTCTGGAACTGTCTGCAGCTGCTCCTTGCATTGCGTAATGAGGCGTTATTCGAACGCCCGGCTGATATAAATTGAAATACGTTTCCTTCCTTCTTCGTCTGTCTGCCTGCACTCGTTGCTTTCTTTCCTGTGTCTACGTGTTTCGTCTCGTCCTTTTTTACTAACAGTGTTGGTTTTCCACGACATTTTAATAGTGCTATTATGGCTGGAGATGTCTTCTTGAAGTGCTGTGTGCTTTTAATAAATTGATGTTTTTACTTATTTCCTACTTCATCGTTCGTCGGCCATTTTATAAGATGATTGTTATGAGTTCGATAGTTTATGACTTCGTCTCTGCTCTTTAAAGGTGGACTCTGCGTACATCGTGTTTAAATGGATACACTGGTGTGTGAGTCAAGATGGCTATTGTTATGATGAAGTTAGAGATGTTTTACTCGCTATTTGTTATCGGCATCTATATTTTGACGTTTCACCTAATGGCTATCTACAACGCATCTTCATCTATAAAGAAGTATTTTTCCCGGAGTTGTCTCGGCACGGATATGTGATTCACTATGTTTCAGTTTAATATTCATCGGCGTATTAGATGTTTGTGAACAACATGGAACTTTGAGGAGGACCGGTCATTCTGTGATCTTTTTCATTTCTTTATTGCTATGAGTTCAGTTTTCTTTTATTGTCACATGGCTTTCTGGATATGTATTTATATTTAATTTGACAGCTTAAATATATTTATTGAATTTAAAGATTTGATTTATTGTTTGAACTATATTTAAACTTATTTTATTTTTTAGTCAATAAACGTTAGTTTGTTTTTAAACTTACTTTGTTTTTATTTCGCCACCATACGTTTTCTTTTCTTTTTCATAAACTATTTAATACTTTATTGGGACTATTAGCGTTAGCTTTCATCGTGCTTTTAATTAAACTCTGCTAATCTAATTTAATTTAATCCTTGTCATTAATTTAATGACATCAAAATGAAGATATTTTAGCGAGATTTGCATAATATTAATTTGTTTGTATAAAATGTGAAAGGACATGTGTATAATTTCTGCCAGTGATATGTTATAAGTATTGAGATCTAAAATACATGGTGTCTACAGAATCTGGAAATCAGGGAATCATGGAAAAATCGGGGAGGTTTATCAATCTGGAAATATCAGGGAACTTTGTAAAAATATGCGAAAATCAGGGAAATTTGTCTGTGTGTGAAAATATTTGCACTTTCACCTTGCCAACAAGACTGATTCGTGTATTTTATATACCATATTTTTTCACATACTGATTAGTCTTTCCCAATTTTAAAAAAAGATGCACATGATATGAGTTTTTGATATTTAACGTAAATTAACGTGATCCGATGTCCTCATTTTCTGTAGATAGCACTTATATTGAAGTAGGGATGCAACGAATAGTGATTTGGCCGAATACCGAATATTCGGCCAAGCTTTAGGCCGAATACTGACTTAAATTTTTTTTTTAATTTAAAAATCAAAAGTTAAATTAAGGTCTAATTTAAATTAATTTTTTGTTTGAGTGTTCAAAAATCATAACAGCTGAATGTATTTATGTATTTTTTGTAATATTTTAAATACTTAGTAACAATTGCCTTTCAAAAATGTAAATAATAATTTAATTCATAGTTTTTTATTTAATGCACAGATAGTTCTAGTAATTTATATATATTTTATCTAAAATAGAAACTCATTACCTCTGTAAAAATGAAACTTTATTTTAGTAAAAATCATTTCACCCCCCCCCCCCCCCCCAAAAAAAAAAAAAGAAGGTGCATGTGTCCACTGTCTTTTTATATCCTTTCTCATTCAACTCAAACTAAATTTACATTCTGTATGTAAAGAAAAAGGTTGTTTTCTTAAAATATAATTATTCATTCCATTAAAATATAATTATTCTTTTCTGCTACCAAGATATACTTTTCTCTTTTCTTTCTCTCAAAAGTAACAAAGCCCTCATAATCAGGGTTCGCAAAGACCCATTTTTTTTTTTTTCTTTTTAAACCAACCCACATGGGCTTTTTCTTATTTTTTCATGAAAAACCCTATTTTCCGCAGGCAAAATAATAGTGTAAATATAAAAACAGTATTATTCGGCCAAGGCCGAATAATGAACTTGATATTAGACCGAAGCCGAATATTCGTTGCATCTCTATATTGAAGGCAATTTATCCATTTTTGAAAATTTTAAATGATACATTAGCATAACCTCACCAGACGGCTAGCTTAATCCAATTAGCTATCCCGTCAGATGTAGATATGTCAAGATTGAACATTTTTCAGAAAATGAGGAAATTTTCTGGTCACTGTATATCCATTGGCCACTATATAAAGTTGTTGGACTAAATTTTGAGTTTTGATTTATAAAACTGTCAATCAATACTTTATGAATATTTGGCAATTTTTATGTTTTTTCTTCCAAATAAGATACTATCAAGCTGGATTAGATAAGTGTGTTATATGAGGAAGAAGCATGCATGGAAAAATACCGTATGTGTATTATTGTTAATAATAGAAATCAGGGAAGTCTGATAAAGATAATCAGGGAAATCAGGGAACTTTTTTTTTTGCAATTTCTGTAGACACCCTGAAATAAGTATTACAGTATAAGTATTGAGATCTAAGATAAGTATTAATCTAGTATAAGTATTGTTAGCTGCATTCTTAATAAAGGAATGTCTTGCTCAGTGCTATTTAGATATGAATGGTTGCAATTTCCAGCACTTCTCGTCATGTTATATTTCACAGAAATTAAAATAACTCTGTTGACAATATAGTTACAATACTTTCATTATTGTTAAAGTAACAAAAGAAAATTAAAGTTTGAACTGGGGTGAGATGCACTGTCTTTTTGACTAAATAAGTGAAGTGCGATCTTGGTTTACTGGACAGACTATTGTCTGTTTTGATGCCTACTGTTATCTCTGAAAGTTATTTCCAATTTGTTTAGAAACATACTGTTTACGAAAAAGCAAACTGATTATTTACCAGACAATGTTCAGGAACTTGCATTTGTACATCATTAATTCTTATGAACATCATCATTAATTGTTAATTTTCTTATGTGACACTTTTATATTAAAAAAAAAAAAAAAAAAAAAAATGAATAATTTGATTACTTTGAGGAAATTATGGCATTGCAAATTATATTAGATTTAAAGATAATTTTTAAATGAAATGCTTTTTTTGCCATGAAAATATTTGCTTTTTGCAAACTTACTGTACTTAATTTTTTGCAAGCCTAAGGAATTAAGCTTGGAAACAATTATTTAAAGTTATTTTGTTTGTTTGTTTATTCACAGAGCAAAATTCATCTAGAAACTTTCCAAATTATGTTCATCTTAAATTTTGATACATTGTCGTTTTAAAAATTTGATTTTTATCAATGATTTAAAAAAAATCAGTTGATTAAAATAATGATTAAATCATTGATTTAAATCTTTTAATTAAAATCATTGACACCCTAGGCTTTAGGAACCGAAAACTCTCAGTCAAAGAGAAATGAGTAGAATCCCAATTACAGAAGATTTGGTGCAAATTAGCATGTTTTTAAAACATGTGTGGGCTGGACAGGGGTTTGTTAAGCATAACTCATAAGGTGTGAAACCCCCTTATGTTATAAATTAAACTGAGTAGAAAATTTATTAATAAAGCTAGAACAAATTTTTATAATTTAAAGTATTTCTTCTTAAGGAATTAATACCCAAATAAAACACCTGCCGATTTTTTCAAACTCTATTTTAGTCTCAAAAATTGCATTTCAAAATTGTATAACTGATGTAACATAAAATAGAAAAACATATTTTCTGCCTTCATTGAAGTGTAAAAATTATCAAAACTATCAAAAAAGTGATTTTATGTTTTTAACAACATTAAGTAATGCCAAATAATAACTTTTTAAAGTAATTTCTGAACAATAAAAAAGAAAAAATGCCATTTACATATGTAACTGGCGTAAAATTATCACTTCACAAACACAATAATGGTGCTTAACTTAGTATGTGAACAGTAATTTACAATGCCTTCTTGTTCAGATTTTCTTTTATAGAACATAAAAATATCAAGCTTTCCATTCATACCCTTAAATTAAACATATTGTTAATTTTACCCCCCCTACCCCCCCCCCCCCCATAAAATGAGACTTTTCTGTAGAATTGCCCTTTAAACATGTTATGTTACATTATCAATCATGTTAATTATTTGTGGAAGTTAAAAAATTTATTTTGATTTACTGGCATTTTATTTTATAAATGCAGTTTATAATGACTGAGAAAAAATAAATGTTTTCCCTTAAATTGGCAATAAACTTTAGTTAATATTATTTTTATTTAAGAGGTAATATTAATTTGAAAAAAGGTCCCGTGTGTGTACGCACGTACGTACGTACTCAAGTTTTTCCCAAGTAAAATAAATATGATTTTTTTTTTTTTTTGGTATTTTTTTAGTTACCTACTTTTTATACAAAAAAAAAAGGCGAAAATATTACATGATTAAATAAATTGTAATCTATTTATATAATAAATACGCTAAGGTGACGATTCCGTCTCTTATCCATCCTTGAAAAAAGCTTATCGTGTTATCGTGGCCGTGTTAGGCATAAGCATTCAACAGGCGGTAAGATTGCTGATTGTTCAACTTATCGAAATATACACATAATCTGCTTTGTATCACATCTATATTTCTTTATTTTCTCTAAAATATTCAAAAACTATCCAATTATAATGTTTTTAATTCTAAATTAAAAATAACGGATAACTAGCTACTATAACATCCGATGAGCAGATATAAACAAAGACTATTGCCATTTAGAGCTACAAATTCCAAATCTAGATACAAATGAAAGACTTGCATCATTTCATTAAAAAAAAAATACATGTTAACGTCGGATTTTGCTATTAAAATATTTGTAAAAGTATATTATTAAAGCCTTTAAATACTTTGAAATGCGTTTTTCACTTTTTCATACCAACTCATGATTTTGTGAAAAATGGAGTTAGTTGTCCGGAAGTACAAGCTGTATTCGCTACATTAGCGCCCTCGGCCTGAATTTTACAGAAAATTCCATCTATCTTTAAACATTATTTTGGCGCCATCTATCGACAATCAATATAAATGAAAGATTTTTTGATCACTAGTGACATAAATCTGATAACAGCACCAGAGTGCAAGGCAGGAGTGATTCTGTTCAGATTTTCTGAAAAATTAAGGCAGTCATTTCCAAAAATTAAAAAAAAATCGGCCATAAATCTGAAAATTCGGACATAAAATATATCGCGAATTTCGTCAGAAGATTGTGAAAATATGCAGATTTTGTTAAGGGATCGCGAATTTCGTCCAGCGATCTATCTTAAGATGGCTATAATATTGTTTACTTGTTTTAGTATTTTTCAATTTTTATGCTTTTAATTATTTTGATTCAGCTCTCCAATGATAAGAGAAATAATACTATTTAGAAATTCTCTTTCATCTATCTTAAAATAGCTAATACATTGTTTACTAAATATCAATTTCACAGAAAAATAATCGTGTTTCATTGCTTACTATTATCCTACACATCTGTGTAACTAATGTAGCAACACGATAGTACACTGAAAAAGATTCATGTATTTATCCCTACAACTGTTTTCTAAACAATCTTTAAAACAAGATAAGAAAGGTATGCGCTGTGGAATGGTACCATAGTCAGGGAACGTATGTCAATTTATTTTTCATTGCACCGAAGCAGAAATCTTAATGAGTTCTTCAAGATAGAGGATGACTTGTGTTTCGAGGGGTGAAAATCCTCTAATGCCCGCCCGAAAATGGAGTATTTAATGGTCTGGTTTATCACGTTTTGCACTTCCGTATTTTTCAGTACATATCATTATTCATTCCTAATTACTCCTAAAAACTCACACTCATGATTGAACGATTTTGGCTCTAACGCAACTGAATCCTTAAAAACTAACTGTAGACAGAATTCTTGAAAGCTGTAAAAAATAAACCTGAGATTTTTTTTAATTTCTTTTTTTTTTTTTTTTTTTTTTTCCCCCTCAGATGCAGAGACATAAAAAAACATGGATTAGAATGTGAAAAACTTGCATGATGCAACAGAATCAGGTGGGGGAGGAGAACAGGAAAGTGTTAAATATATTTAAATATTTATTTTTTCAATTATTTTTTGTGTGTTTTGTTTAGGGAATAATCTCTTAACTCAAAATATGTAGAAAATAATGCTTTATAATACTGTTATTTATAAACTGTTATTTGTATTTGTGTAAAAATAAACTTTGTAACTATTTTATAAGTAGTATTGTTTTATTACAACTTTGTCTTTTTTAAATTTTTGAAGCTTTTCAAATAATTTATATATGTATATATATTACATTTTGGCTGCAAAAACATATAAATTATATTATCTTTGATAAAATTAGCTAAAAAGTTCATCAATAAACAGGCAAGCATGCTTATTTCCTGAAAAACCTTTAAATTGTATTTTTCTGTTGTATCATTAAAAAAAATCTTAGAAAAAAAAAAATCTTTTGAAATGCAGTTATAACCTTTAACTGATGTTACCGGTCTCTCAGACCGCGGCTTTTTTCAATTTTTGCAGTTTAACTTCCAATTTTCAGTTTAACTACAAACACTATCGAAATTTTGTTCCGTTTGGAACTTTTGTACTATCACCAGAGACTTTTGAATAGGTGAATTTTAATTATAACACTTCTGTGCAAAAAGTTTAGTACAAAAACACCATACTGAGTTAGTCGTGCCTTTTATTCATCTTTCATTGCAGTGGTCTCACAGACCGCTTCACACTAGTTATGCGATAATTTCTGGGACATCGGTTAAAGGTTAATATCCAGAATGTGTGGTATTTCTAATAAACATTTATTTATGTTACAGTAAAAAAAGTAATATCTTACTAAATCCGTAAATAAGTTTTATTTGATGAAATACATGGCTATTAAGTTTGCAAATTCAATTATCCTATGTTTAGTTTAATTTTCTAATTATCTTAGGATGTTCTTTTGCCTTTTTAAATTTATTACAGTTTTCTTACTTGCCTTTAAAAACATTTAATATTAATGTATGCAAATTATTAGAGAAATGTTTGTGTGGTGTGTCCAATAAAAGTTTGTATATTGATAGCTATTTATGAAATTTATTTCAGAAAGGAATGAGTTCCATGAATTTTTCTTAATGATAAGCAATAAATAATATGTATAAGTTTGTTTAAAAAATCAAACCTGCTAGCATTTTTTTTTTTTTTTGCATATTTTTTGAGGGCGTAAATAAGAAACAATTCTTTGATTCTGAGATAAAATGTTTCTGTTATTTTTTATTTTGTGTTTTAATTGACGCAAGTCAAAAACAATGTATTTTAAGTTTATGATACATTTTTTTTTTTTTTTTTTTTTAAGGAATGTATTTGAAATGAAAGCTGTGTGTTTTAAATGAAATTAATGCGATATGAATGATGGTAAGGGAAACAATATGTGGGGATTTATCACTTTTCCCGGCTAACTCAAAAATAACCAATCTTTCCTTAACCCTTTGAGGGGCAAGCAATTGTGTTTTTGAAATATCGGATTCACGCCGGAATCTGCAAAAAGATTTATTGCCAAATAAGGAAAAGCAAATTTACGACTTTTTCCCACCAAAGTTAGAAAAGTAAAATTTAATAAATTTTTTCTGGTGCAAATCCTCATTAATGGTAGGTGAGATAAAATATATCCCACCGCGCCTCAAGGGGTTAATATAAGTTAAATGCAAATAAATCCAGCACCTGTAAAAATCGTTAATTAATAAAATTTTAAAACGAATGATCAACTCATTTTCTATTTATTTTTTATCCATCTCGAGAAGATAGATCATGCAAAATGGTGATTGTTAATTGCCGAACACACTTACCATTCTTATTGACCAAATGCATTCAAAACAGTAATTTGATATGCATTTGTTAAGTACATAAAATCAGATTGATGAATTTCAGCTAAGATATTTGATTACCTAATTTTCCATAATCGTGTCTACTGCCAAGATTAAAGTGTAACAAAAAGAATATCAGCAACAATATAGCTTAATGTAAATGTAGCTATCATTAAAGGATTTTCACAAAAAACATTCCATTGCACCAAATCTTATTAACTAAAACACGCCAATAGGCCATTGACCCGATTACGGAAGATAATAGGTTTAAAAATCTGCGTTATCGAACATATTGCAATTCATAAGCAAATGGGCATGAAGCATAAATGCCTAAGTGATTGTATTTGTAAAGAAAGATGAAATACGTAACAACAAGAAATATATGAAATGTTGCCATGATCGCAAAGAGTTCTTGGTACTTTTATGTTAACCAGGTACAAATCTCGCAAATAGCATTTTTTATTTTTCACGTGATAACTTAAAACAATGCTTTAATGTTAAAATTAAATGTCTTGGTTTATGTTATTTATCAGGGTTTTTTTTTTTATTAATTCTTTTGAAATAAGTGAAAGTCTTGGATTTAAAATTTTTCTGTTTTAAATTAGTTATGCATTTTAAGGTAAATGAATGAAAGGGTTATATTTTAAATGAAATTAATGCAATAAAAAAAATGCAATGGGATTTTGAATATTTGGCCATTATCACCTACACCCTGCTGACATAAAAGTACAGCGTTCTTGATTTATCTATCAGAATATTCTGATTTGGCGAAGACTTGAGCAAGTAAATTGAATTATGAATAATAAAAAAAAGCATGATACAATGATACTATAATATATTTTAAGGAAAACCAAAAGGTCGCCAGGGGCAGCTAGTTGTATAAGAAATTAGAATTGCTTTCGAATCTACTTTAAACTATAAAACCTTGTCTACTCAGTCTATACAGGGTGTATCTAAACTCTTGGGCAAAACTTTAAGGGGTGATAGTATACATCAAGACAAACAATATTAAATAGGAAACTGGGGGTCCCAAACGTCTTCCGAAGGAGATAGGCGCCATTAAAGTTTAGAGTCCAAATTTTCAAATGATTATAAAAAATGGAAAAATTTGTCGATTCGTTTGCGGTTTTCGCTAAAACTATTTTTTGTGTCAGTATTTTCTTGAAAATAAATTTTAAAGGTAAAGTTCAAAAAATGCTGATAGAGGGTGCTTTAGACTTTGGAGTAACGAACAACTATTTTTTACCGTTATTTTTTGTATTTCATTAAATACTTTTAAAAGCTTAGGCTTAAACTTAAATTTTGAGTTCAAAATCTGAATCGTTGGGAGTGGCTAAGTAGCGGAAACTGAACTGTGTTCAGGAGGGGGGGGGGGGGTGTTCAAATTTCAATTCCTGAACACAGTTCAGTTTACGCTACTTAACCACTCCCAACAATTCAGATTTTGAGCTCAAAATTTAAGTTTAAGTCTAAGCTTTTAAAAGTATTTAATGAAATACAAAAAATAGTTGTTCGTTACTCCCAAGTCTAAAGCGCCCTCTATCGGAATTTTTTGAACTTTACCTTTAAAATTCATTTTCAAGAAAATACTGACATAAAGAATAGTTTTAGCGAAAACCGCAAACGAATCGACCAATTTTTCCGTTTTTTATAATCATTTGAAATTTTGGACCCTAAACTTTAATGGCGCCTATCTCATTCGGAAGACATTTGGGACCCTCAGTTTCCTATTTAATATTATTTGTCTTGATGTGCACTATCACCCCTTAAAGCTTTGCTTAAGAGTTTAGATACACCCTGTATAGCATAAAAATGTTTAGCATCTGACAAACCTCCGATTATGCGGAATCTTGCACAAAACACACACAACCCTGAAAAGTACGACTATTAAGGTGTGTTTTCACTGGTCGTTCTAACGACCTAAAAAATCCTAGTGACCCAAAACCTTAACCTTAGAGCGTTTTCACTGGTTACATATAAAATCCTTACGCTAACCAATCAAAGGCAAGTTTTTACTGCGCAAGCGTCTACTTTACGACTTTACAGTCTGCAGATCGAACAGATGTCAAAAAATGTAAACAAATAATTGTTGTTTGTTGTTGTCAGCTTAATTAGTAGTAGCAAATATTTTGTATAGAAATTAATCGAAAGTTTTGACTGTTTTCCCCACTAAAGGGTCTTAAAAAATGCCTCACAATTTATTGTTTATTCAAACTTTAAATTGTGGCAATGGATTTATACTCCTAAATTAAATAAAAACACTAGGTCACCATGATTTATGTATATTTAAAAACATACTGAATAAATTATTTTTCACACAAGTACGTGTGAAAAACGTTACGTACGTTAGTGGCACATGTGTAATAGAGATCAACTATAAATTTAATGTTGCTTTTTGAATTTCCTTTTAAAGAAATTGAGTAGAATTATATTTGTTAAATAAATCAACAAATTAAATAAAACATTAAGGCAATGTAAAAATTTGAATGTTCCGACCCGCTTATGAAGCGATATACTCACTGTTTTTTGTGAATCGTTTTTCATATTTCACAAGAAAAGTTAACATTTAAGAATTTTTATTTTATTTTTTTAAATATGGATTTTTTTTTTTCTATTTTAGTTTTTTTTACAAAACTTTAAACGTTTAACATTTTATTATATTTTTTAAATAATGGCACATTTAGAGAAATAGAAATTCCTAATAATGTTTATCTCTGTAACAAAAGAATGGGACCTCCGCGGCCGAGTGGTTAACACACGACGCTGCTAATCGCTTTAGAGCGTAGGAGGCTTGTCGGGTTCGACTCCCGCTGGCTCCATTGCACATTCTTTGTGGAGCTCCCAGATGTAAAAATTCTCTGTGCTGTAAATTTCATTGTGCTATCTCGTCCCTGTATATCGACGATGACTTATAAGCGGGCCTTGTTGTCAAGCACACAAGTCTGATGTATGTGTCCAATAAAACAAACAAACAAAAGAAAAAAAACAAAAACAAAATTTAAAGGAAAAAAATATGTGTGAAAAAAATCTTTAAAACTTAAATAAAATCTAAAATAAAACCTTTTTTATATTAGAGTGAAAAAGAATATTTTAGAAATTAGTGGTGGAACTTGGGACCCATGAGCACATACAACTGTACCAGTGGTGTAGTCGTAAAAAAAGCAGAAGGCATACGCTCAAGGCAGAGAGTATACCCTACAGTGTATATACTATAGCTTTTTTGAGAAACAGACGGTATATGGTGTTTCCTAAAAAAATCCAGAAGGTATACATACAGCGTATACCACCATATACCCTCCATACATCCCTGAACCATACACCTATGTGACTTTGGCAGATTCTCTTATACATATCATCACTACAATCAGTATAAAATTATCCAATTTAGTTAAATCTACTTTCTGTGACAACCCCCCCCCCCCCCCCCAAAAAAAAAAAAAAATAATAACAGTAAAATGTACTTAAAATTGTAAGTTTTACCTTATGATTTCCCATCAGGGGTGAAAGTTTTTTTTTTTCAGGGGGGGGGGGGGGCGTTTTTGTTACAGATTTGAGAAAAATAAATTTCTGTAAAGAAAAATCAAATTCAGTTGTTTAAATTCAAAGTAAACATTTAATCATCCTTTTTTAAATGTCTTCCTGCTATACTTTTCTTGTGAGCTTATTTTGTTTGCAAATTACACATTTTAAATCCCAACAATTTTTTCTTATTGTGTGAAGTCGCTTTTATGGAGAAGAATTTTACGAAGGAGCTTCTTTTATTAAGAAGAATAAAGGGGTATAAATGTTTGCCGGGGCGATCTCTGTTTTTGTCAATGGATAACAAAAAGGTACTTTTATGTTGGATATTTTTTTTTTCTTCCGGCAATAATACCTTTTAGTGTCCACTTGTATAAATTAGAAACAATGTACTGAGGTTGAAATAATAATTTTGGTTCATCATATTATTTCTCCTTATTGTTTTATTCCTTTTTTTTTTAATGAAATAAGTGAAAGGCACTTATTTTAAATGTATGTAATATATGTATTTTAAATGAAAATTTTGTATCTACTTATTATAAAAGCTGAGTGCACGTGACCGACGGAACGATGCCGGTGCGAACCACTCTGGTCTGCGAAACGACCGTAGCTAAACGCCATGTTAGGCTTAATGAAAAACATATCTTAACATATGACAGCTAAATGATAATTTTTTCCACTTAAAATCATGTCTGTTCAGCATATTTTCATATAAAACATGTGTATCATATCCATTTATAATGTATTAAGTTCTAAATTAAAATTAAGCTATTAGAAATCAAATCTAAACAAACGATACTGTTGCCATTCAGATTCAACAAATGAATGACTCTTTGACGATTCATCAAAAAAAAATACGGCTAACATCTGATTCTGCTTTAAATATATTTTTTAAAGCATATTAAAGCCTTTAAGTTTTTTGAAATGCGTTTTTCATTTTTTGAAATGCGTTTACATTTATAAGCAGCAATTTTATTTACGACTGTTTACATTTACAAGCAGTCAGTTTACGACATACATATGAAATATTACGTAATTTATTGAATAAATATTTTAAAAAACATTATTTAATGATTATTCATCATTATTCACATGAATCATTCATATGAATATTGATTCATATCAGTGATTCATGTATTTCACTTTTCTGTAGTGGCAACAGTGAAACGCTGTTTCTTTAGGAAAAACAACAGAGGGTTGGGTATATGTGATCATTTGAGGTCATGCCGGCCGGAGCCGCAGCGCCTACCTCAAAGCTTAAATAACAAATAAACGTGCTGATTTTTCGCCACTACTCGCTTTCATCTGTCAATAGTTATTTTTGAATGTTTTAAAAGTTTTTTTAATTTTTATTATGGTCTTTCGGAAAGAAAGCGCCAATTGGCCAGGAAAAGAATTGCGCGATCGCGGCAATCAATGGATTTCTCAGTTTGCCTGATAAACTCAGCTGAGTTTACACCGAACAGAATTAAACACCCATATACACAATTTTTTGTTTATTTTTTATCTAAACTATGCATATTTTAAGTTCATGTTCATAAAGTGTTTATCACTCACAAGAACGTTTCATTATAATAAAGATTTAAAAATCAAAATTACATTTTTTTTTTTTAATTTTACTAAATTTTTGTACCGTTAAAAAACATAGCTTTTTGTATGTGTATTACTTTCAATGATGCACATAATGGTGTTTTAGTTTTGGCCTAATATATGAATCAAATTTTAAAGTTTCATCTAAAATTAAAAAATAAACATCTGATTTTTTAAAGAAATGCCATATGTTTTTTGTTTTATTTTTAAGTTTCTTATTTCACCTATGCTGCCTTTTTTAAGCTGAATTTAATATATTTCTGTGAATTATTTTTTGCTGTTTGAAAAATGCAACAGCTTTTTTTTTTTTTTCAACTATGCATATATTTTTAAAAGCATTTACAGACATGCCACTTTCCAGCGAAAACAGGGAATTCCATTTTTTCGGCACAATTTATCATCCCTGGGATTGATGCAAATCAGTATTAAAATTTGTTGACATTTTTAGGACGAGAGAGAGAGAGGGGGGGGGGGGGGGGGGGGGGGGTAGCAGAATTTGACAAAATAAAAATGCGAGTACAAGCAACTGCAATTTGAGTTTATTTCTAATCCTTTCCCATGACCTGTGCATTTAGTCCATGTATAGAAACAAACAGGATGAAAAAAACATATAGCCAGGAGCTTGCAAAAATCATCAAAATATCGTAGAAAAAGGGTGGTGTCATCAAACGAATATGAATTCCATCAAAGGATCGCAGAAAAAAGCACAATTTTTCCCAAAGGGTCCTTTAGTATGCATGTTTCGTCTAAGGATCATGGAATATGTGAATGTCGCCAAATAATCGTGGAAAAAACATGAATTTCATCAGATGACTGCAGAAAAAATGCATTATTTGATCAAAGTATCGCGAAAAACGTGAATTTCGTCAAATAATCACAGAAAAAATATGTTTTGATTAGAGGATCACAGAGAAAACGAGATTTTCATCGAAAGGTTGCAAAAGTGTAAGTTTCAACATAAGAACCTAAAAAAAATGTAAATTTTGAAATCGGGGGATCTTGAAGCTTATTGGTTCATCAGTATCAGGTGAACCGTTAGTCAGCTAAATTTTCTGTTACGTAACTAATTTGCTGCATACATTCGGATGCACCTGTGCTTCTGTCAACGTATTTTGATTGTAAGGTAAGTCTCGCTTGCTCTGCTGTTTATTTCTTTTTTTTTTTTTTTTTAATTAGGATTTTTGCATTAGCTGTTTAAAATGCACCCTTTATTGGTGAATATATCGATTTTTACATTGTTTACTGTTTTAGAGACAGACGATTCAGCCAACGGCTGCCGAAAAAATTCAGAGTCTGAAAACATCGAGGGTGTATTACCAAACATCCATCAAAATTTAAATTTAATTCAGTTAGAAGAGAAGTATCATACCTTGACGATGTTTCAGACCCTGACTAGGATCCCTTTTTCTAAACATTAAATTATTGATTTTTTTTTAAATTTTAACTGATTGTTTTTTATGTAAATATTTGAAATTTTTTTTGTATGAAACTCCCCCTTTTTTTTATGAATCGCCGTCTCATTTATTGGTATTTCTTTATATTTATCCTTTTACTTTTATTTTATGTTTCATAAATTTTTTGGCAGTTGTGAGCGAGATTTTACCTGCATTCGTAACAAATTTTTCAAGATGGCAGTAAAACTTCGTTTTTAAATCTTTATGTTACTTATAAATCCATGTTTTTACATTTTCTATTTTTTTGTGCAAATCATTGATTTATAAATAACATAAAGATTTAAAAATTGAGTTTTTCCGTCACCTTGAAAAGATTTTTGGCACAATTTTTTTCGTCAAGCGGCACAGGATGCGAAACTCTTCCCTGAATTTTGTCAAAGAAACGTGAGAGGTGTAATTCATCAAAAAGATGCAGGAAAAACGTGAATTTTGCAACAAATCCCGATAAAAACACTCATTTCGTGAAAGGATTGTGGTAAAAACAGTCATTTTTTTAAAAGGCTGCGAAAAAAACATGAATTTCATCAGAGATGTGCAGAAAAAACGAGAATTTCACCATAAACATTAAATTATTGATTTTTTTTTGTTTGTAAATTTTAACTGATTGTTTGTTTTTTGTGTAAGTATTTTTAGTTTTTTTTTATATATTTTTTTCTGTATGAAACTCCCTTTTTCCTGAATCCCCGTCTCATTTATTGGTATTTATTTATATTTATCTTTTTATTTTATATTAGTAAGTTTTTTGGTAGTTGTGAGCAAGATTTTACCGGCATTTGTAACAAATTTTTCAAGATGGCGGAAAAAGTTCAGTTTTAAATCTTTGTTATTTATAAATCCATGTTTTTACATCATTTTCTATTTTTTGGGCAAAATCATTGATTTATAAATAACAAAGATTTAAAAATGATGTTTTTCTGCCATCTTGAAAAGATTTTTGGCAAGATTTTGAACAATTTTTTTTTGCCAAGTGGCACTCTTCCCTGAATTTTGTCAAAGAAACGCGAGAGGTGTAATTCGTCAAAAGGGCGCAGAAAAAAAGCAAAATTTTCAACAAATCCCGATAAAAACACTCATTTCGTCAAAAGGCTGAGAAAAAAAAACACGAATTTCATCAAAGATGTGCAGAAAAAATGAGAATTTTGCCATAGGGTTGTTGGAAAAAGCTCTTTTTTTTCCCCCCCGCATGAGGTGGTTCATATTTTCTTCATTTGAAGGTTGACTTTTACAAACACTATTTTTTTTAATGCTTTTGAGGACTTACCACTATCTGAATAATCATGCATATCAATCACCTGTTTAATTGAGTCTGACTTAATGTTGTAAACTTACAATAACACTTTCCCGTCATTTTTGACGGGGCCATATGCTAGTTTCAAATAAAATGAATGAGAGGTTTATAATAAAAAAAAAATGAATACAAATGATGACAATAGAATACAAATGATGACATCATTTAATGGTTTATCTCAGGATCGAAACTAGAGGGGGGCAGAGGAGGCATGTTTCCTGGTCGGCAGAAGGAAAATGAAGCGGGTGCCAAATGAATTTTGGTTTTTGATTTCTTAAGAAGCTACACTAGTCACACGAAAAAACTCGCAAGCTAATGTTAAATATGGGAGCATTCTTTTAAAATTTCTCGCTTGCATTTTAATATTTTTAAATATTTCTTTTTTCTTAAGATAGCTGAGTTTGATCTTTAACATTGTTAGGTTGTACGTTTTCGATTTTGGTTCAAGTTTTTTTATGAGGCTACTTAAACTTTCAGAACCGGTTCAAAAAGTGAAAGTAATTTTATATGTATATTAAAAAAACTGCAACCAAAATTTAAAAAGTAAACATTTATCCTGTTAGAAACAACCTCAGCTGTCCCAAATGGAAAAAATTATTTAAAAATATTAAAGTGCAAGCGAGAAATTTGAAAAGAATGCTCCTATAAGTTTAACATTAGCTTGCGAATCTGCATAGTTTCTTCATGTGACTTCCTTTGGATTTCGTTTTCAAAGTTTTAATGAATCAATATTTGACAAAGTTGATTACGTAATTCCGTACTACGTATTTTTTATTACATATTTTAAATTTGAAATAAGTCAGCAATTAGAATTAAAATTCTCTTCGTAAATTTACTTTGCCGGGGGTGGGGGAGGGGGCAAAATCTATGTTTGTGCCAGGTGCAAAAAAGGCTAGTTTCAGCCCTGGTTTATTTCATGTGCCCGGCTAACATAAAGTACCTACCCAAAAATGTTGTGAATTTGATAAATTTCACTGGTCAAATGGCATAGCAATGATTTCACTAATAAATATATCTCCAACCGTAACATGCCAATGAAACGCCTTGTGTTGCCTCTCTGTAAGTTTAAATGTTAAATTATGATAAAAATGATAGTTACTACTAAATAAGTATAAAAGTAAAAATAGTTTTTTTTTTTTTAACCACTTTTTTTTAAACATTAAATGTTTATAAAAATCATCCCTAATTTCAGGACTATAATTCATGTTGGTTCAAAAAACTTACAATACATTATTTTGGCATGACTCTAATTATGGAAAATTCACCACTTTGACTTGGTAGAAAGCATGAACTACTGAATTTATTAAAATGATTATTATTTTTTTTCCCTTTTTTTCAGGTATGATAACAGAAAAGGCAAAAAAAACATTTTTGAAACTATGTATTGAGAATTTTTAAATTATTTTTTCGAAGTTTAATTATAATTTACTTAATATTAAATTATCATTTGATAAAAGCAGATTAAAAAAATTATTTCTTTATTATTGTAATTAAAAATTCTCTTTATTTTTTATTTATATTTCATTTCTTACCTAATATTTCGTTGCTACAGTTTCACAGCCAGTTGGCATATTTTAATGACACGATTTGATGCATAATTAACCCTGTTATTTTAACCATAAAGAATAATTGGGGATTTATCACCTGTGACTCTAACAGAAAAATGCATTAAAATTCATTTATCACTTTATAATTAAGTTCCTAAAAATACTAAAATTTATTCCCAAAAGAAGCACTCAGGTGTAAATCATTTTTACAATTCTGGAGTATTAGGTAACACGAGTCTACTCTTGGTTAGGGATGCACCGAATATCAAACTATCTGGTTAAGCTGAATATCAAAGTATTCGGCCGAACCGAATACTTAAAAAAACCTTTTGAAACACATTTTTAAAAACTTTTCACAATTTCTACCTTTAACTGTCAACTTATAAATATATTTAAAATAATTAGAAACAAGTTCATATTTAAATAAAATAGGATGTTTTCAGATTATTTCTTTGCTGTAACTTAAAAAAATTAACCATGATGAGGATTAAAATGATGATTAAATTTGGATTTTCATAGGAATTAATGATGTACAAATACAAGTTTCTAAATTTTGTTTACTAAATAATATGTTTCTTGCTTTTCACAAAAAAGAGTTTCTAACAAAATGGAAAAACTTTTGTGGTTGATGATAGGTACAAAGACAGATAATTTTTGTTCAGAAAACCACAATCCACTTATTGAGTCATCATAAATACAATATATCTCATCTCACTCGAGGTCAATCTTGAATTTTCGTTTGTTACTTTAACAATAATGAAGGCATCATAACTATAGAAACAATGTCATAAATTCCCGGGGCCGCCATCTTGGAATTTTTCTTGGAGTGAAAACCCTTTTTTCTGCCAAGTAGTAAATGTCGCCAAACACCGGTTTATACGCATGTTTGGCTTAACGAAAATAAAATGTAAATAATAAACAAAACTTGTTAAAGTGGCATTCACTAAACGTTGTATGAGCGCTATGCGCTCATTAACCTAAATAAAAAAGTCACTGGATTCCGCAAACTCCTGCCGCGACCACAAAAATGCATGAAACTCGTTAAAGTGCCAATAAGTAATCGTCGTATGAGTTCTACGCGCTCATTAACCAAAAAAAACATCACTGGATTCAACAGTTCTCGCTGTGTAGCATTCTCAAAATTCAGCAGTTCTCGCTGTGTAGCAATCTCAAAATGTAAAAAACTCGAAAGGCAACAAAATATACATAAAATTATTAACATACCTTAACAGACATCTGCTTTCTTGAAAGCTCAAGCATGAAATACTGTCATAGCATCACCATCATTTTCAAAAATAGGCTTATGAATACGCATTGACATACTGTAAACAAACCTCGTCAAACTTTCCTCAAATTTATTAATTACTTCAGCAAGAATGTTTAAACAGACTACAGAAACCATAGTCAATCAAATACATCCAATAAATGTAACAAAAATAAAAAGACAGAATAATACAACATAATATCAAAACACATCCACAAAATCCTAAGCGAAAATGAGCTTCTCAGGGGTTCCCAGAACATGACACGCCAGAACACACATGTCATATGGGGTTCCACTTATCGATAAAGATTGCCAACGTAAAATCACCAAGAAATCTCAAAACATCCAAGATAGCGCCCACCTGGGAATATAAGGCATCTAAGCCTAACTATTAATTAGCTAAGAAATTTAAGTACGCTTATAGACAAAAACAGAAATAGTTATGCTACTGTACTACTATCTAAATATTTATTACAGAATGCTAATTATGAAAAAACACTTTTAAAATGCTTTAAATATTTATAAATGTAAATTTATTATAACTATATAAATAATGGAATAAATTTATTGCATGATATTTTAAAAAAGATATGATACTGTAAAACAGTTTTTTTGTTTACATTACATTTCCATCAAATTTTAGGATAAAGTTATAATATAGATTCCCAAAAGGCAAATCTCAACACCTTAGAAATTTTAAATCAAAATATCTTATGCATATAATTATATTTAAAAAAAATAAAAGCACTTTAAACATATTAATATTTAAAAAATGAAAGGAAAAATATAATACAAAAATAAATAAGTATTTGATTCAAATGGTAAATGTTGATTTTTTATTAAAGTACTACTCAAAATCAAATATGGGAAACTGAAAATAGCTGACTATATATATATATATATATACATACATAATTTATTAAAATGGTATATCACTTTTAACATTAAGAAAAACTTCATAAAAGAATTTTAGCCCTAAGCAATGATTTATAAAATGACACATGCTTCCACTTAGATTAGGGCCTAAATTCTATCAACTGTCAGAAGACTTTAATAAAACTACGTTTAAATACAAAAACAGTTATATTAATTTTAAAAGTTGCAGAAATTTGTCTAACCTGGAAGTTGTTCTGGTGGACTTTAAAATCTTTCTACAAAAGATTAAGTTTATTATATACATAAAAGGTGCCAACCTCTAATTATAAAAATGTTTCTGTCATAATTTTAATTTTTGAAAGATTACCTTACCATTAATTTTTTGAACATTATTTGCAATGGGCAGTTTGTTTATTTAGGTTAATACAATGTAACAATTTATTTAAGTATGCAATGTTGTTGTTTTTTTTTTTTTACGTTGCATGCTTTATAAATCACTGTTTTCAATCCAATTTTTAAAATTTTCCTAACGATAAATAAAGATTTCTCATTTAAATTTCTTTTTTTACTGCATTCATAATTATTAACAAAACAATAAGACTAAAAAGCAATCGAAGAATCAAAATTTAATAAGTTTCAGTTTCGGTCGATACTTAATGTTAAATCATACCAACTGTATCATGTAACTGCTCTGATGACAATAAATATAATTAACATAAGGAAAAAAGAAGACACTTTGTCGTCTTAAAACAACAAACTCTATCTTTTAAAAGTGCTTTTTTATTATTGTTATTTTACTCTCAAAAACACTTAGTCTCATATGAATATAAACAACAAACCATTTTTGCATCTTTTAAGAACACTTTTTTACTTTAAAAAAGAAAACACTAGAAACTTTTATTATCTAAAAACATATCTCCCCTTTGCCTCGCCTTTTTTTTTCATCTCTTAAAATAAAACCAAATAGTGCAATTGTCCTCGTAACAAACAAAATGAAGATATACGTAAGGCTGGCCCACACTTTTTTTTTTTAAACTTAGCAGCAGACTTTATTTATGTCCCAGACTGAAACATATAAATGTTTATTTCACATTATAGTTGCAGTATGGGCATTTAAAAATATTTTCAGCTAAATATTTTTTGTGCTTTCTTTGAGTAATATATTGTGTTCTCACAGTTTGTAGTGCAGCATGTTATTTTTGGAAAATGTAATTTAACTAGTAATGTAATTAAAAAAAGACTAGTTTGTAGGGAGCACAAATATTATTTTTGATGTTACTTGAATAAACTTACTTTACTGTCTCCTCTTTTGACATAGAAGTGGTACTCACAGATTTTTTTTAAATCTTTTCTGAAGTCCAGTTGCTTGCAGACGATCACTAATGGTAGTCACTTATTATACAATAAAACTACACACCAGTGATTTTCTGAAAGCATTCAAATTTGAAGATCTATCCCAGCACCAGCTGATCTGCCAGACGCTTACCTCCACTGGTATACTTTGTATTGATTGATGTATACAGTTTCTGGATGTAACGTCAAAAATATTGATGCTTCTTACAAACAAGTTTCTTTTTATTACATTACTCGCAAAATTATATTTTCCAAAAAACAGCATATTACACAACAAACAATGACAAAACTAGGACCTACTATAGTTTCATTACTTCTAATATACTATTTTGACCACTGAATTTATATATATCATGAATTCATGATTCGTCTAAAGGTCGATTCCATGTGGAGAGTCACACACGTAACGCAGGCTTTAATTTGCATTTATTCAATTATTTATTATATTTTAATGTTAATTCTGATTTTAGGTGGTATGGTAAATAAGTTATTAACATATTTTTTAGTTTAAATGTGCGCAAGTAAAACTCACAGAAATATATCATTTGATTTCATACTCAAAATGTGCTTTTTTTCTGAAGTAGAAAAATAGCACATTTTGAGTAATGAAATTAAATGATATACTTCTGTGAGTTTTATTGCCACACATTTAAATTTAAAAATATGCTAATAACTTATTCACCCTACCACTTAAAATCAGAATTAACATTAAAATTTAATAAATAATTGAATAAATGCAAATTAAAGCCTGTGTTACGTGTGTGACACCCTCCATGGAATCGCCCTAAAACTTTAATATACACTCAAAGAATCTCCCACAGAGAGCATTTTTTTTTTGATAATGAATTCCATTTTCAAAAATAGTACGAATAATAAGTAATGATTTTTGAAAAAATAAATAAATTAATAAATAGTTCTTTACTTTAATAGATAAATAGGTACGTTTAAAATTGATGACCTATGCTGTAAGATAAATCTGTAGCCATACTTGTAAAAGAAATGATCCTAAATAACAATTTAAACAAAATTTTATTAATATGCATTTCAAATGGAGAATCTCCTATTATTTTGGTAGCAACACTTTTTTAATGAATGAAAATAATCGCTAACAAGACATGCAGATTTAACTTAAAATACATTGAATATGCATTTATAACTGCTTATCGAATTGGAATGGTAATGTGTACAAATTCTTCAAAATGGGCACATAGAAAAGCTACACGGGGTCCGAATATTTCTCAATTGATTTAAATTTCATACAAAGTTATAAATCTTCATAAAAGTTTCAGCATTAATCTTAACAACAATAAGAAAAATAGCACATCTGCAGGTGAAAAGCATTAAAATTAAAATAAAAAATAGATTAGCAGTGTTTTCTTTACATGACAAAGTTCACAAGTAAATATCTGAAAAGAAAAGGAGTAAAGAGCAAATTATTTTGCAATCAGGTGTTTCTTGCTTAAAAGAGAACAGGAAAATACAAAATACAACGGCTTGTTTATTTTATAGAAACTTTGTTTACATGCATAATCAAATACCTACTATTAGCAAAACTGGATTGAAGTTTGTATGTAACTGATTTTCCATTTAAAAATCAATGAGCTACAGTAAACAATATCCTTCTTAACAATTGCAATTATTTTAAGTGAGTAAATGGAAATTTAAATCTAAATTGATCAGAAATACCCTATCAAGTAACCAAATATAATCAATGAAGCAAGTAATTCATTTTAAGAAACAAACAATCTTAAAAAATACTTTTAATCTTTGTATACTATTAACGTTTAATAAAATAATTTTGAGAACTGGACATATCTTCATCCTTATATCCGCAACAAAATCCTTAAACAAACTATATAATTAGTATTCTAATATTAATAAAATGTAACTGAATGATTACAAAAAATAACAATTTAAAGAATCCATATGGATTACCCACAATTTATTAAATTAATAAAAGATATATCTATCCAACATGTCAATAAAACTTACCGTTTTGCTTCAATCAAAAAAAATAGATTCCTCTTTGACGTAAAACAGAATAATTTTAAATAAATAAAACGATATAAATCATAAATATCACTTAGTAAATTGACAACACCGCCATTATTATCAAAAGCTCTATTTTAATTGGCTGCGCTTGGGTAAGCCGTGCTTAGGATTGATCACGAATCAAACCTACAAAATCGCGTTCTAACGACCTAAAATCTTGTGTTTAGGTAAAAAGTTAGGTAAGTTAGACCTTGGGTAGACCAGTGAAAACGCTCCTGAACTCACTGAACATTATTCCATCCATGATAGACCCACTCCATGTTCCTGTCTCCTGACCTCGTGCATCTTGAACACACTCTATGTGTATGTTGTCTACTCCATATGTTCTAGTTTCTTTTGTGCGCTAGCGACCGCACCAGTGTTCATGAAATGTTCTAGCAGTTTATTAAACAACAAAAGTCTACTGCATTCTATTTTGATTTGGAAGTGGAAGTTGCTTTTGCTTTCGAATGATGGAATGTCTGATTTATGAAATAAAATTCTTTCTTTTGATTTGTTCGTTGTAGTAATATCGTTTGTTGTCTGAAATTTGGCAGAGGATAGGAATTTATTTGTTAAATTAAAATAGCTGTGTGTTCTAAGGTCGGTTTACTGGAATGATGCAGTTGTACAGTTGGGTAAAGTTGTTGTTTACGGTCTTTTCTTTAGAACGTTGTCCTGTTTCGATATAATAGATCTTTATAATACGGTATTTGGGTAAAATATCGATCTGTAAAGGTATGACATCGCTTTGCTCTCTGCAATTTCAGATTTCTGACACTTAGTTTTTGTTTTTAATTATAGGCATTTAACCCGCGAGAACACGCACCCATTTTCGAACACGAGAACTCGCACCGGATATCTTATATCCAAGTTCATTTCTGCTATTTAAATATTAAGTAATACTGTTTATAAGTAAACCTTACGTAATTAATCATTACAAAATAATACATTAAAGAGTTTTTGTGAATTTAATAATACATGCTAAAAGAAAATTTTGACAAACTACATACTGATGCTTCGAATCTATTTTCAAATTAAAGTTTCAAATCTTAAACCAGAATAGAGTATCTGCTCAAATCATTAACTTTCAGTTGAAAAGACAATGTAAGGGAATGGATAAGTTCATTTGTACACATTTGCTGTTCCCAAAGTCCAAGTTTCATTTGGAATGCAAATACATGGTCATACATTTTGTTTATATCAATTGATTCTTCCTTGTAAACATTTAGACTTTTTTCACATTTTTGGCGCATAAATGTAGCTGTTGAAATGAGCAGTATACAAAATAAAATAGACTTCATGCTAATGAACAGATGTGTTATTATCCCGCCATCGTGGATTTTTTTGGCATGAAAACCCATTTTCCGCCAAGAAGCGATATATGCACATGTTTTCTTCATTATTTACATTTTATTTTCGTTAAGCCTAACATGCACATAAATCACTAGAAAACACAATAAAGAAAATGTAACAATCTAATTAAAAGTAAAATTTCAGGAAAAAATACAATAATAAAAATATTAGATTTTCTAGATTACTTACCTTTTTTTTTACACTTTAAATAGACAAATTCGGAAAATAAAATACAAAAAATTAAATTCTGGATTATAATAAGCTATAAAATTAACCAGGTAATATCTCTAGATTACTTTAAATACGAAAAAAATACAAAAATAAGATTAAATTATCTAAATTCTCTGAATTAAAAGCAAACACAAATTCCGAAAAAAATCAAAAAATAAGAGATTCTCTGCATTAAAAATACAAAAATAAGATTATATTCTCTGGATTAAAAATACACAAATACACAAAAAAATATTCACTTAATTGGAATTAATTTTTGCAGAAAAATCCCTTCCACTTTATCACTTATAATTTCCAAAAATGTATTGAATCTTATTATGACAAACCCACGTGCAACCATCAGACAGTTGTGTCCTTTTACGGATTTTCATGTCTCCGTCACATTCACGGCAACACATGCTGGATTTAATCAAACCAATTTCTTTTAAAAAAGTAAAACACAAATCTCTGTCGTGGATTAGCTCCGTAATAAACAACCTACTACCATCGCCTTCATTGCCCAAAATAGGCCTATTTCCAGAAGTGCGGAAAAAGCCAACCTTTTCTTTTAAAATGGCCTGCTATTTAGCGATGACGTCTCCAATCAGGGAAGCCATAACAGCAAAAGCAATAAAAAAAATCACTAAATTGAAGACAAAAAAAAAAAGAAAGATACAACCTGATCAATGATAGCACGTGGAAATCAGTCAGCAACAAGATCCGGGATTGAAATGAATGTTCCCGTGAAAATGCTGGCTCTTGCGTCATAATGAAAGGGTTGCCAGAACACATCACTCGACACCAACCGTCGAGTTGCCAAAGCTATAGAAATCGCCAAATACCCAAGATGGCGGACGGAGGGATAATAACACATCTAAGCCCTAATTATTTACAATCATATACAAAAGTATTAAATGATTTATGTCTGTTGAATATAGTCTTAATAAATAGGGATGCACCGGATATGGATTTTTGCCGGATACAGAATATCCGGTACAAAATTTTACCGAATATCCGGTATCCGGCTGAATAATTTCTCATTTTTTATTTTAATATTTCTATTTTATGCATGATTAAAGAAGCAAACCTTTAAATTATTACAATTTTGTGTCATGCAAGTAATTATTAATAGATTTTAATTAATTTATTAAGTGAAAGTTACTTAAAAACAAATTAATAGTAATTAAATATTATTAAACTTCATAGTAATAATTAAATATTGAAATTTAATCATATTTTGCCTTTTCATTGTTACTTACAAATCTAACGTGACATGCATATTTTTTTCTACCTCTTTAGCCTCTATCACCAAGTTTAAATGGCATCTTGATGTTTTTTTAGATGCATGTGTATCGGTTAACTGACACACAAAAAAAAAAAAATGTGCAATTGACACATAATTAACAATAATTGAACAGTTATGTATATTACTCCAGCCATCCTGAGTGAGACGAGTTACAATTTTCCTATTAAGTTCTTTTTGCATTGTAGAGTGAGCTTTAGAATGAACTTTATTTAAAAGCTCACTTGTAATTTTATCATGACTGAGTGACTTATAACCAGGCATAATTTAATTACGCTTTGAAAATTTTTATTAAAATATGTTAACAGAATTAAAAAATTTAGCAATTTATATATTTAATGAATTTTTTTGGTTCTTTTGTTTTTACCACAAATTTTTCTGTTGTTGACTGCTTAATTTGGGTAATTGATGTTCCAGCAAAATTTGAATGGTGTTCTTTAATATCAGCACCATTTTGTTCTTGATTTTCTACACAAACAGACTTTAGATCTGGAATATGAATATTCATAATAAACTGTTTATTTTGGTGGACACTTTTACATTTTCCTAGATGGTTGGTGCGATCGCAGTTTACTCTCCTTCTTGGTGCAATTTTCAAAAATCGCCAAATTGGCACATTTTCGCGTACTATCTTCCGGAGCTGCAACATCCGGGAGAGAGTACGCAAAATTATTATTTGTTTTCTCTTCTTGTATCTTGTATGTTTTGAAACAAGTACCTATCTAGACAAATGCTTAAAATGTGAAAATAGATATTCGATCAGTCATTTTTCTCTTATTTTAATCTGTATTTTTGAGTAAAAATACATAAAATTTCAAATGTTTTCGAAATACATTTAAAACAAATACATTTCATATTTTTTAAAATACATTTTATCAAATATACCTAAAGACAAAACTTTCACTTACCCAAATTATTAAAAACGAGCGTTTGTTAACAGTAATGGGAGCAGAAAAGTTTTTTTTTTTTTTTTTTTTTTTTTTAATCAGGGGGGCTACCGCCCCCTGAGCCCCCCGTTTTTTTATTCATAATTTTACCTTGTGCTCTAGGATGTCATTCAAAAGCACCACTCAATCTGTCACTTTTAGTCATTCATAGCTTGGAACAATCAACCTTTCTTTCATACATAATTCAATCAATGCTCAAAAATACAGGTGAAAATAAAGGCTGAATCTATATCAATTCAGGCAGGGGGGGGTTACCTTCATAGTCTCAGAAGTTTTTGAATTGAACATATATGTTAAATTTAAGAAAAAGTAAGATGCATGTATATTTACATTTTGCCCAAAAAAATTCCTGGCCTGAGATACAGGCCGCAAAGATGACATCCCCGGCATCCTTTCTCATTCGCGATTTTCGATAAAAAATTTTAAAGTGCTCTATCTCTAGAACGGTGCAAGATATTTTGTTGCGGTTCATTTTATTTTAAAGATAATATTCTTCTGTTTAAAATGATATACCCAATTTTGAAAAATGTATTCAACTTTTCTTGTGGCAGCCTTTTGAATAAAAAAATTTTTTTTAAAAAAAATTTTGATTTTTTTGCTGTTGATCAATACCATTGGGAACTACCTTCACTGTAAAGGAGAACTTCCACTTTTGAGTTTAACAAATTTTAGAAACGTTTAAAAAATTCAGAGAAATTTACAGGAACTGTATATATACCAGTAAAAGCCACTGAATTTTTGCTTATTTGTAATTATAAGCCTACTATATATCCTAAACAAGTTAGAAATTGCAATATCAAATGTGGCAAATGAGGTGCGTGCATAGTATTAACTAGTTTTATAAATATTCAGATCTTGGTGCAATAAGTTACACTCTTGGGCAAAAAGGGCATGAATACAAAATTTATTATGATTCTACATATTAAATTTAGTAATACGGAAGTAATATGAATTCATCTTAAAAGGACTTAACCGTCATGGCAACCTAGAATCGTTACCTATCATGGTATATCATTGAATCAATTATGTATTATAGGATTTTTAAATAGAATGAAGAAAACTTTTATTAATGTCTTTTATGTTTTAATTTGATTTTCATACCATTTGAAGTGATACACACTTTATTTTCAATACCGAACATGGTAAAACAATCGCAATAACATATATCAATTACACACCAATACAAATTATATTAATACAAGTTAGCGTTCAGACAAATCGAATCCATAAAGACTTTCAACTATGCTGGAAATTGTTAAAAGCACATAAATAGGTCGGAATTTGACTTTTAGAAATTTATGTCAATAGACGGAAGCATACTTGAATACTTTCATACAACCCTGTATTTTACATACTATCTTTATATACATGCCACTATTTAGCTAATATTTAATTAAGATTAAAACATCCTTAAAACCAGTGAAATCACACTTCCAGAGATTATCATCCATAGACGGCCATGTATAATTCTTTGCGTGGACCTGTATATCATTTTATCTATATTCTCCAAACATATCTTAGTATACTAAATGTAGTTCAGTGTAAAAATGCATAACTCATTTAAAAATCACCTTTAAGCTACTTTCATTCATACTCAGTAAACCCTTAAGATTTCTTTTGTGTAGCCCTGTATATGATCTACAGCATTTATGCACACAACGTAATATGGAAAAATTTAGTTAAACTTAAAAACTCAAACACAACTAAAAATGCACTTCCAGCAATACCCTTACGATTTCTTTTGTGTAGCCCTGTATATGATCTACAGCCTTTATACACACAACGTAATATGGAAATATTTAATTAAACTTAAAACTCATATCACAACAAAAAATGCACCTCTAGCAATCATTGCTAATGTACAGTATTTCCAATAAGTTAAAGTATCCGAAATCTTTTGTGTGTCCCTGTAAACACTATGCACTTTCTATGACACAGGAAGTAATTTTTTTGTAAACCTTTGCAATAAAGTATGTATCACTTCAAATGCTATGAAAATCAAATTAAAAACATTAAAGACATTAATACAAGTTTTCTTCATTCTATTTAAAAATCCTATAATACATAATTGATTCAATGATATACCATGATAGGCAATGATTCTAGGCTGCCATGGCGATTAAGTCCTTTTAAGATGGATTCATATTACTTCCGTATTACTGAATTTTTAATATATGGAATTACAGTAAATTTTGTATTCATGCCTTTTTGCCCAAGAGTGTAACACTTATTGAACCAAGATCTGAATATTTATAAAAGTAGTTAATACTATGCACGCACCTCATTTGCCACATTTGATATTGCAATTTCTAACTTTTAGGATATATAGTAGGCTTATCCTTACAAATATGATACAAATAAGCAAAAATTCAGTGACTTTTACAGGAACTATATATACAGTTCCTGTAAAATTCTCTGAATTTTTTAAATGTTTCTAAAATTTGTTAAACTCAAAAGTGGAAGTTCTCCTTTACAGTGAAGATAGTTCCCAATGGTATTGATCAACAGCAAAAAAAAAAAAAAAATCAAAATTTTTAGGATTGGCATTTTTGAAAAAAAAAAATTTTTTTCAAAAGGTTGCCACAAGAAAAGTTGAATACATTTTTCAAAATTGGATATATCATTTTAAACAGAAGAATATTATCTTTAAAATAAAAAAAAAAGTAACAAAATATCTTCCACCGTTCTAGAGATAGAGCACTTTAAAATTGTTGTCGAAAATGGCGAATTGGAAATGGTGCTCGGGATGCCATCTTTGGCGGCCTGTATCTCGGGCCAGGAATTTTTTTGGGCAAAACCAAAATATACAAGTATCTTATTTTTTATTGAATTTTAACGTATGTTCAGTTCAAAAACTTCTGAGATTATGAAGATAAGATTTTTCTTTGGCTGCCTGAATTGACATGGATCATACCTAAAAGAAAAATAACTGATCGAATATTTATTCTCACCTATCAAGCATTTATCCAGATAAGTACTTGTTTCAAAATATACAAGATTGAGAAAACAAATAACAAAAATACGCGACTGCAACACAGAGAACTCTTCAACGGAAAATCCACTGCAGCAATATCAACGTTTTTCCAAACAAATTCAAAATGTTCCTTGATTCTCCTCTTTGTCCAAAGAAAGCCTTTTACAAAAAAAATAAGCTTCCAATTCGGTCCAATTAGAAAGCAGCTTACAAAACAAGGAGTTTAAACCATCAACTCTCTCCAGAGAAATCTTAGGGTTGCCATATTTTTTGACGTCCGAGGAGCAGCCCGATAAACCAGCGTTGCCACATTGGCACAGTTATCGAAAGAGTATGTTGCCAATTACCCAGATGGTTTTCCATCATCAATACTTTGGCACTTACAAGATGGCCACATTGTATACATTTCTGACTTAGAATTTTTGATGTATTAATAGCAACTTATTAAAATTTTCAGATTGGATTTTCATACATTCCTCTTTTGTTGATATGCATAATTCAAATTAATAATAAAGTTATTGACAAAACACTTGAGAAAAAGTGTGAAAGCCAACTACTTCATTACTGCTATGTAAAAACAAGTGAAAGCAAAACAAAGTTGAAGTTGTAGTTAAAATTCTAGTTTTGGTTTTATAATTACAGTTATGACAGAATAATTGAACACTGCAGTTAAATTTTAACTAGTGAAAATTGCAACAATAAGCTATGGCAAAATAATTGTTTTGTGTTCCTATGATATAAATGCAAATATATGAATTCTCCACTCCAGTAATTTTGTGTTGATTTTATTTCTGTGTAGTAGAATGAGTACTTTTACTAAAACAAAGAGCCCAGTTTGGAACTTTTTTGAGATTATAGATGATGATAAAATGAAGGCTAAATGCAAACTTTGTAAAACTTCTGTTTCTAGAGGTGGCATAGGAAGGAAAGCTTCTACCACTCCATTGTATAACCACCTAAAGTTTAAGCATCCAAATCAATGCATTAAAGACTATGTTAATACAAGCAATGTAGAATCTTCAGTGCTTGATGCAGATCAAGATGATCCATGTAGTCGTCGAGGTTTGAAAAGAAAGCAACAAACTTTAGAGGCTTGTTTTGAAAAGAAAAAAATATGGGACAATAATGATGTTAGATCAGTTGATTTACATTATGCCATAGGTGAAATGATCGCAGTCGACAACCAACCATTTAGCATTGTTCATGATATTGGCTTTAAAAATCTTATGAAAGCCCAACCTCAGTACCAAATGCCATCACGAAATTATTTTACTGATATAATTATACCAGATATTTATTCAAAATGTAAAGCTAAAATATCATCTGATGTAGCAATGGCAGAAACGATTTCAGTGACATCCGATATTTGGACGTCCATGAATAATGATAGTTATTAGTTTCACTGCCCATTGGATCACTTCTGATTTTGAAAGGAAATGTGCTGCTCTGAATATAAAACACTTCCCAGGCAGCCATACTGGCCAAAATATAAGTGAAATCCTACAGCAGCTTTCAGCAGACTGGAATATATCTGACATATTGCATCTTATAATTCGTGACAATGCATTTAACATGGCCAAAGCTGTTAAGGAAGGAAATATAAATAGTGCATCTTGTTTCATCCATAGTCTACAGTTAATCATAAATAATGGAATTGAGTCACAAAGAATAATTAGAGATATAATTTCCTGTGCAAGAAAGATAGTGACACTTTAATTATTCGCCTATCGCTTGTTCGAATCTGAAAAAAATTCAAGTAGAATTGCATATATCCCCCAAGGAAGTTGTCCAAGACATTAGTACACGCTGGAATAGTACTTTCTACATGTTGCAACGCTTACTAGATCAGAAAAAGCAATTTCTTTATTTTCAACAGAATATGGGCTTGATAACTGCAACTTGAAGGCAGAGCAGTGGGGTACACAATAGAGAATATTCTTCGGCTACTGCAACCATTTGAAGAAGTTACAAGAATTATGAGCAAAAATGAGTCCTTTTTATCTGAAGTTATTCCAACTGTAGCAACTTTAAAACGTTACTTGTCAAAAAGTGGACCAGAATTCTTTGGGGTTGGTAGCATGAAACAAACTTTAAAAACTGAACTAGATGACTGCTTCTCTAACATTCACGAAATTTATTTTTTTTTGTCAGCTCTGCTTGATCCACGTTTTAAAACTGCCTTTTTTAACAATGATGATAAGATTCAAATGGCCAAACTTGCTCTTACAGAAAAAATGCAAGAAATTGATTGTAATACTGAAACTGATTATATTATGAATGATATGAATACTAAAAAAGAAGAAAATGATTTGCTCTCTGAGAAAGTGCATTCATTTTGGCAATGCTTCATTGAAATTGCTGGAGAAACAGAAACAAATACATCTGAAAGTTTATCATCAAAATATTCAATTGAATTGAATCGTTACTTATCACAGCCGCTCATACCAAGGATGGCTAATCCATTGACATGGTGGCGACAAAATCAACATTCGTATCCTGCTGTGTCAAGGTTAGCAAAGAAACACTTGTCTGCCCCTGCTACTAGTGTTGAAAGTGAACGTTTATTTTCTGAAGGAGGAAATATTTGCGATCAGAAACGTAATAGATTACAGCCTGAAAATGCTAAGCGCCTGATGTTCCTACATCATAATTTACCTTTAATAAAATTTAATTATAAATAATCAGTTGTCATATTTTAAATATATTCATTTACATATAAACTTTATAATTTCATATTTATAAAAATATGATATTTATTTTTGTTAACGTTGCTTTTATTCAGATAAGGTTGGCAAATTAATTTTACACTAACTTTTCAGAAAATGTAAAAATTAGAATTTTAAAAAAGTTTCACTAACCTGCAAACGGATATTAAAATATTCGGCCGGACCGGATATCCGGTTTGAGTGCCGAATAAGCAGGTTATCCGGTGCATCCCTATTAATAAAACATTAGTGCAGCATCCTCTTCGGCAAAGTAGAGCTGCCATCTATCGACACTCTTCCATCTTGATTCGTGCAGCTACACACTTAAACTTAAAAAAAATAATACCAACATATTTTATTACAAACAAAACGAGCATCAAAATATAACAGTATACAGAAAAAAAAAATTAATCTTCGTCAATGCCGGTTGGCATGTCATCTTAAATCTTGTCTTATATAAAAAAACAAAATTGGTGCGACCGGAGAACAATCTACTTCTTGGTGAGATTTCAAAAAATCTCCGAATTGGCACATTTTTGCATCTTGTTTCTCGGAGCTGCCACCAGGAGATATTACGCAAAAGCGTGCAATTTCAAGATGGTGGCAATGAAAATAAACAAAAAATATGTAATCAAAACTTTTTTTAATCACTTTTTAAAGGAGTACATTTTTATCAATAAGAACATAAAAGCAAAATTTTTGCTTACCCAAAAAAATTAGACTTTTTGGAGCAATGTTTTTTTAAAAAATCAGGAATGCTCTGCCCCCTCCCCCCCTGAAGGATTTTTTAAATTAATCATCATTTATTCTCGACTGTTGGTTTGGGGCGGATCCTTTCTTGAGGCGTATAAATATTGGTGACATCTAATAATAATCTAAACGTTGTTTCATCCATCGAGTGATTGTGTTGCCTCCTCCACACATATTCAAATAGGTAGGAGTCAAACATGTCACTTTTATGCAGAGTATTCCGCAACATTTGTTTGATTGCTGCCCAGCTGCCCTCTATGGAGTTTGTGTGGGTGCTACTCTCGAGGTTTACATAATTCAAACTGTGGTTGACCTTTAAATGCTGAAATCCTTTGTCTTCCGTACAATTGTAGGCTTTCCAACAATCTGAAATTATTGTAATCCCTGGCAGCACCCAATCTTCAATCACAGGAAGCAAATGCTTTTTCCCTCGTTTCAGAATTACACGAAAAAAAAAACCCCGCCTATTTGTTCCTCTTTTAAGTCTTCCACATACTTCATTTTCCCGAACTTGCTTTCATTGATCTCGACAATCGCTCCTACACCACCTATTTTCACACTTTCTTACAGAATCACCATCTGACACACCCTTCTACAAAAACTATACCAGTCATAGACTTATCAGAAACATTCAAATCAGCCACTTAATATTTCTACATACATTGCCCAAACTACTTAAGCGTCGCTTTCAAAATTTACACATACCATTCAAATTACCATTCAAACCATGTACTCTTCCTTATACTCCTAGTTATTTGATGAGCCTTAATTTTGCTTTGATCTCTGCAAAGCCATTCATAACCATCACTCAAACTATTTTTCGTCAGTTTCATATCCCTTGCACACTTAGGACATTCGTATCTGGAAGCTGTCGGCCTTCTTCCGTACACCAGTCAACCATAAATTGCTTCCCCAAAAAAGAAAGATATCCTTCAAAATATTCAATCTCACCTTTTAAACAGTCATCTAAATTCTTTATATAATCCACAGCTTCCATAGCGGTTACTAAACAGTATCTGTCGAAATATACGAGAAGAGAAAACAAAAAAAAAAATCACTCGACTGGAACGGACAGACCTGTTCAAAGCGAATTCCAGAACAGGAGTAATGTATTTCCAAAAAAATTTAAACAGTTCTCTGGTTCTCCTCCTTTGTCCAATAAGAAACCCTTTTACAAAAAACAAGCATCCAATTAGAAAGCAGCTTACAAAACAAGGCGTTTAAACCAAGAGCGCTCTCGAGAGAGAGAAATCTTAGGGTTCCCATAAGCAGCAGTCCGAAATACCAAGGTTGCCACTTTGGCGCATTTATCTAGAGTTCGATGAGAAGTAGAGTATTCTACGATTCACCCGAAAAATTATACCCAGCTATAATATCTTAGTGGTATGTCTTAAAATCAGAAACACAAATCATCATCATCTTAAAAAAAATTCAGTACTTGTTGTCGTCTCAACAACAACAAAAAAAATTGCATAAACTGTCATCAAATAAAGTCAAAAAGTTGACATAATGCTCAAATAGAAAAAAAAGAGCTGTCCACAGTTAAAGTTTTTTATCACAGCCTCAAAAAGTAAAAAAAAAAAGGTCTTGGTAGTACACAGGAAAAGAAAAAAAAGTTACGTCACACGAATCATCATATACGTGCAGCCTTGAGGATGGGTGATGATGAACACTGAATATCACTACACACCATCTTTACGTTTTGTAAAACTATTCTTGAACACACACTTGCAGAAACACAGGATATACATATACACAAAAGAAATATTGAAGACATTTTCTCAAAATACACTTCTTGAATTCTTCTCCTTTCATATTAGTGAAGCACAGTAAATTTTTGAACATAATTAAAAAAAAATAAACACACAATTGCAATGATGTGGCATAAGAATTGATATCACACAGATGAAAAACAAAAAAATTCTTTTAAGGTACGATGCTTTATGCCGCTTCTTTCTGTCTTAAATTTTTATTTGCAGACAAATGAAAAGCATTATAAACAATCGTATGATATTTCCAGGCATAACGCTCAACATCGAATCTGGAGATTTGTGAACTTCAAATGGCACTGGAATTTCAAAATATGCTTGTTTGGGGAGGGAATTTTTTGCGATTTGGTTATGGAAAGTCTGGGAATTTGCCAGTCGTGTTTTGCTGGGAACCCTGGATAAATGAAAAGAAGAAAAATATTCAAATTTTTCTAACCATAAATGAATGTTTTCGTTTATCCCCAGTAAATGTAGGTACAAGAGATTCAACATTGCGAAAATTAATCAGTCTCATAAATGAAAGATCAAAATCAGTGCTTGAAGTACTATTATTACATTTATTGTTAAATTCAGGTGAAAGTTTGACATCCACTTTATCATTTTCCACCGTCGTTTTATTTGGAATTTCTTCTGTTTCAATGTCAGTATCAACATTACTTTCAATATATTTTTATAGAGATTCCAAATCGGTTAAATAAGAAATAATTCTTTGTGCTAAATCAGCTTCCGTTCCATCTATATCAATTTGTAAAATAGTGGCGATAGAAGTGAGTTCAATTAAGGAAAAAGTTGCAGTTTCCTCCACTTTCGTTTTAAATTTGCAGTCAGTTTGACTGAACGGGAAAACACTGAATGATCTAATTCTCAAACGATTTTGCCTGTCAGTCATAAAAAAATAAAAGCTTGTGCAACAGCTTTATTCTATTTGTTCTTTCACTCTTCAGTGCAAAAGCGATTTGAAGGATATCCTTTAAAAACATGATGAAAACAAAAGAATAATACTCACCAGTGCAGGGAAAATTCTTACATCTACGATTTCATGATAAATATTTCCACTTAAAACAAAGCTTGAGACGTATTTATTTATATCACACTTTGAAATGAATGAAACTTTGCTTTTCCCATAAATCTATTCAGAGACCACCTCTCTGAAAGACGGATTTTTTTATGGTCTGTTAAGATGCGATATGGAACTCTTTAAAAAAAACTTGACTATGATTATACTGGATTTTAAGCTTGTAATAATTAAAATTACTGATGAGGAACAGTTTATATGGAGTAAGAATTCACATCAAGCTGACATCGTGATCGTATTATTGGTGGTTCGTGATGCACCATCATTTAAATAAGTAAACAAAACTCATTACCTGTATAAACTTGAAGTGGGGATATTGGAGACAAATACAAATAACTTTGCTGGAACATCTTTTTATTTCAGGATGTGCAGATTTTCGGAAGGGAGATGCATGGCTTGAAGACTGAAGGAACTTCTGATATACTAGTGAATGCGATATTTATTAAAAAAGCATGTTTTAAAAGAAGATGTAGATCTGGTATGTAATTAAACGTTACTTAAAAAAAAGGTGGAACATGAGTGCCTTCCATGGCACACAATTAATCTTGGCACTGAGACCACACGTGGTCCGTGCAACATAATGAGTCCGCGTACTGCGTAAAAACACAGCTATACCCTACAAAGCGAATCCACAGACTGACTTTTTCCGTGTGAGCGTTTTCAAAATCGCCGTGGAAAAAGTACGCCAAGCAAGGCCAAAACGATACTGCACCAAAAGTGGAACTCGCGGCAAACCTGCTTTCGCCAAGGAGTGACCAGAGGAGAAAGAGTGCTCGCAATGATGATAAACCTGATCATTCAGAAAACGGAACGTACGCTTGCAAAGAGTTGGCATTTTGCCAAAACGGTACTATTGATAAAAAGAGGATGCGTTATGATTGAATTTCCAAAATTAAAACTATAAAAGCTGATAAAAAGTTGATCGATTGATCAAAACATAAGATAATGAAATTTTAAAGTTAAAACTTAAAATGGATTAAATAAGATACATTAAAATTAAAGATTAAATAATTAAGACTAAGGATTAAAGATATTAAATTAGAGATGTTGAATTGGGAAGAATAAGAGACAATATATCAACATGATATGGTCTAATGGGTGGTCTCCTTAGAGAAGTTTCACTGTTATCATTCAAATTCTCGTGTTAATAAAACTGAGTGTAGATCTTTATAAATGTTCCATTACAGGTATACTATATCGGCAGCAGCGATCACTCAAATACATAAATGATGGTCGTCTAGGGATTATTAAGCAGATTCTCCGGCGAGAGCCCCCATGTAGCTCTTGAATTAATGAGCAGTACACAAAATAAAGTAGACTTCATGTTAAATTCAATATTAAATATATTGAAACTAATACTTACAATTATATGCCAAAGTATGAAATGATTAACGTTTGTAGAATATCGTCTTAATAAAACATTAATGCAGAGCAGCACTCATGCATGTCACCTTACTCACATCTTTCTCGCCTCTTTGCGGAACATTCTCGTATGTTTTATGCAGCACAGTAGCGCTGCTCTCTTGCTGTTCAACAGAGTTGAGCTGCCATATCAACATAAATGCAGCAATAAATGCTAAATGTATATGTGTATTCTATCTGACTCTAATATTCACTAATGTTATCTTTATCACATAGACTGCAAGTTTCTTTGTGTTTTTACATTCTGGCCACAATCTCCATCATAACTGCACTACATTATTTGCATATTGCTATTACACCTTCTACCGAAATTGTATTTTCTTTCCTGTAAAATAAAGTCATGTTGGATCTTTCTTTTTGCCAACCATATTTCTAACCTATCAACAAATCCAAAAGCTCTCTGTACTTTTCTTTGTATTAATAAATGGCATATTGTTTCAACTTGTGATTCACACTGTACTATACTAATCTAATGATTCACAAAACAGTTACCAGATGGAAGATAATCACATTTACCTGAACGTCTAAAACTATCAATTCTCAGTGTTATCTAACCCTCAGCCAATGACAATTTCAGCAATCAATCAGGCTTGCTTGACAGTAGGAATGACTGCTTAGCTTAGAAATAACAGTGATCTGTTTAGGAAAAATTTGGGTCCTTTAAAGGACCTTTCACAATTTTTTAAATCTTAAGACAGGACTCTTCACATAAATTCTTTTCCCCCAGGGGAATACCTTCAGGTATTTACGGGTTTCATGGCCCCGGATTCTCGAGCGATCTTTCTTCATTTCCTGTCTTCTCTTTTTGGTTGTCTATCCCTTTTTTCTTTGTTTCACACTTTTTAATCTTCTTTTTTCAGTTTATCCCTCTTTGTTTGTTTTTTTTAACTAACTTTTTTGTTCGAATTGTTCTTTGTTTTTAACATAGTTCTCGTTTTGTTAAAACAGCAAAAAAAAAAAAAAAAATTAAAGCTTTAAAAAGACAAAAAATACACCTTGTTTCTAAGTTCTCTCTCACATTACTTTTTCTTTTTTACAATAGTGTTTTTTTTTTTTTTTTTTTTCACGTGAGACACTCTGGGTGTTGAGGTTTTTTAATCTCATCGACTTGTTTCTGCCTCTTTAGGGTGATCTCGAGCCCCAGAGTGCAGGGCATTTCCAAACTCCGGTTCCGTGATCGGAGGGCGCCATACTTGTATGGCAGCGGTTAGGACCAACACCGGGAGACTGGTGCCTTTCGGTGGAAGGGGTTGTAGGTTGGACAGAGCTGTAAAGGTTTACCTACGACTACCTGATTCCTCTGTGAAAGAACTAGAGCTTTGGAATTGCTATCAAGTTTAATCCAACGTTCGAAAAACATGGAAGTTTGTTGTGAATAGTTTTCACCCTTTTGAGACCTGTGCCTAAAGTAATGGTAAGAAAAGTGGTTGGTGACCAGGCCCGATGCCTGCTGTTTTATATTTATTTAAAAGTATTATGGCGACAACTTAAGGGAATTCGACTATGCTTTCTGGTGCGAGTTCTCTTTGTGACTTAAGTCATCTTTCCTCAAACAACAACCATTCTGAGACTGTCGAATCTCAGAATATGTCTGCTTCTCGGGCTGATAGTTCTGAAAAGAATTTTTCTGCCTATTTGGAACATAAAAATGTAAATTATGATGCTGGTAAATCTAGAGAGAGAAACCCATTAAATGGGGATTCTGGCAATGCACGTTTCTTTGTTGTAAAATGTAATGAAGGCAATTTTGCCCTTAAATCACCATTTCTTATTCAAAAAGCTATACAAGGACTTATTGGCAAACCAAAATCCATTAAAAAATTGAGATCTGGTGACTTACTTATTGAAGTTAAGAATTCAAAACAAGCTGAAAACATAACAAAATGTAAATTTTTTGCTAACACACCAGTTTCTGTATCTGCTCATAATTTCTTAAATAATTCACGTGGTGTCATTTCCGAACAAGACCTTATATTTGTGCCTGAATCAGAAATACTTCAAAATCTTAAAGAACAACATGTTCACAAGAGCGAAGAATAACAATTAAAAGAGAAGATAAAATCATCCTAACAAAACATACAATTCTCACTTTGACTTACCTAACTTGCCCAACAACATAAAAGCTGGATACTTAATTTGCCCCATTCGACCTTATATACAAAACCCATTACGCTGTTTTAAAATGCCAGAAATTTAGCCATTCTAAAGGTAGCTGCCGTGGAACACTTACATGTGCTCGATATGGACAAAAAGGACATGAGAATGAAGGCTGCACAGCTCTGGCTAACAGTGTACACTGTCAGAAAAATCATCCATCATATTCAAAATCATGTGAAATCTGGAAACTTGAGAAAGAAGTCCAAACAGTACGTACAAAACAAAACCTTTCATGTCCAGAGGCAAGGAAAATAGTTAAATCCCGCACACCAAATGTAGGTATAACTTACTCTGCTACTTTAACTGGTAATAAAAAATATCAAACAATAGCCACTCAAACAGAAACAATAGCTACTTAAGTAAATTTGTTAAATCAAAAAGATGCTCCTACTCTAAGTTCCTCGGCTCTTAACAATAACAGCCCAGTTAAATCTCTTGCAACAAACATAAAGTAAAAGATAATTACCTGTAAAATCAAATAATTCTCAGAAAATTAACACGTGCATTTCCTATAACAAAAATTCTCAAACTGTCGTGCCTCCATCTGGAAAAACCCCCCCAAGGGGGAAACCTTCTTTAGGTATTCATGGGCTTCGCAACCCCAGGTTCCTGAGCAATCTTTCTCTTCTGTTTTTCCTCTTATTTCTCTTGCCTTTCTTTCCTCTTTGTTTCACTCTCATTGTGGTTTCCTCTTCGGAGGTGAGGGTAATTCTGCATGAGCCGATGTCATCCTGTATATCGACTCATAGAAAATTGTAAACCACCCACATGTTTGCCGTGCGTGGCGACCCGTGTCCCTGTAAAGGGGGATCCTGGCAGTTGAGGGTAACCAACAAACTGCTTTGGCCTCTGCTTCAGGTAGGCGGGAGGTGCATATTGGTCCCGTATGCATCAATCGGCTGGTCAGCTGACTTGTCACTGGCTGGGGATCAAGTGAGCGAGTACTTACTAGCCATCTCATTAAGGGTGGAGACTGGCATAGGAGTGTCATGTGACCATATGGGCCCTGGTTAGCACTGGTGCATGACTGTGCATCCCCTTGTTGGGCTCGGTAGTGGGTGGTGCGACCGGGGTCTGAACTATTTTTTTTTTTTCAAATATGGATGGAAATACTAAAGTTCCTTCTACTTCTCTCCCATGTGGAGAGCAACAAGATGTACAGTCTTTATTTACTCGTTTTTTTGTTATTAAACACACTGATAGTCTCTCTGATAGTTCTTTCAAAAAAACTTCATTTCTTATAGCAAAAACTTTCCAGTCTGTCTTGGGGGATGGTCATTCTCTAAAAAAATTACAATCTGGTGATTCACTGGTTGAGGTTTCTTCAGCCAGGCAGTCTGAACTTTTGTCAAATCCCAATAATATAAGTACTTTTTCTGTTTCTGTTAAAGCACATCATACTCTGAATACTTGCCGTGGTGTAATATCTGAACCAGATCCTTTATTTTCCACAAAAGAAGAACTTCTATCTAATTTAAGCGATCAAAATATATAGTAGATGTTCATCGTATCACTATCCGTCGAAATGGGCAAATACTTCCTACAAAACACATTCTCACATTCAATAGTCATATTTTACCTATTAGAATTCAAGCCGGTTATCTAAACTGTCCAGTCAGGCCTTATATACCTAATCCTCTCCGCTGTTTTAAATGCCAACGTTATGGCCATATTAATACAACCTGTCGTAGCAATGTTACCTGTGCACGCTGTGTAGAGGTCGGACATGATGGTAAAACTTGTGAAAAACCCGAACGCTTTGCAAACTGTAAGGGTGATCACACATCATATTCTCGCTCTTGTCCTAATTGGATCCGTGAAAAGGAAATTCTTGCTGTTAAAATAACCCAAAAAATTTCTTACCCTGTAGCTCGTAAACTTGTTGAATCATACTCTAGTATCCTCAAACAACAATCAAAATCCATAAGGCACATAAGTACCCAGACCGACTGCTCTTTTCCACCAAATAATTCAAGTATTATACAATCAAGTAGCACTTCAACTAAAGAAACCCGCGACGTGTCTCTTGGTAGTAAATGCTAGGTACCCCATTATTGGAACGTTGGCTGCCATCCTCAGAACCAGTTACAATAGAATATCAACTTACTCAGTCACAGAAATCTCCAGTTGGATCCAAAAAGTCATCTAATCATCAGACTGAAACTAAGGCTGCTTCATCTCCAATACCATTACAGAAACCTAATTCTCTCCGAACATCATCAGTTCAATCAAAAATATCAACCGAACATAAGACTAAACAAACACCAGCTCCAGATAAAAGCAAATTGGTGAAACCAATTCGCCCAACTCAGAAAGCTAATGAAAAAACTTGTGCGCAAAAAGAACGGAAGAAACCTCCAACGCAAGTCTCTTCACAGTGGAAAACTGAAGAGAAAAGACAAGAAATCATGCCTGAGCCCAGCAATCACAAATGTAAAGGATACCAAACAGTTACTGAACTATGCAGAAGAGGCTATGGACTCTTACAGTTATGACTCTGATGATGATGAAAATGTTTTCGAAAAAATTAATCCTACATGATTTTTTTTTTAATTTTTTTAAATTTTGAATTATAACTTTGTTTTTAGGCAATATTACTATAAGATGTTATGCTTTGTTTTTTGGATTAATTTTAACTTTTCATAACCTTAGAGCTTTTAGAGATTTTTAATTTAAATATTTGCTTTGTCTTTTAATTACTTTTGGTTTTTAAAACCTTGTGTTTTCATACTTTCATTGTATTGGTCCCGTATACACACTCCCATTGTGTATTGTCACTTTCATTGTACATTATTTTAATTACATGTATCATCACATTTCTTTCTTCAGTTTACTTTGTTTATAACTTATATATCTCATACAGTCTTTTAATGTAACTTTTAAATTTTAACCATGTGTTACACCTTACTTTTTTCTTGCCGCAGCATGTCCCTGAAGAGACCTTGTGCCATAAAACTCCAACCAACCAACTAACCATCTGGAAAAACTCGCCACTCAGCATCAGCAGACGAAATTTATAAATCATCAGACAGGTCAAATGTTAACAATACAAGGAAAAAGAAAAGCTCAGTAAAAAGCACTATGCCAGATAAAAATAAAACAAATACCAAAAGTTTCTATAACAGCAAAAACAGAAAAAGAGAAATCTTATGCAGAGCCTGAACTTAAAATTCATCCATCTGATTCTGATGAGGAGGCAATGTCTGCTACCTCTGAAATAGATGAAAATTGTGTCGATACTTTCAATTTAAAAACCTAACAACAAATAATGACCAAATATTATATCATGGAATTGCCGGGCCATCGAAATAAATGCGATGAAATACGTGACATGCTACATGATCATAATGTAGCTTGTCTTGTCCTGCAAGAAACCTATACTAAATCAGATGAAAAATCAACTTACGTGGATATAATTGTTTTAAAAAAGACTATCAGTAATGACAGAGCTGCAGGTGGTGTAGCTCTTTTCATCTCCCACAAGTATCCACATATTCCCATCTATCTTAATACTTTTCTTTAAGCAGTCGTAATACAGACCCATATCAAGCACCTTATTACAATCTGTTGCATTTACCTACCACCCAATCTGATAATTCAATCACACGAGCTTGATAATCTGATTCAGCAACTCCCACATCCGTTCATAATTCTGGGTGATTTTAATGTCCACAGTCCTTTATGAGGAAATAATGACACAAGTCTTCGTGGGTGTCAAATTGAAAATTTAATTACTGACAATAGCTCATGCTTGCTCAACAATGGTGACAAAACTTATTTTCATGAACCATCAAAAACATTTCATGCAATCGACCTGGTGATTCGCTCACCTGTTTCTTATCCTTTTTGGAATTTTTGGGTTGGGGAAGATATTCATCACATATCTGCAATGCTTTTTTAAAACGTAAACATTTGGTTTCAATATTTTTTGATATAGAAAAGGCGTATGATAAGACTTGGAGGTACGGAATCCTCTGTGACCTTTTTAATATGAACTTTAGGGGAAATCTCCCAATTTTTTATAAAGAACTTGCTAGCTATCCGTATATTTCAGGCAAGCATTGGGAATTTTTTTTTTTCCCCCAAGAAGGTGTCCCTCAGGGTAGTGTCCTGAGTGTGACACTGTTTGCAATACAAATAAGTGACATTTTAAATCAGCTTCCCCTTTCTGTAGATGGCAGCTTTTATGTAGACGATTTTAAGATTTCATGCCAAGGACATGACATGCGGTTCATTGAACGGCAGCTACAAAATGCTATAAACTCTGTTACTAGATGGACTAATCTAAATGGGTTTAATTTTTCCCCAGACAAAACTTTTTGAATACATATTTGTAAAAGACTGAGCCTCCATCCTGATCCTGAAATTTTTATCAACAAGACAAAATTGGCTGTTGTTGACCATGCCCTTTTTTTGTGTTTATTTTGACAAGAAACTAACTTTCAAAACTCACATTTTATACTTGCGTACGAAATTTGAAAAGCAGTTGAATTTGTTAAAGTTTTATCAAATACCATTCGGGGAGCTGACAGAACATCTCTTTTAAGAATTTACTGCTCCGTAATACGTTCAAAACTCTATTATGGTTGCCCAATTTATGGATCAGCCCGTAAAACTATTTTAAAGAAACTGGACACTGTGGGACAGAGTAACAGAGTCTGATAAGAACAGAGTTCAGATAGAGCATTAGTAACACTATTAAGCATTCACATATGCAAGTTACAGCCCATCATCATGTCTCTGTAAGAGTAAAGAAAACTCAATTAAGTCTGTATATAAACAGAAACTAATAAAAAATTGCAAATAAAAAATTAAAAAGGAAAGGGCGGAAAAGAAAGAAAACAAAAAAATTAAAGGAAAGAAAAAATAAACAAAAAACAAAAGCAAGCCAGCGGCGAGGGGTAGGCTATGGGCTGCCCGGAGCCCCCCCAGGCCAACACATGCTTGCGACAATTACATATAAATAAAACTTAGATGGGATAGACATTAGAGGAGCGTTCAATCCACATACGCAACCATACGCACATTCATTACCCAAACAGTTAGAGAGATTAGAACTTACAGTCACACCCACATCATTAGAATTAGTAAGACGAGAGCTATGGCGCCTTAAGGGTGCCGTGGAAGTAGAGGCGTCTCCAGTATTAGCAGGGAGGGAGGAGCAATAGGTCTTATTCATACCTAGAATGACATCTCTCTTGATGCTAGAACTGGAGATGCGGGATTGGCTATGACTATATACAACATGAACATTGGGGAAGAGGGGGGAGGAGTTAGTTGAAGTGTTAATGTCCAATGACGAGTTAGTGATGTTAGCAGAGGAGGTGCTAGAACTCATACCTGCCAACTGCTACGAAAAAATCGTAGTTACTACGATTTGGATCTATAAACTACGATGCTACGAAAATCGGTCTTAAACTACGATTTTTTGCAAAATATACACAAACGCATTTTTTATTTCTAGTTGCAATTTTTATCCCGCGCAGCATATTTTTCAGGAGTGATTCTGTTCCGAAATTTCCAAAATTTCAAAGTATTCATTTCCGAAAGTTAAAAAAAAATTGGCCATTAGTCCGAAAATTTGGACATTAAAAAATGGGCATGGAAAAAAAAAAATCTGGGCTGCAAAACAAACTTCTGAACATAAAAACCGTCTTTATGTATATTAACCACGAGTGAATCGTGTTTCTGTAAATATTTATACAGGAATTCCCTTCCTTAGAAACAGGGGTGCCATTTTAAGAATTTCTGGAGGGGGGGAGGTGGTTCTTTGAGGGGCAAGGTTTGAAATAGTTTGCAAAATCGCACGATTTGCACACGGAAAAGGAGAGTCCTGCATAAAGGAAAATGCTGTGCAGTATTCCCCCCTGTAAATTCTTCCACAGACCTATGATCCTTTTGCGAGTATATTTTGAAATTTCTTGGAAGCCCGCGAATTTTTTTTTCTTTTATGGAATTTCCCCATATAGGTGAAAACTGGGAAATTGAGTTAGTAGCCAGTGGCCGGTAGACTCAGTTTCATTAGTGGCCACTTTTTAAAGTTAGTGGCCACTATAATGTTTCAAACTTTCTTGACGTCTACATGAGCTATAATCGCTGTATATAGACATATTTTTCTATAAATCAGAGTTTTACCAGCCAACTATTCATGATAAGAATAGGGAAGCAGTCAAAATTCAAGAAAATTACTTTAAAACCACTGAATCTGTTACATTCATTTTTTAGAATATATTTTTAGATTATTTTTATATGTTCATAAACACTATTATCAATTTAAATTACTATTACTTTCTTTTATATAGAAAAATAATTAAATCAAAATTCCAACAGTTAGGTGTATACAATAAAAAAAATAATCAAATAAAGCACAATAAAATGTTATTTGGATTTTATTTAATAAGTAAATGTGTTATTAACATACTACACACATTACATACAGTTGAAATCGAAGCTGATGAGTGTATTCCGCAGGATTAAACAGTATCTCTTGAAGAAAAATAATCTAACTGGTGAGCATGTGGCCGGAGTCGAAATATTGAAAATACTGCAATGTCCTTAAAATCCACTTGCATTCGGTGAAAAAAAAAAGGAATAAATTATTTGAAATGCATGTGGAATCAAAGCTGATGAATATATTTTGCAGAATAAAACTGTATTTCTTGAAAAAAATAATCAAACTGAACAGCAATGGCGAAAAGCTGAAATATTGAAAATACAGCTAAATCGTAATCTGCTTGCATCCGGTAAGAAAGAGAATTAACCAGTTTGCTAATTAGATGTAACCAAAGTAGAGATGCATATTTCTGTGAAAAAAGCTATATTTCACTTGGCGATCGATAAGATTTTTTATCGCCACTTGGTGAGTGGCGATCGATGGCCGATTTTTTAATCGCCACTTTTACAACTTTAATCGCCACGTGGCGAGTGGCGACCGCCAGTTTACACCTATATTTCCCCACATTAATTCATGAATCGATCGCGGAAAAAATTGAGAACTTCTTCAAATGATCGCGTAAAAATATCGGGTATTTCGTCAAAGGTCGCTGAATAAAATCGCTAATTTCGTTAAAAGTTCAGAAAGAAATTGCGAATTTCGTCAAAGTGCGCAAAATATCACAAATTTCGATAAACTATCGAGGGGAAAATATTGCAAATTTCGTCAAAAGGTCGCGGAAACGAGTAGTGAATTTTGTTAATTGGTCGCGAAAAGATATTGAAAATTTTGCCAATCGGGTGCGATAAACTATCGCTAATTTCGACAAATGACCGTGTAAAAATATTAATTTCGTCAAAGGTTCATGGTAAAAACGTTTCTGTGATATTTTGACAAAATTCACAAAACAAATTTCCCCGAAAGATCGTGGAAAGAAAACATTTATTACGTCAAAGGATCGTAGTAAAAAACGCAAAATTCGTTAAAGGATTGCGGTAAAAAATGCGAATTTCGTCAAAAGTTCGTGGTAAATAGTGCGGATTTCTAGAATGAATGGTGATAGAAAATGTGAATTACGATTTTTGAAAAAAAAAAAAAGTGAATATCCTGAAATGATCGCGGGAAAAAAATCGCGAATTTCGTCAAAATTTACTGCACTGGGCTAAAAAATTGGAACCAGGGTCCTTTTACAAATCTAAAAAAAAAAAAAAAAAAAAAAAAAAAAAAAAAAAAAAAACCCGCTTTGAAACGAGAAGAAACTAAAAATCGTATAAAAATTTTCAGAGGAAAAAAATATATTGAGTTGTTGAAAGACTGAAACCTTATTCCTTTTACGTATGCCAAAAGATGGCTGCGAAACACGAAAAACCAACCAACCAACCTCCAGATTAATTTTAATTTTGTGTGCTACGATTTCTCATTTTCAAAGGTTGGCAGGTCTGTAGAACTAGAACTAACTGGAACAGGTAAAATGGGGGATGAACCGCTTACCGAATCCTCAACATGTGTGTCATCATCGGGGCGGTTCGATCCAGCAATAACACTAGAAATATTTAAAGCACTATTATATTTATCAGAAATACAAGATGAACTATTTACATTAATTAACACAGGTGAAGATAAGCTATCACTAGGGGAGACATCAAATACAATATTGTAATGAGGAACAATGGACTCATTAATAGAGGGGGGGTGTTGGAGAACTAGAAATATCATTATTAATACTTGAGATATCATTAATATTTACAGTAGCAACATTTTTAATACAGGATACATTGTTAATAGTTTCAGGATCATCAAAATATTTGTTCACAACAGATGGAAAGATGCCTTGGTATAATGTTGTGGGGGAGGTAGTAGGCGGAGCCTGTGAACTCAATTGCAAACGAGGAATGCGTGAAGGTTTGGCAGCTTGAGAATTAGATATTAAGCCAAAGTAGGCATTGGTAGATTCTTGGGTCGAGAAAAGCTCCTGAGAATTATTAATGCTTTTATTTAAGCCATTGTTATCGTGAATTAATTGATCAGGAGAGTCCTGGCTAGAGTTATAGTTCTCGATAGCCTCACGGCTCTCCAATGTGGGAGGAGTTATTGTTAGAATGAATAGGAATGTCCTGGCGAGGAGTAGCGTTCTCAACTGGCTGCAGGCACTCAGAGGCGGGCACTTAGGGAGAGGAGAAAAGGTTCCCAATGTGGGAGGAGCCAGCATCGAAGGAGGAGTCCAACAGGCCGGAGGCAGGATTTGCCGTGGTTGGCTCAGGAGTGAAGGCGGTAATGACAACCAAGTTGTCGATTGCGACAATTTCATTGGAGCTTAATTGTCGAGCAGCAAAGAGGTCATTGGCGATCTCCTGGGCCGAAGAGCCAAGCGGAGCGATCTCAGGGAGAGCTTCGGTGTTTTGGTTTTGATCTTGTGAAGCGTTCCTGAATCGGTATCTGCGCCTTTGCCTGTTATGTCTACCCGGAACAAAGTCGTAGAGGAACTCATAAAATATCTTTCCTTTTAGGAGAGGTAATTTCTCCCAAGGATGCGGAGGGAGGAAGCTCCAACGGGCATGATACCCATGATCCACTGCATAAAAAGAGAGTTCTTTGATAATAAAATCATTTGAATTTATCTGAAACCCCTTGAATTCAATAACAACGGACGACATGTTCCCCAGATGACAACCTTTGTACAAATGGCTTATTGAAGTTCGTACACGTAATGTTTATCACCTCAAAATATACTTGTGCGCAGGCGCAAGCTTTCGAAAGAATTTGGTCTTAAATCAATGAATAACTAACTGAAGGGTAATGCAGTAGCATCGTTAAATACTTCTTGAAAAGCCTTGGTTTTACCAGGAAACATTTGTCTGGCTAAATGCATTACTTGACTTTTATCTCGGGGAGGTTTTTGTATAGTATCATGTAATGGGAATTTAAATTAATATTTCGCATTTCTTTGCCATGGTGAAACAAGTTTTGCGTTATAAAGATGACTGAAAGATTTCGATGATGACTACCTTTCGTGAAAAGTTTGCTCAATTGCTCACAGCCTGCTAACTCTGACATTAAATCATCGATAATAATTAAAGCATCACGAAGGGAGTTGACATTAGAGGGTAAACCTTCTTCAAACTGTACATCTTTCATGGAATTGAAAAGAGGTTGATAGCTTCCATAACAGTATATAATACTTGATGGCATTGGTTGAAAATATTTGTAATCAATTAATTTTTTAACAAATACACTCTTACCCGAGCCTGTGGGCCCGCTGATAAGGACAGTGGAAGGATGTACTAACTTGAGTAATTCCATGCTTTAAATGACAAGAATGAATAAAAACTTCATTTTTTATAGTTTCTTGATGATTTCGACGCTTTATTTTTAAGTAAATATAAATAACACAATAACTTTTATGACTGTGCTAGGAACAAAAAAAAAATCTTATGCAAGCATTTTCTTTTTCTTTCTAATCCACTATCTGCAATGAGATAAAAAAATAACTAAATAAACACATAAAATAAGAGAAACTTTTTTTATTTTTTAAAAATATTTACACCATATCTTTTTTGGACAAATTGATTTTCTATCGAAAATCATTCTTCTTTCTGGATAATACATTGGTAATAGAATTCATACAAAGTCCTTGACATCGTTTTACAAGAAAGAAATTACAATATTGTCCACAGACATCGGACGTTAAACTTTGAAGCATTGTCTTATTCCTGTTTATACGATACTTTTTTACAAAACTTGTGATATCTTCTCCATAGGTTTCAGGAGGAAGTCCGTAAGAATCAAAAATTCAATAGTTCTTTTGTCATGAACGTATCAGCCAGTGGGTTGCTTTTGCATCATGTTTATCGGTGTTGATCACTAATGCACAGGGAAATTTTTGAATATTGGGTATTTTGTCGGAAGGATAAACACCTGTAAAATATCTCTCAGAAATAGGATCACAAGATTAAGTTCTATGAATTTGCGATGAATTCATTAGTTTCCAAAATCATACAGAATATTGCGAGATTTGTTGATTTCGATTAAATTTTCAAATTCAGCATACACTAGTGCTGGCAAGATCTAGACAACTATTAAAAATTAGGTTAATGAATATCTTAATTTATCTATAAATTCCCTAGCACAAGCTAACAAGAGTGTTGGGTGCACCCTTTTCTCCGAACTTACTTGATACAAAGGAAAATCTATCTTATAGGGGCCTCTAATTATAGAGGACCTGGTGATCGTAAAGCCTAGTTAGCTAATAGATACCTACGGTCATATACCTAAAAGGTTATCTCGGATAATAAAGACAATGCGTTGTGAAATGTTTAGAAGATAACTAACCTATGGCCAATTGGTTTGAAGGGAAATATATAATAAAATCAAAGCCACTAAATATAACTCCCCAATTTTCAGACAAACCAACCCTACAAGATAAATTTAATTTTACTTTTACTAAATGGTCTAATAATATTAAGCAGTCGGGTAATTTCTAAATAATTAAAATAAGTAATTAGCAAGACTTTTAAAAAATAACAAAGAAGGGAATTAATAATAATAAATCATTTATTTACACCACAGGCAAATTATATTAAGTTACAATTAAATAATTCATACTTTTACCATCCAAAATAACTCATTATGTAAAAAACACTAATTTGGATATTAATTGAAGGTGACAAGTTCTCCTGGGCACCCTATTCCCAATTCAAACATTTGATATTAACACGGTACACAATAGAAAAGAGAACATCCATAAAATCTTACCTTTTTCCCCATTGGGGTCACAAGATCCTTTTAGAGTTGTAGACTTGACAGTATGTATATCCAAAAGTTCTTTTTTTTTTGTTTGTAGAACCACAACACACACATATTCGTGTTCCGTAATTTTAGTTTTATTTACACAAAATTCCACCCAGGTCTGGGCAAAAGCAAAAATGTTTAAATCATTTTTAAAAAAAAATTAACAGTACTATATTGCTCGTCATAGCCAGAGCAAGTAAACATGGGCGGATAAGCCAAAAGGGCTTGAAAATAACCACCGCACTCTGGAACTCTTTTCGTACATCTGTGTTTTTTTCCCGAGAAAAAGAAAATCTGTTAAAAATTTGCATGTGCGGCCCTGAGTGGTGGATGCGAATTAACATATTCAGCATAATTAAAATCTCCAACCACTCGCCGCTGCCTGGACCCGCCTTCGTGTCGGCCAGTGGGTCTCCGGAATGCTCAGGGCCCTCCAACCCTCCTACATCCGATATTTCAAACCCCACTTTCTCACGAGACTGTGGGCCCCCACACGAAGATCCTGCAGCTGTCCCATAAAACATGAGGTCATAAAAGTCCCTCTTTTGTACCAAAACTGTCCAATTCTTTACTTTACTCTCGTAATATAATACATACAGATAGTAACTGGCAATTAAGCTTTCCCCTTAGCAAAACACTTGCCTGGGAAAATACTTAATGCTCTTGATACCCATCCTTAGTAAAATAATAATAATGTACTAATAGATGCATACATAAAAACAATACTGTACATTGAAAAAAACTTGAATTAAAAAATTAGATAAAATAATCACTTAGATATATATACATAGATGATATCGACAAGAAACTTATTCATGTATATACATAGCTGCCAATTTGTATGGATTGGCCGTATAATGTGAAGGCGATTAAATTTCAATTATAGATTAAAAGTTAGCAGAGCAAAAATACACAATGGAAACTTAGCTGTTAATCCCTAAGTGTAAAAGTCTATGAAGTAATATGGTGATGAAATAATTACAAGAAAGTTTAAAAACAAACTGAAGTTTATTAAAAACCAAAAGGCAGAAATATATAGCTTAACTATAGCATTATACAAATCCAAACTTTATATATAAACATATTAAACTATTAAAACAGATTTAACAAAAGTAGAATAAAACAAACCCTCATGACATATGTAAAACAGGATCATCGAGTGGCCATACGATCTCGGAGCTTTCATGAAAAATATATATTCTTGTCAATACACTAAGCACTATCAACTTCCATCTAAATAACATCTGATTAAAGAGCAACACGGAAGACATTTAGATATCTGGAGATAAAGATCTATTTTCATTACATCTGCCGACTCGTTTCATGATGAATCACAATCCTTCATTTCGGAAAGCACTTAAACAAAGGTCATCAGTGATTCCAGAGCTCATGATAAAACACTATGGCTCACTTAAAATGAATACGTAATCGGTGACAAAACATTAAATGAAGAAATGTAGAAAACAGCTTATATATGAAGATATATGAAAAGAACTTAAATGTCAACATCTGCCGCCATAATAACACGCTGTAAACTTCCTCCAACGAAACACTGTTGAGGTGAGAGGAAAAGGAAGAAGATGGTCGAGGAGGTGAAGGGAAAGATATTACACCTTAACTTATATGAACCAGGTGAATGGAAAAACCAATCACGGAGCAGTAGAAGAAGATTCTCGAAGGACATCGTGACGAAACGTCGTACGAACGATGTGCAGTGGTTTCAAACGAGCGACGCCATCTAGTGGCGGCTGTGAAACACTCGTCATTCGAAATGAATTCTATGCTCCTGATTGCCTGGAACGTGGATGGCTGAAATCGTAAGTCGGAAAATACCTACAATAAACAAACAACTTAAGAAGGATTTAAAGATAAGATGGCAGGAATATATGAACGGTAAGTGAAATAAAGAATAACTTTATTGTATTAATAAAAAATATTTTATATAGATAAATAAAGAGAATGAATGTATTACTTGATAAAGATAGAATGTGAAGTGTATAGCAGAGTAAAAGTGAAAATGAAATGTAGAGGAGATTCCCGAGCAGTGTCAAGACAGGTAATAGGGTTTTACATATATCTACATCGTTTTACAATATGGATTTTGTTCTAATTGTACGGTTGTACGGATGAACAGTACGATTGTACGGTTTTGAGCGCGGGAAAAACGATCGCTGAAAAATGCGAATTTTGTCAAAGATCGCGTGAAAAAAGTGCTACTTTTGTCAAAGATTGCGTGAAAAAACACTAATTTCGTCAAAGATCCCTTCAAAAACGCTAATTTCTTCAAAGGATCGCGAAAAAAAACCACTAATTTTTGCCCCCCCTCTCATCAACTGGACACGAAGGGTGATGCCCAAAGAAAATAATCAGCAGCTCCAAAAAAAACCCGCACATAGACACTGAAAGTCTAATTTCCAAGGACCAACAAAACACCTCCATAAGATCTCGAATCAAATTCTTAAAATACAAAAGTTCCTACCCACAATCACAAGAAACTAAAAGATTAAAGAAACGAAACAGATGTAATGAGCCCCAAAACACTAAAGGATTAAACAAAAATTAAAAAACATATAGTAATAAATATACAACACACAAGTATATCATCCAATTCGTCTTGTATTACATTGAATCCCTACAAATCCAGAAGTATCCATTTGATACTCTTAAAAGATTATGCATAACATGTTGCGCTACTAAAAAAAACAAGTCCTCTCATCTTTAAAAATCCAAATTCTTATAAAGACTCAAATTTAATGTCAGATACAGATTCAAAGGCAAATGCAAATTCAGATTTAATCATAAAAATTCACCCATCTTAAGAGATTACATTTCCAGTTATAAATTCACTATTAAATATACAAAAATTCAAATTAAGTATAGTTTAATTGGCAAATACCATAACGAAATATGATTAAGCATTAAATATAAAAATAGACATAATAATTCAAACAGTAAAAAAAACATTAAGTTGATAACCTAAGAACATTAGATCTATTTCAAATTATCAAATCTCACATTATCATATTACAGCAATAGATGTACAACATTAAAAATTAAAAGATTTTAATTCGATAACTCAATCTACATATTCCAGTCAAATTCAGCAATATCTGATCAAGAGAATTAAAAAAAAACATGACAGTTACAATTGATGGTATTCCATAATTAAAGTTCCCCCTCTTCAAACCAAGTAAAAACAGCATAACTTTACACCATTAAGTAATCCACGAATGACCAAGAGAACACGTGCCTAGTCCCCCCCGGATAAAGGTTATATTACTGGAAAAGAAAAACTTTCCCTTTATCAATTTTATCCCTGCTGCGACAACATCCAAGAATCCTGACAAGCGGGACAACACTGAAATAAGTATAACTTCCCAACACTTGAGGAAAAGCAAATAAAAAGAAGGTGTATTATTGGAACATCACACTCATACAAATACTGAAATCCCAGGATCAAGAGTAACTTCCGCCATGCAAACTGTCAATCCAGGGATACCGGCATTCCACTTAACATTAAAGCATACTGAAGTCTTTCACACCATTCTCTCACAATAAACATATACGTAGATGTAGGCAGCATACATAAATGATTCTTGAACCATCCCATAATCAACTAGGGAACAAAAACACAATTCTCTACACTAGCCAAAGGAAATTGCCACTAAGAGTCAAAAACATTTTAATACCTATAAACAGACATGAAGACAATTATCTAGGTTCAGAGAGTATCAAACAAGTTTCAATAACGGACGGGCCCTTATCCTTCTTGAAACCCGATTTCTTAAAGATTTTATATCCAAAAAAATTTAAAACTGGATATATATACACAAACTCCTTCCTTTTCATATTCCTTCAATAGAAACCATCAATGTTTGCCAAACATTCACCAAACTATATAATCAGATACTCTAATCCAGGGAGATAAATTCAATTTGAGAAAGAAACAGCTTACAAGAAATAGACACCTCTATGAATCTTCATCTCATGATGAAAATATCAGTTCATATACCCCTTTTCAGGAAAAAGCAATATACAAATAGATTCTCTATGCATTTCCACCAAGGTATATTTAAACTTCGAAGGCCATACGATTCAAAAAGGTCGGACATCTTCTACCAAGCAAAGATTCCATGCTGGATTCTAACAAGAAGTCAACTTTAACTTAACCGTTAAAAATTCTGGTTAAGTATGACTCCAAATCTTCTGAAAATTTAACCAACCATTAAACCCAACAGCCATTCAAAACTTTAGTTAAACACTGCTGTTCCATCTCAATACCTCAACCTCTTAACATCATTAAAACTTTAAATTAATTTTAAAAGCAGATGTGCCAGACATCTTAATTCAACAACTTTAAGATTCCTTCCTTTAAAACTCAACTTTAAAAACTGTGGAGAAAATATACAAAAACACCTGTCCAAACTTCATGTATCATCAATTACCAAAATTTTACATATTAAACATATAAAATTATACAATATTAAAATACATAATAAATGCAAAAACAAAAAGTGTAACCTTTTATATAGTATATCATAAGATAATGCTCCAATAGATAGAAATAAAGGATTTTTACATATAAACTTTAATTAACCAACAGTAATAAAGATCAAAACTCTCACTTAAGATCATAAAACTGTAAAACATTTCAAAAATGGGTTGCCAGATCAAGTTTCCTCTCCTCAAAACACTTAAAGTGAACAACTATACAAATGCATAGCTAATTATGAGAGAAACTTTTAAACATGAGAAAAACCCAAGAACACTTAAAGCTGGCTTAAACCTCATTGAAAAGCATTAAGGCATGATGAGCAATCCAGATAAACCTTTTTTTTTTTTTTTTTTTACAAATAAATCATAAATATGTTTAAATCCTCAGAGTTCATCAAAAAGGAAAAGCAATTGCAGCCAGGCAAGTAACGCATCTTAAATTCATTAAAAAAAATTGACACTATTACGGATCCCAAAGCATTAAAACAATTATCCAAAAAAATTGAACTCCTCAGATTAAACAAAAAAATTTACTTTAAAAACAGGTAATTTTAAAAATAATGATATATAACTTGCAAAAAGGAAACTTTAGCCATATCAATAACTAGAAAATAATCTAAGCATATTTAAAGACAGATTCATTTATATAAATTAACACAAATATGCTTGCTGAAGCAATTGGCGAGATTCATTAGATAAACTGTGCTAAATTCTAAGAGACTTGAAATTACACAATGAATTCGACCACCTGGTCGTTTAAAACAACCCACTAATATAGTATCTGGATACTGTTCACAAATACCTCTTACAAATTAGACAATGATCGAACACAATTATGTCAAAATCAATTACTTAAATGAATGAACCAGTTAAAAGAAATAAAACTATTAAATAATTAATTTTTATAAAGGTAAAACCAGATATTAAAATTTATAATTTACTGGTCAAAAGAAGATTTTAACTTTTCAAAACTATTAGCTTCCTGTAACTGAAAAGAATTTTAATTTCCGGCATCTAGAATCAAATGACAGCACAACGGCCCTTATAGACAAAGTCATTTGAAACGTATTCACCACTAGGATGAATAAAAGGATCACACACACACCTTCCAGAACATCCACATACAAAGAAAGGGTAGTGTTCTAGATACCAAGAAGCATAAGGTAATTAAATAAATTAAAATCATTAGGAGCTATTAACAATTCCAGGTAAACTGAGGTAGAAAGCACCAGAAACCCCCGTACATCCGAAATAAGTTAACAGCTATAAGCATGATTAAATTCAGAGCAGAAATCATTTAATTTACCTTAAAAAAAAAAAATTAAACCAACAATATTTCGGGAAATTGAGCCAGTCCCAAAAAGAAATTCTTTTTCCCAAACCCCCGAAATATAGTGGTAAAGAAAAATATCAATAAAAATTTACATACCAATTTCCTTAAGACCCAGCCATTTAAACTTTAAGTTACATCATAAAAACCAGTTAAAATTTACACTTAAAAACCATTTTCATTTAAAGCTCTAAATAAGATTACCATTTCAAAAATGAATCCCCCAGCTCCAACTCAAAAATATTAAGGTTTAAAAAAAACCCTGGAAAATTCATTAATATTTTTAACATTACCAAAAAAAAATTTAAACTCAGTAATTTAATAAAATTCAAATCGTTTTAACCTATTTAAATAGTTTAAACCGAGTAAACACATTCCTCTGAATCCAGTTATGTAAGCCCGAAACAGGTCCTCAGATAAATACTCCACAGCCCTTCATTTATTAAAACACTTAAGCACATTAAACATATTCAAAATATCACATGAAAATTTCAATTATTAAACATATGTAAATATAACAGATATAGGAAATAGATATACAGGAATTATCCAAAGATGGGCAATGATCAAAAATCTTAAAAATACATATAGTAGCACAACTAAAAGAAACGATAACTGGACGATAACTTTGTAAAAAAAAAATGTCCAGGAAAGCGTCCTTAGACTAAAGAGATAGTTTCATCCTTAAAAATTTGTACAAGTCAGCATTCTATACTCAAAAGTCAATAAAAACTCAGAAAGTCTACAGTAAATTAAATTTCCCTCACCGCAAAAAGGAGGGCACCAGCACTGCTCCCACAACAACTCCGAAAAAAAAAAATCAAAAACATGGGTACACAGGCTTATACTGCATATAACTTATGCCATTCACAACTTTCCAACGACTTTGCAGTAAATTGCTGACTGTGATATCATTAAACTTCATTATAGATCACAAATTTATATATTTAACTGACTTTACTTCAAAAAGAACTTCTTCAAAACATTCAACTAAGAAAGCTTCAGATTAAAAAAAATTTTAAAGTTCAAAAAATGCATTGAAAAATTACTCAAATGCCATAAATATTGAGCTTAAACAATTCATTATAGTTCAATTTACATCGTTACTCATGATTAAAAACTTAAGCCATTACAGATAAGACATAATATTTTCAAACTAAATAAGCATTATCAAAACATCGCCCCCCCCCCCCCCCCCCCCGACGAAAACATCGGGAAGAACCAAAAAAAGTTTTCCACCACAAGAAAATATTTAAGTTTTATCTTTAAAATTTCTAATTTATATTCCATTAAATTTACTTATTATAACTTTAAACTATAAAACTTATAACTCTGAATTAAATTCTGAACCATCTCAGCACGTTCTCTGCCAACTCTGCAAAAGTTAAAATTTTAGACAAGATAAAAATTTATATTTCTTTACTATATTAAAACTAAAACAAAAGCCCATAACCTTTTTGTTAAGCACTATAAAAATATATAGTGCTTAGGGGTTAAATTGGGTAGCAGAGTGCATTAGTAAGCAGTAGAAACGTATAGAGCTGAGTTAAAACCCCGAAAGAAAAATGATCAATTAATTATGATATTAAAACTAAACGTCATAATCTCTAAACATCTGGAAAGTAAACTAACTTTAATAAGTGGTGGAAAAATAAAGACAACTGTATTAAAAACGTAATTAAATTTATTTAAACTTAAATGACACATAAAAACATAAAAGTAAAAATACAATATCTCTCCAGGCCCGTAGCCAGGTGGGGGCCAGGTCGGGCAAAGCCCGACCTGGGAAATGTTTTGCCCGACCTAGTGCATTCCGATAAAAACTCAAATTTCCAGTTTTCCCCCATTTCTTGTTCAACCTAGAATGAAGCTCGACATTCTGATCATTTTTTCACTCAATATTTCCCTTTAAAAAAATTCATGTAATACAACATCAAATTTTCATTTTTCCATAACAGACCTTTCCCTCTACCCCTAAATTTCCTTTCTAGACTGGAAACAAAAATAGCAAAATTTCATCTATAAAGCTTTTTTCCTCTCCCTCTTTAACAGACCTGTCGAAAATTGCTCCATTGTGCGTACCTCGCTTTTTCGCTTTGTAGAAATTATCCCGTACCGCTTCAAAAACAAATCGAGTTTACCTTAAATCCCCAAAGCTTGCTTTCTTTATACAATTGTCACCATATGTAATTTATCGTTAGGAGGCGGGGTTGAAACCAAAGGCTTATGAAACTAATCTTGAAGCAGCCCACAATACTGTTTCCTTAACTTTAATTTGCTGTACATGACAGTTAAATGCTTCTTTCGTGGAAACTTGGTCCGATTACAACAAACTCCAGAGGACACTCCCCCCTCCCAATGTGAAAATACAAAATAGATAATGGAAAATCTGTCCCTTCATCTCTTCGACTGTCTCCCATTCCACTGAATTTTTTTAAAAAAATGTCGCTTCTAAAATAAACCAATCATTATTTCAAATTTAAACAATACAATATGCCAGGTTACTTACGATTTTACAAATCCAAATTTATTACTTACTGGCACAGTCATAAAGCCACTTTTATTCTTAAATTTAAAAATGTTACAGATGCTTTTATTAAGAAACGAAGAAACTGAATGCATTGTTTAATGAAACTGTTCTGCACTTTTTCTTAAAAGCAAATCAGTTTCCAAAGTTGTCGTCAAAGTTGCCAATATAAGCCAATTTTTGCAAGACGACAGCCTGATACAGACCATCATAAGATAGAAATCAATTACAACTCAAAGTGTAATACATTTATTGAAAAGTGAAAAACGGTATTCCATTCCAATTCCTAATTAAACGAAATACATTTTATTTACGTTATGCCCAGGGCCGTAGGAAGGTGTTTTGAGGCCACCCACAAACTTTTTTTTTTCAGGTCTCCCCCCCCCCCCCCCTCTAAGATTTTGGAGAAATATCTATATTTAATTTTGCTATCCGAGTTCTATTTTATAACAACACCAGCGGGGCTTCACTAGTTGATTTTTTCAAAACGAAACTCAAATTAAACGAATTTAGAGTTGGGTTGAACTGCTCAGTGATGCCGCTGTACTTGAAAAAATCTGGGTCCCCGGGACCCAGGATTTCCTAAAATCTGGGTCCCTTTTTTACAAAAGCGGGTCCCCATCAATAATAATTTATATTTTAAAGAATAAATGAAACTTGTTTATTTGGAAAAGATAAATGAAATGCATTAATTATTGTTTTAACAATAATTAAATAATGAATTAAAACCAGTATTATTTGCATTCAAATAAGATATTTAAAAAAAATATTAAGAGAAATGTTCTTTACTTTTTTAAAAGTAAAAATGCAAGATACAATTTTAATCGTAAAATAATGTTTATTTGAGAGTAGACCAAGTTCCACTAACAAGTATCACTAATGTTCGCATTCTTTTAAAAAGGGGCAAGACGGGTTTATTGAAAAAGATATTTTTGCTGAGAAAAAGAATACTTATGTTAAGTAAAGGTGTACTTTTTGTTGAATGAATGGGTGCTTTCATTATACTTCCCATTGAATTTTGTCAGCATAGATCTGTGTTGGAATCAGACATTTTCCTTGGAAGGGAAATTTACATCTAAATCACTAATAAGCATCAAATCTTAAATGTTCTGAAGGCGGGAGACATTTCATTTCAGTAAGAAGGAGGGGGGGGGGGGGGGGTTACTGATCCACCTGAATATATAATTAAAGTACACTGAAATCATGCTGTATTTTTAAGAATCTCATTAAAAAAAAAATTAAATCCTATTTTATGAAATTTCTACCTATAAGTTTAGTTTGCACATCTTTTTTGGTTCTTTGACTAAATTCACGTTTTTTCCGCGATCCTTTTGTTAAAATTCGCTATTTTTTCGCGAGCCTGTCACGAAAATAATGTTTTTTCCCGCGATACTTTGACAAAGTTCGGCTTTATTCCGCGATTTTTTGACGAAATTCGCTATTTTTTCGCGATCTTTTGACGAAATACACTATTTTGTCTCAGCCCTTTTGCGAAAATAGCGTTTTTTCCGCGATATTTTGATGAAATTTGTGCTTTTTTTCGCGATCCTTTGACGAAAATCGGCTTTTTTACATTATTTTTTGACGACATTTGCTATTTTTGGGGGATCCTTTGACGTAAAATGCTATTTTTTCGTGATCCTTTGACGAAAATCGGCTTTTTTTCGCGATCCTTTGACAAAATTCGGCTTTTTTGCGTGATTTTTTGACGAAATTCGCTATTTTTTCGCGATCTTTCAACGAAATACGCTAATTTGTCGCGGCCCTTTTACGAAAATCGCGTTTTTTCCCAATATTTTGATGAAATTTGCGCTTATTTCAGCGATATTTTCATGAAATTTGCGCTTATTTCCGCGATTTTTTGATGAAATTTGCTTTTTTTTTCGCGATGCTTTGCGAAATACGCTATTTTTTCGCGGCCCTTTTACGAAAATCGCTGCTTTTGCGCGATATTTTGATGAGATTTGCACTTTTTTCGCGGTTCTTTGAGGAAAATCGGTTGTTTTCCGCGATTTTTTGACGAAATTACGCGTCCCGTGGGACGCGTAAGAGCTATTTTTTTGCGTCCCATCTCCGATTTTTTGCGTAATTTACGCGCTATAGCGCGTCCGCGGCATCCCTGCTGCTTTCGGCAATGTGCGTACACCCATTGGGGTTATGCTGGCTCAGATCTTGAAACAAACAAACCTTGTATTATTGTAAATTTTTATTTCGACCCGAATTAAATTAAAATTTCAACATTTTGTTCATGGTGTTACAGGAACAGATTTGATATTCTTACAACATGAATTTAATCAAAGCACTAGCAAAATTTAACTGAGAATCCCCCCCCCCCCCCCCATTTAGAAAAAAAAATGTAAAAAAAATCACCACAAAATGCGAAAGGATGCCAAAAATTGATAAAGATATTTCGAAGTTCATAGCGAGTAAAATTTACTATATTGTGCTAAAAGATTGAAACCGGATTTTATATTTACGAATGCTAAAAAAATTACCAGAAATTACCTAAATATTCTCGAAAAATTCAAAAATAGCAGAGAACAAAATTTGGAAAAAAAAAAAAGTTTCAAACAGAATTCCCTTTCTCTCTATTCTAAAAAAAAGTAACTCCCGCTGTCACCGCCGCCGCCGCCGCCGCCGCCGCCGGTTTTGAATTTTTTGTGACCGGAGGTCTTTCTTCGTTAATATTAAGAAAAATAATGCATACAAAAATATGAAAATTGGTAGTATTATACAGAAATGTTTGATAAACACGCTGATGTAGACAGTTTTCAAATCGAAGAGTTATTTTAAGAGATATTTAATGCTAAAGTTGGACAAAATCGTTCCATTAAAAAAGTTTTATAGGAGCAAAAACTATACATCGGAATTTAATACTTTTTAGATCATTTTATACGTTATAATTTCCCGGTGTGCAGAATTAATTTATTTTTTTAATTTGACTCATTTTTCGAGGTTTCATTTCTATTTTAAATTCAAATTTTCAGCATTTCGAGAGATATTTTTTTACTTATTTCAGAAAATTGTACTAATTTAATCTGTTGCCAAACTGTATAAACAACGGAAACAATAATGTTTGCTTCAAATTAAAAATTTATTTACACGTGACTATTATAAACAGAAAAGAAAAACTTTCAAATTAGAATTAAATAATTACGTATAAAAAGCAGGAACTTATTGAAAATTACTTCATCTATAATTACACGTGAATTTTAACAGAGAAAGGATATTGTAAAGTAATAAATTCATTAACATGCGTTAGAAGTCTTAAATAGGAGAAATTACATCACATTTACGTCACATTACACTTATTACGTAAAATGAACAAAAAATATTATTGCAAAATAGTAGTTTAAATTTAAAAATAGCGCGAGACATTTACTTGATATTTTGAGATGAACTTTTCAACTATTTTTTTTTTTTTTTTTTTTTGGACAGCGCAAATAATATTTCATTTCTAATAAAAGCATTTTCACGTGAATATTAAAAAGGGAAAGAAAAGTTTGGTGAAAATTACGTCAGATTAAAAACGATATATTTAAAATGTTTTATTTAAAAGGACTTTCTTTTCGCTTTGTTAAAAAATACCGGGAGACAAAGACTGTTTACTTAATTCATTTTATATTAGATGATTTTGAAATGCCATTGTATCTTTTAACAGCAGCTGATTTTTCCGTAAAATTCCCCAATCAAAGAGAAATGAATAGAAACCCGTTTATAGGGAGATCGCCTTTGTTTTTTTTAATTATAATTCAATCTTCCAAAAAAATTCAATTAAAGCCGATCAAATTAGCGTGCTTTTAGAGACTGCAGTGTCTGAACGGGGGGTTGGCGAGCGTAGCTCGTAGGGGGCCGAGCCCCCTAGTGAAAAAAAAAAAAAAAACAAAAAACAAATATTGCACATAAATAAAAAAAATATGGAAGTCTTTTCGTATTCTCTGTTTTTTTTTAACCAGTTGGAAAAATGGTTATTGTTCTCGTCAGGGTAGGGAATAAAAAGCATATCTGAAGGTTTTTATTGGTTTAATCCGCATTTTATTCGTTTTGTGATTGGTGTATACAGTATAATCTGTATTTCCCTTTAGTTTCAACAGAGATGGACAACAGAGTGTTGCCACTATGACAAAAAAGTAATAAAAACTACAAAAAAAAAATTAATAACTCAGAAACAAATTGAGATACAGCTTTCAAACAAATTGCATTTAAAAGTACATTTTTTTCTCTACACGACGATGTAAAAAGTAATATTGTGGGATGTTTAGAAGTATAAAAATGAAATTCCATTTAAAATGTCTCATCAGATTTCTTGGAAATCTGACGACGGAAAAGCCTTTTCCCGAACAGCCAATGAAGTGCTTGGATAATACGCAAGTTTCAGGTGGATAATAACTAATGAAAATGAAAGAAAATGAATAACAGTTTCTGCCAAAGAGTTAATTTTAATTTGTAAGATTTTCACGTGCAAAAGAAAAATGGAATAAGCCAATTAAAAATAACAAAAAAGATAAATAGGACAGGAATGAATACATATAAATATTTCACACCAAATACGAGTCACAGGCGATTTCTTTTAGCGGAATTTTTACGTGTAATAACACTATTAATGTTTAATTCATGGCATACGTAATGTATGATCAACTCCGTGCGATTTTTTTAGGTCTTAAATTTTAGTCTTTGAAAAAATCATTTTTCAAATGGTCGTTGTAATTTGTTAAATTGCTTTTTTATTTATTTATTTATTATTATTATTTTTTTTTTAGTTTGACAATGCCATCCGCATGGCCCAGACAGGTTTTTTTAAGCAGAAAATACTTATAATAACTTTTTTTCTGCTTTGAACGGTGCCTTTTATTAAAAAAAATATATATTTAGAGATTTACTAATTCCAAAAATATTACCTTTGGGATGTCGTTTTCATATTTTCCGGTTTTCTCCAATTTAAAATTGTCACCCAAGTGTTCCGGATAGAAACTGAAAAAGAAAGGCTTCGGATAGACAGTACCTTTCTGTAGGCAACGAAGATGGGTTTCTTACTAGATAATAATAAAGACATACAGAGTCTCTCTGTCCATTTTTTTTTTCTTTTTTGGTCTGACCAGATGTTTTTCTGTTCACGACAAGATTTGACAGGAAGGATACCTGTATGCCTTAAATTATGCACGTCGAAATAGGTTTTTTTTTTTAAATTAAATTTTTAAATTTAATTTTTTATGCTATTATTAGTGTTTTTTCGAATTTCGTTCTCTTCCCCCTACAGTCATAAAAGGAATCCATTTTCAATCTATCTTTCCATTTTAGCCGAATATAGTAAAGTAGTCTCCTGCAATTTTTGAATATTTCACGAAGTCTTATGTAATTTTTAACTTTCTTTCGCGTTTCGACGGGATTTTTTTTACATTAGTAAAAGGAGTCAGGTTTCGATCTTTTAGCCACAAGTACAAAATTTTGTCCTCTGCAATTTTTGAAACTTTTGCAAACTTTTTATGCGATTTTAAACGCTTTTCCCGTTTTTAAGCTCCAGTGATTAGAAGAGATTTTTCTCATATTTGAAGAAATTTTCGTCTTTTGAAAATTTCTAGAAATTTTGACCTTTGATTCGCGACTTTTTGTGATAAGAAGGAAAAAATATTAATGCGTAAGTTCAGTTTCTAATTATGAAAAGTACAATGCAACACAGTTGACGGAACACTATTGGGATTTGATTTGATGAAACTGCATCTTTATATTGAAGGATGTTGGGTAATTTTTACGTTAGATTGGTGACTTTCTATATTTTTGCGAAAAATGGGCAAATCAAAGCATTTTTTTTTTGGTTGTGCGTGTATGTGTTTGAACGGAAAATAACCTGCAGTCCACTGATTTATTTATTTATTTATTTATTCAATTATTGAGAATGTAAAAGGAATCCGGTTTCAATCTTTTATATCAATATAGTAAATTTTGCCCTTTTTTTTTAACATTCCTAAAAGGAATCAACTCCTTTAGTTCAATATAGAAAGTTTATCGTTTGCAATTTCTGATTTTTTTACAAACCATTTATGTGATTTTTTGAGTATTTTTTAAAATTTCACATTCAATCTTTTGGCTCGATATAGTCAAATTTTGCTCTCTGCGATTTTTGAATTTTTGTCCAATTTTTTATGCGATTTATATCTTTTTTTCATTTTTTGCGAAGACCTTTTGGCAAGTTTTTCTGAACCGAAGAATTATCCAGTAGATTTTGCTGCTGTCATGATTAAGATGATTGATTGTGTTTGTGACGGCCAATTATCAACACGAGGGATATGGGCCCTAAGGGGGGGGGAGTGCCCTTCGTGGGGTCTTTCTAACGGAACCTAACCCGTATTAACGCTTGGAAATCCAAGGTTCGAAGAAAACCACGAAAGATTAGGCCGACGGGCGCGATTGGGTTCGAACCCAGCACCTCCCGTCTACCAGCTTCGAGAGCAGAACCTCTCGTCCACTGGTGGGTCAATGATTAAGATGAAGGTGGGAAAATAACAAATTGGCTCCTGTAGCAAGATGAACGACGATGCTGGAAAATTTAACTTTTACCTGGTGATTATCATTTTTATGGAAAGAAAAATTACAATAATTCAAGAATCAGATTGGTATATTCTGAACGGGTTTACGCTGTTGAAGGCAGTGGGGCCCCCAAGGGGGAACCCCCCCCCCAAAAAAAAAGAAAAAGGATCTTTTTTTTGAAAAACCCAACCGGCAAAGCAAGCTCAGCTCAGCTGGCAGATTTAAATAATTACAGAATATAATTTATGTATAATTTACATTAGTAATTTATCGAGAGAAGAGAGATGAAACGTTAAAAAAGAAACAGGATGAACGTAAGGGGATAGGTGGCAAAGGCATGGCACACAAATGCTTGCTTATTGGGACCCCAACGAGATTAAAAAGCACATTTTTTTTAAACATTTGAACAACACTAAAAAAGACATTTCAAAAAGTATTTAGAACTTTCAAAATTTCTTTCATCTGGGCACCTTTAAAAAGAATGGTGGCTGTAGAAAGAAGCCCATGTCTGTTTTGGTTGAAGAAAGTAATAGTATTAATGAGGTTTTGAACCTGATTGAGAACCCCAACAAAATTAAAAAGCACATTTTTTAAACATTTGAATAAAAAAGTGACAGCTACAAGTTTTGAATCCTGGGTTCCAACTTTTCCTCCATTTAATAGAGACCCTAAAAAAGACATTTCAAAAAGTATTTAGAACTTTCAAAATTTCTTTCATCTGGGCACCTTTAAAAAGAATGGTGGCTGTAGAAAGAAGCCCATGTCTGTTTTGGTTGAAGAAAGTAATAGTATTAAGGAGGTTTTGAACCTGATTGAGAACCCCAACGAAATTAAAAAGCACATTTTTTAAACATTTGAATAAAAAAGTGACAGCTACAAGTTTTGAATCCTGGGTTCCAACTTTTCCTCCATTTAATAGAGACCCTAAAAAAGACATTTCAAAAAGTATTTAGAACTTTCAAAATTTCTTTCATCTGGGCACCTTTAAAAAGAATGGTGGCTGTAGAAAGAAGCCCATGTCTGTTTTGGTTGAAGAAAGTAATAGTATTAAGGAGGTTTTGAACCTGATTGAGAACCCCAACGAAATTAAAAAGCACATTTTTTAAACATTTGAATAAAAAAGTGACAGCTACAAGTTTTGAATCCTGGGTTCCAACTTTTCCTCCATTTAATAGAGACCCTAAAAAAGACATTTCAAAAAGTATTTAGAACTTTCAAAATTTCTTTCATCTGGGCACCTTTAAAAAGAATGGTGGCTGTAGAAAGAAGCCCATGTCTGTTTTGGTTGAAGAAAGTAATAGTATTAATGAGGTTTTGAACCTGATTGAGAACCCCAACGAAATTAAAAAGCACATTTTTTAAACATTTGAATAAAAAAGTGACAGCTACAAGTTTTGAATCCTGGGTTCCAACTTTTCCTCCATTTAATAGAGACCCTAAAAAAGACATTTCAAAAAGTATTTAGAACTTTCAAAATTTCTTTCATCTGGGCACCTTTAAAAAGAATGGTGGCTGTAGAAAGAAGCCCATGTCTGTTTTGGTTGAAGAAAGTAATAGTATTAAGGAGGTTTTGAACCTGATTGAGAACCCCAACGAAATTAAAAAGCACATTTTTTAAACATTTGAATAAAAAAGTGACAGCTACAAGTTTTGAATCCTGGGTTCCAACTTTTTCTCCATTTAATAGAGACCCTAAAAAAGACATTTCAAAAAGTATTTAGAACTTTCAAAATTTCTTTCATCTGGGAACCTTTAAAAAGAATGGTGGCTGTAGAAAGAAGCCCATGTCTGTTTTGGTTGAAGAAAGTAATAGTATTAAGGAGGTTTTGAACCTGATTGAGAACCCCAACGAAATTAAAAAGCACATTTTTTAAACATTTGAATAAAAAAGTGACAGCTACAAGTTTTGAATCCTGGGTTCCAACTTTTCCTCAATTTAATAGAGACCCTAAAAAAGACATTTCAAAAAGTATTTAGAACTTGCAAATTTCTTTCATCTGGGCACCTTTAAAAAGAATGGTGGCTGTAGAAAGAAGCCCATGCCTGTTTTGGTTGAAGAAAGTAATAGTATTAAGGAGGTTTTGAACCTGATTGGGAACCCCAACGAGATTAAAAAGCACTTTTTTTAAACATTTGAATAAAAAAGTGACAGCTACAAGTTTTGAATCCTGGGTTCTAACTTTTCCCCCCTTTCATAGCCCTTCCTCCCCCCCCTCCCCCAAAAAAACGATTAAAGAAAATTAGAGCATGCAAAATTTCTTTCATATGGGGTACCTTAAAAAAATGGTGGCCAGAAAGGAAGCACATTACCTGTTTTTGTTGAATGACGTAATTGTATTAAGGATGTTTTGAAGCTCATAGGGACCCCATTGAGATTAAAAAGTTATTTTTTAAACATTTGAATAAAAAATATGGGGCCTAAAAGTTTTGAATCTTGACTTCCAACATTTCTTTATTTTTATAGGGCCCCCCAAAAAACACAATTCAAAAAAAAAAAAAAAAGAAAAAAAAAAGAAATTAGAGCCTGCAAAATTTTTTTCATCACCTTTAAAAAGAACGGTGACTATAGAAAGAAAGCACAATTTTTTTGAATTAAGTAATGGCATTAAGAAAGTTTTGAAACTTATTGGGGGCCGCAATAAGATTAAAAAGCATATTTTTTAAACATTTGAATAAAAAATTTGGCCTAAATGTTTTGAATCTTGGGTAACTTTTTCTTCTTTGAATATTCAACTTTTCCTCACTTTTATAGAAGGCCCCCAAAAAGACAATTCAAAAAGAATTTAGAGCCAACAAAATTTCTTTCATCTGGGCACCTTTAAAAAGAACGGTGGCTGTAGAAAGAAAGTGCATATCTGTTTTGGTTGAAGGAAGTAATAGTATTAATGAAGTTTTGAACTTTCGGTTTCATCTTTTTCTCCCATTTATAGGACCCCACCACCACAAAAAAAAAAAAACTAAAATACCAGCATTTTAAAATTAGAATTTAAGCTTTCAAAAGCTCTTCCATCTGACAAAAAATGAATTTGGATAAAACAAATTAAAATGTTATTAAAAATACATAAAAAATAATTATAAAAGTTAAAAAACATTATTCGACTCAAAGGTACAATAACTTACTACTGGGCCCCTGACTTTGCTCAGCCTCCCCCCCCCCCCTCAAATGGGGGGGGGGGGGTATGGGAGACGATTCCTACGGCCCTGGTTATGCCAAATATTTTATTTAACTTTAATAAATTTTTATTATGTCTCTGAAGAAACTTTAAAAATTTCGTACTGACTTTAGAAATATCTTATATTTTAAATGAAAAAAAAAATTCCCTAAAATTGCAATGCATATTATTGAAGAACTACGAATAAGAGATAGAAAAAAAAATGAAGAAATAATCTGCCACCCCTGGAAAAATCTTTGCCCTACCTGGAAGTATGGTCTAGCTACGGGCCTGTATCTCTCAACTATCAGCCTGTATTCAAATAACAAATGTATAATAGTAAAACAACTTATCTAATATCTCAGTATCTTTATAACAGCTTTATATCATCATGACAGCAAGTTTAAAACCGATTACCTTCAAATATAACAAAGTAATGAAGTCATTTCAGTTATTACATCCATGAACAACTCCAGTAGTGCTATAGGGCTCGAAGCGAAAGCAAGTCTTAAACTCTCAAGGATATAACAAAGTCAATTTCACTTGATAGGAAAATGTCTCAATTCACCAAAGAAGAAACCACCCAAAATATCAAGTACGTCTTTGAAGGTGCTGACAATACTTCACTTATATACCCAAGCATTACTACCGGCTGACACGACAAATGGAAAAACAACTTTACGCAAGATGGTAGCACGATAGAATAGAAGGCTCACTTCCGGAAACACAGCCACATGGATATGAAGTCTCACAGAAACAATCATAACTTTAAAAGATAGTAAAAGTCTCACGGGTAAGCACTCACAACTATTTAAACGGCCATCTGTCATAAACTATCACGATAATAAAGCTGCATGAACTCAGAAACATATGAACAATTATTAATAACGAGTGAATCCATAATGAAGAACGAACAAAACCATCTATTCACCTTCCCGGTACAAAGAACAACTACAACTGGCCAAGGTTCTTTTACATAAGGTTGTTCCATTTGAAGGATAGCCAATCAGAGTAGAGCAGGACTGAAACGTCACGTGGCGGACAAGATTGGAGAGAGACCGGCCGTGACAATGTAAATAGATGAGTAAAAGAACGGAATATGAGGTAAATAATTTTTTAAAAACAGATCCTCGAATGTAAACTGAACGAAATCACTTTCCTTAAAATAATTTGTTCAAACACTGATTGGAGTTAGTTAAATATAACATACATGATGGTTAAATAATATCGCGATACATTTGTTTCATTGAAATACTTCAGTACATTCGCGAAAAAAATTGCATTTTTAATGCGTAAAAGTACAAATGAAACCTTTTAAACTATTGTAAAATAAAATGAATGGATGAATTATATGAATATGATGATACAGCAGTAATAATAAAAAGACTAGAATTATCAAACAGAATAAATTAAACAAAACTCACATCAAAACTTTTAACAATATTCCATTGTCGGATTACTAGATATAAGTTTTCAAAAAATTTCGAATGTCACTATGCTTATTCAGGATCAAAATGAATATGATTCAAATATCTGTAACAATATATATACACAGGGCTTAGTTTCTAGCAAAAAAAAAAAAAAAAAAAAAAAAAAAAAAAAAAAAAAGAGTACCGGAGCTCTAATATTCTGCAGTAATAACAACAAAGTTTATAATCCCCCTGCCCCCCCCCCCCCCCCCCCCACATACGCATATTTATATTTCATACACTATTTCAAATTTTAAAGCAATTTCGTATTCCTCAAAAAGAAATTTATATTTTTGACATATCTTTAGGCATTAATATCTAATAAATTCTAATAAATGAACAGAGCAAAAACATTAAAATCAGGAGTGGGAAATTTTCAGAAAATCCTACTCGTCAGGGACTTCTTTGTATTGGTGCGCAGCATTTATAAACTCTGGTCTGTTCTGACTAATATTTAAATATTCACTAAAAATAAAGAAGTACTGGAGCTGCGCCCCTGTGATATTCGGAGCAAATTAAGCACCGTGCAGAGCTAGACAGTTAATCAGAGAGAATATTTTAAAAACACGAACAAAAAGCAGCGAGTAAAAACGGCAGAAACAGTTGCGACTAATTCTGACATTCCTCATCGCCATTCTGAAACCATTGAAAAAAAAAAAAAAGAAAAAAAAAAACCCTACACAGGACACACTATGTCACATACGTAAGCGCTTTGGTAGGAAAGAACGCAAAAGATTAGAGATGGGAAAGAAAGAAATAAAAATTTTGGCTTTGATTTTTTAGAAATACTATTTCCGCTAAATTCCGGAGTGAGCGCCGGTGAATTCAGACCAATATTTAAATTTCCACTAAAAACAAAGAAATAGCGGAGCTGAGAATCAAACAGAATATATTAACGATAATATCCAACGCAAATTAAGCACTGCTTATAGGCTAATACTTCAACCCTACATTAATTTTCATCTTAAATTTCTGCTTCATTTTATTAATCAGAGTAACACGAATATAACATTTAATAAAATAAATATAATCGTTATTCTGTTTGCGAATCGCCGGGTTAGCTAGATACGAAGTGCATGTCGCTGCATCAGCAGCCGATGTACAACAAAACTACGAAAAGTCGAGAAAATCGCACAAAAATCGTTATTACAGCGCTCCCTTCCAGGGTTACATATCCATTTTCAACTGGGATCTGGCGTCAATAGTCAAAAATATGCGTACGAAGTTTGGTTCAAATCTATGCCTAACTTTGTATGCTTTCCGGTGAATCAATAATGAAAATGGAACAAAAATCGCTATTACAGCGCTCCCTCCCGGCGGAATATCCCCAAATTTAACCTTGACATGCTGGTCATAGTAAAAAATACATAACTTCGTATACTTTCCGATGATATAATGAGACATACATGTATACGGACAGACAGATATTTTGTAAAAACATGCTTTTCGGGATCTCTGACATTTAAAACGTGTAAATCCGTCGAAAACTGGAAGTAGAACAAAAATTCGACTACAATACGTTCTTCTGTTATAGATAAAAGAAAGTAAAAAAAGATAATGCTAAAGCAAATATTTTAATAGAGGAATTTTTTTTTAAAGGTAAAAAAAAATCCCTATAACAAAAGAAAAATTTTAATTTTATTATGCATTTTTTGAAGTTTTCTTTTTTAAATTTTTGCGGCGATTTTTCCATATGAGTAAAGGGAATCCGGCTTTATTTTTTTTAGCCCGCTATTATTATTTTTTTTCAATAAAGTTTATTCGGAGTTTGTACAGAGATTTTCGCATTTTTCTCGAATTTTTTATGCGATTTTTAGAATTTTGAGATTTGTAAAAGGAATTCGGTTACCAACTTTTAGGGAAATATAATACATTTTCTCCTCTGCGAGTTTCGAACTTTTTTCCCCACTTCATGGCGATTTGTCGGCATTTGTGAAAGAAATCTGGTTTAAACTTTTATTCTAATATAGTAAATACTGTCCTCTTTTTTTTTTCTTTCATTAAAGTTTATTCTGAATTTCTCGCGATTCTTTTATGCAGTTCTTAGAGGTTTTCGCGTTCTGCAGGAATTTTTTGACGCTCGTAAAAGGAATTCGGTTTTGAAATTGTAGCTTAGTATAGTAAATTTTGTCCTTTGCGATTTTAGTGTTTTTCTTTGCGATTTTCCAGAATAATAATCGCCAGTTAACAAAATGCCCGGAATTTGAAGAATTCGGAATTTCGACTTCCGGATTTGAGACTCTTTACTTTATTGTTAAATCTGTATACGTGTTCTCCGAGAGTTATTAGAACACGTTGATATAGTGCATTCACTAGGGTTTTTTTTTTTTTAGAAAAGGCTGTTAAAATAATATAAAAATTAAAATCATTCACAGAAAAAAAATCCAACGCAGAACAGCATACAGAATACTATTGAAACGAGCGAAGCGATGCGAATCTGTCCGCCACGTGACGTAATGCGCGAGCAGTTAAGGAATCTTTACAGTTGGCGCATCGCACGAATGGTACCCCCCTGCAACTGGCAAAGATGGCACGAAAGCATCGCGATTTATTCCAAAAGGGTATACCGAAATACGGCATCCACGCATGTCACTCCAACCTCCAACCGGCTTCTAAGAAGAACCACGTGAAGTCGGTAACTATGACGACGATCGCTAACACTCCGGACACACAACGCCATCTAGTAGAAAACAACGGCAAAACAGCGAGAAACTCGAAGCTGTTTCTGCCGAGATGGAAAGTGAAACAAACGATGTCGGAAGCTGAATTTAAGAGATATTGAACGAAACTTTAATAAAGAAATGAATGGGGATTTAAGAAGATAGAAACATAAAAGATATCTTAAAAACAGAAAACAAACATATTTCAACATATTGAAATAAATAAAGATGGATTTAAGTAAAGTAAAAGAAACTGAATAAAGTAAAAAGGTAAGTAGATATTTAACTAAATAAAGTACTTTACTAACGTAAATAAAGAAATAAAATGAAAGTGAAAGTAGAGAAATAAGTGGACAGTGATGAGAAAAGAGGATTTTGTACATAGGCGTAACCAGGGGGGGTGCCCGGGCACCCCCCCCCCCTCCCTCGTTTCCGCAGACTCGAGCACAATTGTTTAAAAAAATCGAAATCTACAAAAGAAAAAAGAAGTGAAAGCAGAGTTCAATCAGTTTAGTTCAGAAAACTAAACGGCTAAGTTTTGAAATGTGATAAAAAAAGAAACCCACTTTCTTTTTTTTTTTCTTTCTTTCTTTTTTTTTTAATTATGTTGTTTATATTTTTTAAAACTAGAATATTTGCAAGAATCTGTATTAGTCATAGTAATTCAAAAAGGTGGCTTTATAATCCCACTTTGACGTCCTTTGTCTGTGGGAGATGTTTTTAACGCCGTTCTTTCTATTGCATGTTTCTGCAATTTCATGAGAAATTAACGCAAGCTCTTGACGAGGGTAGAAACTATTTGTCTCTTTGCTTTGGTAGTTTAAAGTAAAGAAAGAAGCAAAAAAAAATTGAAAGGGGATGCAAATGTGAAACGATAATTCCAAATTTCGATTAGCCGAGGTAAAGGGGTGCGGGGGGGTCACATACCCTGCCTTTTTGAAAATGAAAAATAATAGCACAGAAAATCAAATTAATCTGTAGGTTGGTTGGTTGGTTGAATTTAGTATTTCGTGGCCATTTTTTTGACATTCTTGAAAGGAATATGTTTACAGTCTTTCAAGTCAATATAGTAATTTTTTTTCCTCTGAAAATTTGTATACGATTTTTAGAGTTTTTTCTCGTTTCGCGGCGTTCTTTTGAAAGTAAGAAAAGGATCCCCGTTTCAACCTTTTAGCCCAGTGCAGTAAATTTTGACAAATTCGCGATTTTATTCTGTGATCATTTCATGATAGTTACAATTTCCCCCAGAATCGTGTGACGAAATTCACGTCTTTCTACGCGAATTTTTGTCGAAATCCGCACTTTTCACCATTTACCTTTGACAAAATTCGTATTTTTTACCGCAATCCTTTGACGAAATTCGCATTTTTTACCGCAATACTTTGACGAAATTGGCATTTCTTTAGCACGCGATCCTTCGATAAAATTCGCGTTTTCTTTCCGTTATCTTTTGATGAAATTCGCTTTTTCTTTCCGTAATCTTTTGACGAAATTCACGCTTTCTTTCTGCGATCCTTTGACGAAATTCTCGTTTTTACCGCGATCCTTTGACGAAATTCTCGTTTTTACCGCGATCCTTTGACGAAATTCTCGTTTTTACCGCGATCCTTTGACGAAATTTGCTAACCATTTGCAAAAATGGTCATTGTCCTCAGTCAGGGTAGGAAATCAAAAACATAGCTGAAACGTTTTATTAGTTGAATACCGCATTTTATTCGTTTTCTGATTGGTCTATACAGTAATCTGTATTTTCCCTTTACTTTCAACAGAGATGGATACTTTTGTTGCCACTATGACAAAAAAGTAATAAAAGCTACAAAAAAAAAAAAATAACAACTCAGAAACAAATTGAGATACAGCTTTCAAACAAATTGCATTTAAAAGCACATTTTTTTTCTCTATACGACGATGTAAAAAGTAATATTGCGGGATGTTTAGAAATTTAAAAATGAAGTTTCATTTAAAATTGGTCCAGGAATACTAATGTTTAATCCATGGCGTACGTAATGTATGATCAGCTCCGTAGAAGTTTAAAAATTTACAGTACTGAAAATTGTAAAACTGAAATTTCTTTTCAAATTTGTTCATGATGGGTCCAGGAATGTTAATGCTTAATCCCTGGCGTACGTAATGTATGATCAACTTCGTGCGATTTTTTATGTCTTAAATTTTAGTCTTTGAAAAAAATCATTTTCCGAATGGTCGTTGTAATTTGTTAAATGACTTTTTTATTTTCTGTTGCGACCGACTGACGAAACTGATATTTTTACAGGGAGATCATTTGTCGAAATTCGGGATAGTATTGCGCGACCGTTCGGAAAAATTCTCGATATCTTTCCGTACCAATTAACAACATTATCTACTCTTTTCCGCAACATTTTGACGAAATTTGAAAAAAAAAAAAAATTCGCCAATCCTTAATCGAAATTCGTAATTCTTTTACGCAATCTTTAAACGAAATTGGCGATTACTTTCTGCACTCTTTTATCGAAATTCCTGATATTTTTCCACGATCGTTTGAAGAAATTCTCAATTTTTTCCGTGACTGATTCACGAATTGATTTTGAGAAATTCCATAAAAGAAATAAAAATCGCGGACCTAATTTTTTTTTAAATACTCACTGAAGAATCACATGTCTGTGAAAGAATTTGAAGGGGGAAATACTGCACAGCATTTTTTATTATGAGAGACTTTCCTTCTTTTTTTTTGGGGGGGGGGGGGGTGACTGCCTTCGGCAACGTACTCCCGAGCAAGCTACGACCGCTTCTGTCTCGAAACAAGCTAATCTTGAATTATTGCGAACAAAATATTTCGAGCAAAATTAAATTTTCAGCTTTCTTATAAGAGCTGATTTGACATTATTTCAATTCCAATTTAATTACGGCAATTGCAAAAATTACCAGAGAGTTTTTTCTGTTTCAAAAAATGTCAAAAAATCGCCACAAAGCACGAAAACCCCCCGCTATAAAGCGCATTAAAAATTCGGAAAAGATTAAAAAACCACAGGGAAGGAAATTAACTAATTGGGTAAAAGATTTAAACCGGATTCGTTTTAGGAATATCAAAAGGAAAAAAAAAAAATCATTGCGAAATGCGAAAAAAACCCCTCTCTAAATATAACATTAAAAAATTGAAAAATCGCTGCAAGAATCTCGAAAACACTTTATTGAAAAGAAGACAAAGTTTGCTGGGTAAAATATTGAAATCAGATTCTTTTTTACTTATTTGAAAAAATTGCCGCAAAATGCGAAAAAATTCGCATAAAAAAATTAATTGAAAACTTCCAGAAATTGTTTTCCATATGCATAAGTACAGGCATACAGGTCTTGTCAAATCTTACGGGTGCAGGCTGCATTGTATTTTCAGAGCTCAGCGCGCGCGCTTTCACACACACGCAGAGACAGACAAGCGCCTATGTTTATTATTTAAGTCGCATCATGATAGTATAATTTTTATCATCTTGATAAAATTTAGTGCATATTATCATGACCTGCTTTACCTAATATATTCGACGCACTCTGAGGTAAAAACCTGAATTACCGTAATTTCCGGCCTATAATCTGCGGATCAAACAATTAGGTTCAGACCCAGGAATCTTGTTTCATAAAACGTAACTTATTAAATCGCGATAAATATTTAACATAAATAATGAAATAAAATTTCTGGGTCGAAACATGATTGTTTGAGCCGCGGATTATAGGCAGGAAATTACGCTATTAATGGATATTATAATTATTTATATAGACTTTCCTCCAAAATTTCTTGGGTCCCTCCGGTGATCCCTAAGAAGTCATGGAGTCACATTCTGAAAAAATTTCGCACTCATGTACTGATGTACCGCATGTATTATCTCTGAGATTTATCATAAGGCAAAATTTTATCTACAAGACTGAGATAATTTTAGATCTCATGCAGTGTTCCCCTGTGACTATAGAAGTATGCAGCATGATTAAAGGCCTTTTTTAATCTTTATAAGAAGTTAGGGTGCCAAAAGGTTTTACAGTTGTGACCACACTTAGTCACTGCCTTATATCACTGCTGCAAGGACATTTACATATCTTTTTTTTTTACCATTAGATTTAGTTTTAATGTTTTGAACCCTTTTTCAACCCTCCTCACGCAAACAAAAGTTGCGTTTGAGCCCTTTTTAAAAGAAATACCACACAATTATACCTTCTAAGATGGAAAACTGTCTAAAACGGAAATTTGATCGATTTTATGGGATTCGTTTTAGCAGGTTTTACTATATAAGATATTGTTTGTATCCAACATGTTCAGGTTAAAAAGTCTGGGCACCCCCCCGTTCAAAAGGCTGGTTACGCCTATGATTGTATATCAATTTTGTCAAAGGATCGCGAAAAAAACCCGCTACTTTTCTCAAAGGATCGGAAAAAACGCCTATTTTCTCAAAGAATCTTGAAAAAAGCCCTAATTTTCGAAAAAGAAAACGCGAATTTCGTCAAAGATCGCGGGAAAAAACACTAATTTCAACAAAAGATTGTGAAAAGTACGCGAATTTCGTCAAAAATCGTGGGGATAAAACGTGAATTTGTTCAAAGGATCGTGAAATGAACGCGAATTTCATCAAAGTTCGTGGGAAAAAACGCGAATATCGTCAAAGGTCGCGGAAAAAAAAAAGAATTTTATCCAAGATATTTGAAAAAAAGCAAATTTTGTCAAAGAATCGCGAAAAAAACGCGCATTTCGTTAAAAATCGCACAGAAAAACACTATTTTTGTCGAAAGATCGTGAAAAGAACGCAAATTTTGTCAAAAATCCCAGGAGAAACACTAATTTCGGCAAAGAATAGTGAAAAGAACGCGAATTTCGTCAAAGATCATGGGGAAAGAACACTAATTTCGTCAAGGGATCGTGAAAAAAATGCGAATTTCGTCAGAAAACGCGTAAAAACGCTAATTTTGATCAAAAATCTTTGAAACAAAGCTAATTCCGTAAAATAACGCGAATTTCATCAAAGATCTCGTAAAAAAAACACGAATATTGTCAAGGATCACGTAAAAAATGCGAATATTGTCAAGGATCACGTAAAAAATGCGAATTTTGTCAAGGATCGCATAAAAACCGTGAATTTCGTCAAAAGATCGCGAGAAAAAATACGAATTTCGTCAAAAGATCGCGAGAAAAATGTTTATTTCGTCAAAGATCGCAGAAAAAACGCTTTTATCAAAAAATTGCGAAAAAACGCAAATTTTATCAAAAGATCGCGGAAAAACGCAAATTTCGTCAAAAGATCGCGAAGAAAACCGCAAATTTCGTCAAAAGATCGCGAAAAAAACCCGCAAATTTCGTCAAAAGATCGCGAAAAAAACCCGCAAATTTCGTCAAAAGATCACGAAAAAAAATGCAAATTTCGTCAAAAGATCGCGAAAAAAACGCAAATTTCGCCAAAAGATCGCGAAAAAAACGCAAATTTCGCCAAAAGATCGTGAAAAAAACGCGAATTTTTCACAGGATCATGAAAAAAGTCCGAATTTCATCAAAGGGCCTCGAAAAACTCATAATTAGCACCGGAAGGGAATCCCCCCCCCCCTTTCCTCCCGAATCCTTCGGCTGTGTAACCTTTCAGAAAATTTGCTGTGAATTTCAGAATTTTTTTTTTTTCCCTCCAGGGGCTTCGCAACCCCGGGTTCCTGAGCGATCTTTCTCTTTTCCTTTTCCTCTTATTTCTCTTGTCTTTCTTTCCTCTTTGTTTCACTCTCGTTGTGGTTTCCTCTTCGGAGGTGAGGGATATTCTGTATGAGCCGATATCATCCTGTATATCGACTTGTGGAGAATTGTAAACCACCCACGTGTTTGCCGTGCATGGCGACCTGTGTCCCTGGAAAGGGGGATCCTGGCAGTTGAGGGTAACCAACAAACTGCTTTGGCCTCTGCTTCAGGTAGATGGGAGGTGCATATTGGTCCCGTATGCATCAATCGCTGGTCAGCTGACTTGTTACTGGCTGGGGATCAAGTGAGCGAGTACTTACTAGCCATCTCGCTAAGGGTGGAGACTGGCATAGGAGTGTCTTGTGACCGTATGGGCCCTGGCTAGCACTGGTGCACGAATGTGCATCCCCTTGTTGGGCTCGGTAGTGGGTGGACCCTCGTGACTACCCCTACTAACTAGACCCTCGTGAACATCAAAAGAATATTTCTCTTGCTAGATAAAAGAGTTCCTTTCACCCTAGTGTCATCTGTGAAGATTGATTGAAATTGAAGTATTTGTTTCATCTCTAGCGACATTTTCTAGGACTCTGAAGAAATTTGGAGGCTAGGTGAAAATACATTAGCTTCCTTATGCTGGCTTTTGCCTTGTAAATTGAGAGTTCCAATGTGAGATATTGTCAAATTCTCACAAAATGAATCGACGGTTTCCATTTCAAATTTTGGACTTTGTTTAAAATTTGAATGCATAGTAGCTTGATCAATCAAACAAAATATCAGGGAGTTATGTTTTGACTATAATTCCATTAAAAATATAATAAAACACTTTCATTCAGAAATAGATATTTATCATGACGCATCAGATATTGTAAGATTTTCTGAAATTTTTTTAAGAGAGCATAACCATACATTTCCAGTAATTTCCAAAGTTATAAATGTTGTGCTGTCTGTCACAAGTTTAACCTTGTAAAAGAGGGTTCAGGACCCAAACTTGAAAAAAATAAAAATTCTGAAATTTATTTAACAACCCCCATTGTTATCGACACATGTCATTTGGTTGAAAGTTGAAAAGTAGACTGTATAAAAGCTTGCCTTTCTTCCTTTTTTAAATAAACGAACATTTTGCATAATTATTCTGAATTGTTGATTTAAATTGATTCAGTGGTACTTTGTCATGTCTGTATGAATGTAATTCTTTAAATAACATGTAAAATAATAGTGGGTTTTAAACATTTTTTACTCCTTCCCAAGCAGCCCAACTCCCCTCCATTTACAAATGTTGGGAGGGAGATTCCCCTCCTAGGAAAAATATAATTTCAAGCCCTGCAGTAATACGCTGTATGTTCAGACAACATATCACGTAACGTAAATTAAATAAAGTGAATCTCCCGTGATGTGTAATTTACATTACGCGGTATGTTGTGTGAACACGTTGGAGGCATATATATTATTTGATGTTCTGGTCTTCTGTTTTTCAGACAAAATCCGATGAGGAAGTACCCGACGAACAATAAGACTGTGGTTATTGCAAACACAATACCAAGTAGTTGTAATAATCTGTAAATAAAGGCAAAAAAAAAAAATGTTTTAAAGACAAAATCTTTTATTGTAGTGTAAAAAAACTGAAAAAATGTTGAAAGACAAATTATTGAAATTATTGCCTGTCGGTTATGGAAGTGAAAGTAACTTTATAGTAAATACCTGCGACCCAAGTTTTGAGTTTAAAACGAAAGTGTGACATTTTGATAAAAAGACTTATTTTATATTACATACATTTATATGTCTTCATTTGCCCAACTTTAATACACATACGGGATATTTTTCGTGATGACATTAATAATCCAGGTGGCAATTGCTTCATTCCTTTCGTAAATGGTGGAACGATGACCATAGCATTCCTTTGTGATACCAAATCCTCAATTCTGAAACCATGATCAGCAAGGATTACATCTTGTTCTTTAATGGTATCTAAAAAGCCACTTTGTTTAGTAATTTCTTTATCTGCCAGCCGGCCACCATACGCTTTCGAGATAAAATAAATTCCTCCACAGGGTGTGCATGCCGAGGGGTCTCTCAATGGGAGAAATCGTGTACGAGATTACGGAATCACCTTGATTACAGTTGATTCAGCTGATTACTATGATTACATGTGATTATACCTGATTACACCTAGATTACATGTGATTATACCTGATTACACCTGTTTACACTTGATTACAGTTGATTTCACTTGGAAATTCGTGATTACACGTGATTAAAATGCTAAAATTTATGATTTAACAGTTTTAGTCGATTTTACTGCCTTCCAAAAATCTGTTTTTTTAAAGATTTGTCCAAAATAAGTATCAAGCAGGACGGTGATTTGCCTATCACTGTTCTGCCGACAGTGGCGTAGCTAAGGGAGTGGGGTCGGGGTCGGGGTCTGAATCTCACCCCAAACGATGAGCTCGTACACTAAATCATGAATAATAAAAGTAGTAACTTCTGCTAAAACGGCAATTTTTTTTTCTTTTTTTTACATGTTAACTTTTTAGATTTGTTAAAAATAGGAAAATAGTATCAAGCAGGACGGTGATTTTCCTATCACCGTTCTACCGACAGTGGCGTAGCCAGGGGGTGGGGTCGGAATGTCCCCCTCTAACGATGAGTCCGTACACTAAATCATGAATAATAAAAGAAGTAACTACTGCTAAAAAGGCAATCTTTTTTTTTACATGTTAACTTTTTAGATTTGTCCAAAATAAGAAAATAGTATCAAGCAGGACGGTGATAAGAAAATAGTATCAAGCAGGACTGTGATTTTCCTATCACCGTTCTGCCGACAGTGGCGTAGCCAAGGGGGTGGGGTCGGAATGTCCCCCTCTAACGATGAGTCCGTACACTAAATCATGAATAATAAAAGTAGTAACTTCTGCTAAAAAGGCAATCTTTTTTTTACATGTTAACTTTTTAGATTTGTCCAAAATAAGAAAATAGTATCAAGCAGGACGGTCATTTGCCTATCACCGTTCTGCCGACAGTGGCGTAGCCAAGGGGGTGGGGTCGGAATGTCCCCCCCCCCCCCTAACGATGGGTTCGTACACTAAATCATGAATAAAAAAGTCGTAACATCTGCTAAAACGGCAAAAATTCCGAAATTTTTCGTTTTAGCAGGTATAATTTTAAAGTGTTTCTTTCGCCGGAACCATTATTTTTTTCCGTTTAATACATGATTCCATTATAGACGTTTTCACATGTATTCTCTAAAATTTATCCACTCTATAATAACCAAGGGTGGATCCAGCACTCAATTTAGAGGGAGTCATGGCTCTTTTTTTTGGGTGGGGGGGGGGGGGGGGGGTTACACCACTTCATGATCAATTTTTATATTGAAGGCTATTCTCAAATTAAAACTGACGATTTTTCTGATACTTTCACAAAATCATTTTCATTCCTAAATACAAAATATTTGCAGTAGTATTCGTCAATATATATATATATAGATTTCATTGAGATACCAAGAAATCGTAGCATTTCCCATTTTCTTATAAATGCGAAGAATGATTCTGAAATGTTGTCAAGTTAGCATTTTAAGCCAATTTTTAGGACTTGAGAGCCACAGAAATGTCATCATGAGAGAGCAATTTGCATTCGCGTCCGGAAATTAAGTTTAAAATGCTAAATTTTATGGAATTTTTGGTAAGATTCTTCGCTTTTATTGGAAAATGGAAAACAGTTTCGATCACATAGTTTCCAAATAAGTGCACTTTCAAATTTCTTGAGATTAGAAATATTTTCACGGATGTATCAGAAATTACCTAACTTTGATTTTAGTAGAGGTTTAAAGAGTTAGAGAGATTCGCATTGTTGAACAAACTTCGGAGGAGGGGATTGAAAGAATTTAAGATATATTTCATTTTTTAATAACTTTTAGCATTTTTCTGTTGTTTACGGGGGGGGGGGGGGTCATGACCCCCGTCTCCTTCCCCTTGGATCCGTCACTGATAATAACCGCTTGAGAGCATAAATGTACTATAGTTAAATCTACGACATTAGAACATGTCTGTAACGAAGCGTGCCATAAATGGAAAAAATTTAAAGTTTTACGAAATTAACACTGTACAATTAATTTATACCCGCTAATATAAAAATCTATGTAAAATGGAACATTTATCCAGACCTTTGCGATTCCTTCTTTGTAGCAGTAAAGCCTGTGATGTCCGCAATAGAACATTGAACTGGAATCTTCAGAACGTTTTGTTATCCAAATCAAATTATAAAAAAACTCTGCATCCTATACAACGAATTTAATAAACTCTACTCTTTCATCAAATATCGCTTTTAAAGAATCTTTTTTTTTCTACGGTGTTTCTGCCTGTTTATCTTCGTGAACTTTTATTGAACTTTATTATTTTCCTCATTCCTAAGCCTTTCGTATTTGTAAATAACTTTAAACACTGTTTTAATTTTTGTGTTTACATAGAAGTCATGTTTTATTTTTGTATATGTCTATACTTTGTTTTTATTCCGTTTTCTTTATGATTTTGTGTTTACTTATAAGTCATAAGCTTGTAAATGACTATAATTGCTGTTTCTTATACTTTTATCTATGGTGCTTGGATGCCATAGTTTTCATAATACAGTCGGCCCCACTTAATCGGGTAACGGATAATTGCACACCCCGCTTATATGCATAGAATGCCGTGGAACAAAAACGCTCCCCATAAGGTTAATGTTAAATATACTCGTTTTATCGCATAACAATCCCCGGTTAATTGCATAAATATCTCCAATCTAGTAATCCGCATTTTATAAATTCCTGTTATAGTGATGAATGGGAAGAAAGGAAGAACTTTTTGTTGTTGTAACAATGGTTTGTTATATCTACGATCGAAGAACAGAAACCGTCGTGAAAGAAGACTTTATTATCTAAATTCTAGGAAACGCATAGGAGTGTTGAATTTGGACAATTATGTTTTTCTTGTCTTTTAAAGCTTGTCGTACATAAAGTGACTCAATATGCTGGGGGTACTTTTTGGAAAATCCTGGAATCGGGGGAAAATACAATCGGGATGGTCAAGAGAATAAAGGAACAATATTTAGCGCCGGAAATTGAGAAATACAGTATCCGAGGTAGGAAAAAACAAATTTCCCTAAAAGATTTTTTGTGTAGGCAACAACAAGAAAAAAAAAAGTGATAAATTGACAAATAATTGAAAAATAAAATGAATTTATGCAGAATTTATTTATTTTCAAAGGTATGATTTAAAACAATTTTTTTATTTATTTTACTTTCATTTTAATTTTACATACGTTATAATGAAAAATTAAACCATGTAACGTAAATAGTGTAATAATACATTACGGTTGTTTGGGTCAAAAATATCATAATTTGGTAAGGAATTTAGAGCAATATTATTTGAAATTTCTAAGGCAAGATGAAAATTTATATTTAAGTGCTGGATAAAAGTACTGAGCCTGGGGAAATTAATTTCTTTATATAAATGAAAATTTCTGACATAATAAGGTACATCAAAGATAGATCTTAAAGTAGCATTTTGAGCTTGAAAAATAATTTTCATGTGTGTCTTAGCCGCATATGACCAGGCTTCGGACCCGTAAGTTAGAATGGGACGTAAATAAGAACTGTACAGGAGCAATTTATTTTTTAATTGAAAGATCACTGTTTCGAGCAAGAAGGGGATATAATTTATTTTTAGCAACTCGAAACTTATTCCGCGTGGTGTGGATGTGTTGTTTAAAAGTGAGTCTCTCATCTAGGATAATTCCTAGGTATTTACAGCTTGAGGACCAAGGCATTTCAGCATTATTATATTTTATCTTAAATTTGTCCCGGTTATCTTTACGAAGATTGCTGAAAAGAATAGTTTGTGTTTTATTAATATTTATGGCAATTCTCCATTTGCTAAACCAGGTGGAGAGTAATTTAAGATGTTTGGTGATTGCAATAATGGCAAACCTACGATTTTTATTTGCAGAAAAAACACACGTATCGTCAGCATATTTTGCTAGCGAAGTGTGGGGGTAGGGAGGCATATCATTAATAAATAAAATAAAAAGAATTGGGGAGATTTTACTACCCTGGGGGAGCCCGAAAAAAGCAAAAATATTTCTGGAGAGGTGGTTTTTAACCCTAACATTAAAGTTTCGATCCAGTAAATAAAAGTAAATTAATTTGATAAGATAGGGGGGGGGAAGCTATAATTTATAAGCTTGAAAATAAGCCCGAAGATCCAAACCTTATCGAAAGCTTTTTCAATGTCGAGAAAAACAGCTGCAGTAAAATTTTTAGAAATTTTTCCTGTCGTGATGTTTTCCACCAAGCGATAAACTTGATGTGGGGCCGAGACCCCTTTCCTAAAGCCGAATTGAACAGGATTTAAGATATTATTTTGATCACAATGGGCATTTATTTGATAAGCAATAAAGGATTCGGTAAGTTTACTGAGGGAATTTAGAAGAGAAATAGGGCGATAACTAGTTGCCAGACCGGGTGGTTTAGCAGATTTAAGAATGGGGATGGCGATGGCAGTTTTCCAATACAATGGGAAATAGCTGAATTTAAAAATATTGTTAATGAGAAGGGTGATTTTAGGGATATGAGAAGGGGGCAGATTTTTGAGCATTTCGTTAGTAATGGTACTAATACCAGGTGATTTTTTATTTTTAATTTCATTGATTACATCAGCATTTGAGATATGAAAGTCGGGAGGGGGGTGATTTGAAGACATGAAATTCCTGACACGGACATTTACTTCCCTTTCGGTAGCATTATCAATAATAGGGCATTTTGATATGACGTAAAAAAGGTAGAACACAAATTCTGCCAACTGCGCACTCGACTGCACATATTCTTGGCATCTTTTGAGTGAATTCAGGCTTACCATATTGGCTTCTTTTTCGCACATTATGCGATTGTCAAGTGCTTCTGTACAATTTTTTTTTTTAAGAAAATGCCGAAGTGTGAAGTGTCATTTTTTGCAAAACGTGTATTGTTGTTATCGTCTAGCGTATAGAAAAATAAATATAAACGGAGAAACATATACTAAGTAAGTGTTTTGTATATTTTTTTCTGTTTCATTTTCTTTCAGACTAGCTTTTATTTGGTATCTCGTATAATTTTTTTTTTGTTTATGTCAATATTAAAAAATTTTTCGTGTTAGATATGATCCTGTTACTTCTACTGCTTTTGCTCAGTGTAATTTTACGAATTTAATATTATGATTAAAAAATTTGTTGTCATATGTAGAGTAATATTAACATATATTAGAAGTAGGATATATCTTCGGATCAACGACATACACAAGATTGTTTTAGGTTGGAGGAGGAATGAAAAGTGCATAACTTTTTCAAAAAAAGTTGGTTCTTTGAAAATAAAAGACTTACCTAATTTTACAGATATCAAAAGCACATCTGTGAAAATAAGTATTCATGTACTTTTATTTAAAAGAAAATCGTCGTAACTGAAAGCTAACCCCCACACCAAAATATAAGTTATGTGCTTGAGTTGAACTCTTTTATTGTTGTTAAATATCAATAACTTACAAAACTGAATGTTTTCAGTGGATATGGTAAGCAGTGTTAGGGAATAAACGGTTAAAAATGAGGTGGATGAAATTGCAATAATCAGTTTAATCACAATCATTAACAGCTTTTTATATTTTTTCCATCTCTCAGTGCTTTTTAAAAAACTTCATACTTTTCTCAGAGATTAAGGGAGGGGTCGCAATCCTCTCCATGCTTCAAAATTCTAATACACAAAAATGTCAGTAGGGTATCTAGGATTTTGTTCCGAGAAAGTGGAGAGCTGGGAAATGATCTTGTGTACACAATTATGTAAAAAATACAGATTTTGAGGGGGAGGGAGGTACGGCTACTGTAGCCTCTCAGCTCCCTTCTTCTTGAATTTGTCCCTGATAAATGCTATTGCATATCGTCAGTGATTTTTACTTTTATGAGTGGTCAAATTTTATATGCGTAATCCAAGCTGGTGCATGAGCAATATGAAACGTGGGAAAAAATGCATGTGTATTCTTATTATTTCAACAATACGTGCGTTTATTTGTATTTGATTTTTATGTAGCATTTCTAATAAGTTACAGCCTGAATGTATAGTGAGATGACTTTCATATAATAGACAGATTTTTTTTTTTTTTTACTCCCAATTTTTGATTAACTTTTAAATGTTTATAGGAGGCTGAATTTTAGTTACAGTAATGCAAAAAAAATTGTAATGTTGCCTGACTATGGGTAAGTAATTCATCTAGTAGACTTATTATAACTATGCGATACAGTGTTTGTATACCATTCTATGGTAAGGGTTTGACATAACTATTGTATATTTAACCTGTTTGCGATGAATGTCTTTTACAGAATTTTTAATCTTTTCCCACATAGCCTTTTTAGTTTGCAGAAGTCTTGCTTTGAAAACTTGCAAAGTTGCAGCAAGCTCAGCATGACAAGACTGAAATTTCATAACACAACTGCAGCAAGTTAATGCAAACGCCAAAGTCACCACACTTTGAACTTGCAGCTAACTTATCGTGCAAATTAAATTCATGCTGTGTCCAAGTTATTGCAAAATAACAGCAAAGAAGTAATCAAAAATACTGCAAACTTACTGCTAAGTAATAATCTTTCCATGCCACATCAACTGTTTAGAACTGTTAAGTTTAACCCCTTCGAAGGGGTCCATAGACCTGACCAGGTCTACTGATACATACACACCGTTAAGGTACATGCATTGTTTTTACCACCATAAATAAGTTAGGGTAATATTTGTACATTTCAATTCAATCCTTTTTTGGTATTTGATAAGTATAGCGTTTAATAAAAGCAGTGCCAAACGAATAAAATTTCTGTGTATCTGCTAATTATCTATTCTCTCAACAGAGGGATTTTTGCTTTCGTCACTTTTGTGAATTAAAGACAGTCTTGCCATCAGTTTCATAACAAACTACTCATGTAAGTGGGTGATGGTATACCCTGCGGAAGATTTACTGCGAATTTCTCACGACAATTTAATATCAGAAAAAATCAAACTTGCTGCTAATGTTCATGCTATCTGGGTTATCACCGGTTTTTCAAAACAGAAAATTTTGCCTAATTGAATTGAGAAAATGCCCTGATTAAATAAAGCAAAATTTACAATAAAAAATAACTGGTGGGAATAATCAAGGATTCTGAGCAATTTATGAGTCAGGTATATGTGATGCTCATCCCCAAGGTGTTAAATTGATCATTAATTTATCTCTCTCTCTCTCTCTAATAGGATATCATAGTTTTGGAAGATTGTGTTGCAGTTCATCTAAAGCCAAGAAGTAGTTGAAGCTTTCATCGTATTGTAGAAAAGATGAAGTTCCCTTAAGAACCACCTCTCTGAAGATGAACAGAAGAGGCCGAGAGCTTAAATCTGCTGTTACCTGACGTGATTGAAAAATAATATTCATACATTAAAAGCAATTATTGGCCTGGTGAAAATCTCTGGTGGATAGAGCCTTTTTCATTGATTTCATTGAAAAGTGGCCGTTCACTAGGGCGTTTTGCCCGGATCGTTACTCCGAAAAAAATGAGAAGAAACAGTAAGTTAATTTCATTTCTGTCTCTTAAACCATATTTACAATAACTCTCCTCTTTAAGTTCTCAAACTCTTATTTTCAAATGCCACTTTCATAAATTAAAATTTTTTTACCAATGAGATAGATTGTAAATACAACTTTGTTTTCAACAAAAGTAAGATTCTAATTTTTAAGGCCATGACAGGTTTTGAGATAGGCTTTTGCCCCCTCCCTTTCTATGCAGACTTAGATAAAATGTAAAACTGTCTGCAAACTCAAATAATTTCTTAAAAATTTTCTGCAGAAAAATGCCATGCCCCTCCTAAGTCCTATATCGCCGCTAACAGCAAAAGTAAAAAAGTTTTCTTTACAATCCCTCAGATTACGTTACATGCTCCCCCCCCCCCCTCCAGTTTTCTGAATTAGACTTTATTGAAAAGAGGATAATGTTTACTAAGATATTAAAACCGAATTCCCCTTTCGAATGTAAAAATGTCACTGCAAATCGCAGAGAAATGCTAAACAAGCGCATAAACTTTTGCTAAAATTTCCAACCAAATAAACTTTATTTAAAAGAGATCAACATTTAACATTTACTTTTCAACACAAAATTTATTTTTAATCTGTTAAATTAACCTGCAAAGCGTAAAATAATCTGCAGCACCTGCTTCGGTACTGCACTGTTTCTGCTACCGGCCCTGGCAAAAAAAAAAAAAAAAGCATTGTACTTGCCGTTCCGGCATAAGCCCCACACTTCCAATATTTTTAAGTTTTAAAAATATATATGCCACGGCGCTTCTTCCATGGTACATGGCAAATAATTTCTAGATAGCTTTTTTTATCTGCAGACCTTCTCACAAGTCTGCAATGGGCCTTGCAGATTCTCCGCCTGGGATCTTAATAATTTTTTTTATGAAAAATTTGTAAAAAAAAACCCCATCAGAACTGTTTGCAAACTTTGAAAATTTTCTGCAAACGGCGTTCGCATGTTCGTCTATATTATCTGACCCTGTTTCTATGTATGTAGGTTAGAAAGAAATGTCCAAATCAAATATTTTTTTTAATTCAAAGTTCATTCTAAATAGAATTTAAAATATTTAATTGGTGATTAAGTTACATTATTAAGTTAAATTATTGCATTTTTAAAATTTACGTGAAAAATTATAAACAAAAATCAATTTTAATTCTAGAATTCAACATTTTTGCATTTAAGTATATGAAGTCACAAATTATGTTAAATCTCTATTTTTCGTGATAAGAACAAAAAATTTTTTGCTGAATTTCAACCCCATGGCTCGAGATGTTGCATCATCTGTAGTACACCATTGACCTTATTAATAATCAGGATGGCCTGAAATTATTCCAAAATCCTACGGTGCTGAATTTTCCAGCGCAACCAGCTTATAGCGTCAGGTCATCGCTAGCAACTGTAACTGGGACGATCATTGATGGAAAAGCCGCATTGCTACCTTGTATATCTACATATGGGAAAAAATCAATTTAAAATAAAAAATGAACAGAATATTTGGTAGTTTTCGGTTAGCCGGCGCCAGTGTTATATATACATATTTATATACATACATACATGTAAATATACATATACACATGTTGTATATATACTATATATAAATATATATGTATATATACATACATGTATGTATAGGTAACACTGGCACCCGGCTAACCGAAAAGTACCGAATATCTTTATGCTTCTTTTAAATTTTGACAAATGTCTTTAGCTATATATTTTGTAACAAAAAAAAAAATTATGATAGCCGGGAAACAAAATATTTGTAAATGTAAATTTACTTTTTTTGTATAATTTTTTTTTCTTGAAATAAAATTCAGAATTTATTTATGTATTACTTTTTAAATGTAAATTCTTTTTAAAATTTAGGAAATTCGATTCAAAACTGCAGCTTTGACAGCATTTTCTAAAAAATCTTCTGCCTTTACAGAAAAAACAGTTAGATTACATAGATTGATTTAAGTCTATATTTTTAGTTAGAGAAATTTACTTTTTTTAGTCTTTCACTTTTGTTATTGATAAAAGATTCGACACACACATTAACTAGCAGAAGATTACAAAAAATAAACCTTTTCATAAAATGAGCTTGCTTTTCATTATCTTTTCTTTTCCGTGCCCTCCTGTTTCTATAATAATTTCACACTTTTTTCTTTTCCGTCATTTTGGTAATATAACTTTTAAATTAATATTTATCAATATAGAAAAAGAAGAATAAATAATTTCTATGATTCTCAATAAGACGTTACCCGTCAAAGGATCTGGTGCCAGCAACGGTTGCATTGTCATTGGACTACCTAGCCGGCAGAGTTTGGTACAAATTAATTCTAAAACTGCCAAAGTCAAAATTAATCACTAGTAGCCTTTCCTGATGGAGACGAGTTGAATAGGGGTTTGGTTTTGTCTTCCACATCATAAGGACGCCAAGACATAAGGTCTGTATGTGAAAATTCAGTGTCCTTTAATTGTTGTTTAAACACAAACTAGACCCCTCTCCCACACCAAGCAGATCCCGGCCTGGGCCTGGCTATAAAAAAGGGTAAAGGTTAAAAAAAAATAATATTTTTTATCAATGCTCTTTTGCTCGCTCCTTACATTGGTTGGCATGTTTGGCATATTCAGCCTACAGGTGAACCGAATATTTGGCTGAATGAATACTTTTACATTTTAAAGGCATTAAAATGTTAAATTTTAAAACCATCTATTGAAATGGTGGCAACTCATCAAGAATAACTTTTCTACTCTCTTTGATTCAACAAGGAAGTTTTTAAATGCATCCTTGATCAGTAACTGGAGTTAGCAATCATTTGTAGAGATTGTAAACAAACAGACTGTTCTTAAAATCTTTCAATAAACATTTCAATCCATTTATTCCATCAAAATTACAATACAATCAATCAAAAACACTAGGTATGTAACTACAAGCCGAAATGAAATTTTCGTTCACAGCTTTATCAACAATGAAGGTATTTTAGCGAGATTTGTTTCATATTAATTTTGCTTCTATTAAAGGTGATGATTGAAATTGACTGAATTTTGACCAGCGACACAGTATAATTACTGTCAACTGCATTCTGAATAAAAGAATATCTAGGTCATAGTTGTTTAGATATGAATGGTGGCAATATACAGAACTTCTTATCATATCATATTTCACAGAAATCATAAGCAAGTCAGTTGAAAATATAGTTTTGATATCTTCATTATTGTTAAAGGAACAAACAAAAATCCATGTTTGATCTCGAGTGAGATGAGATACACTGTAATTATAACTGAATAAGAAAATTGTGATTTTGATTTCTTGGACAAAAAATTGTGCTTTTTGATGTCTATTATCAAAACTCTGAACGTTTTTCTATTTTGTTTAGAAACACTCTTTTTGTGAAAAAGCAAAAAACAGATTATTTACTAGACAATGGTCAAGAACCTGCATTGGTAGATCATAAATGCCTATGAAAATCCTCATTAATGGTTAATTTTCTTAAGTGATACTTTACAAATAGTAAATAAATAAAGTAAAAAGATTCTCTTTTATTTAAATATGATTCTGTTTCTGATTATTCTGAATATGTTTATAAGTTGACAGTTAAAAGTAAAAGTTGTGTAAGATTTTTGAAAATATGTTTAAAATTTTTTTAAGTATTAGATTTGTACAAACATTTTGATATTCGGCATAACTGAATGAATATTCAGTAACATGGATGAATACTGAATAGATACCGAATATTCGGTGCATCTCAGGGCTCGAAATGGAAAAATCCACGAACCGAAATGCTATTTCAAAATTATTGTTGACTAATTTTTTTTTAAAGTACAGTACAGTCCCGCTTAACCGAGTTTCTGCTTTAACCCAGTTATTTTCTTTTGATGGACTGAGAGCTTCCATTATTATGAAACAGCCATTACAAATGAAGTGTTAGGTGAAGATGAAAGAGCAGCCGTAAAAAGTTAGAACTCTGATTTTCTGGTCAGAATGGGGGAAAAAATGGCCAGAAGAAAATAATCCATTCCAAAGGTATAAGTTCGATTTAAAAAACTATTTAATACTTTGAGCAGAAAGAAGAGGCTACACCTACAATTTTCATTTCACTAATAGAATCATATAGCTGCCAATTTGTACGGTTTTGTTATCTCTAAAATTGAATACAAATTTTTGCCGTATTTAATCGTTGACAATTGTTAGATTTCGGCGACTGAATTAGGTAAAATTTACTGGTAAGTTTTAGAGGGAAGAAAAAAATCTTAGAAATTGGTAGCTATGCGGTAGCGTCAGGCTCAGACTGGCCCCTCGTCCACGGAAAACTTCGCGCCCCTAAGTGCCTTAAGCCGCTCCAATATTTTTTCCCAAGTTGTGCACATACATTCGGACTAGTGTACTAAATTTCGAGGATTCGTTTAGAAATAATCATCAGAATAATCATTAGGGATAATAGGCAAACAGCACAAGAGAGGTATTTTTTATCGCAAAGAAATTAAAAATACATCGAAGCAATTTCAGAATCGGAAACCATTGGTGGCATCTTTGAATATTATTGAGGGGAAAAACACGCAGAGAAAGCTTAGTAGCTACAGCGCCCTGGGCGAGATTTATTTCATCACTTCTTTGAATGATAGGTTTTAGATTTTTACCAAATATTTTGCATATTTTCAGGCCTTTAGCTTTTAGTACCTTGTTCCTACACTTTTAATGACGGCCATGATTGCTCCTACAATTGAAAATATCTTGAGAAAAGAATGTGATAAATATCAGAAGACAAAAAAACTATTTGTGCGGATTTCGTTTTTGGTTGAAAAACATGACCTTTTTTTTCACGGAATACAAATTTGATAACACTTCTGGATTACAATCCCCCAAACTGTGGAATCCCGCGGTTAGCGGTTTTTCATTCGCAAAATCTACACCATAATTTTCAGTTAGTAATCTTTGTTTTATTTAATGACAGATTTTCCGTGGCTAAATAAATATTAGGAAATTCTAGTATGTATTTTAAATAAAAAGTTGTTTGAATTTGATCACGGAAAAATTATGATTAAATAAAGTGATGACTACTATTCAGAAATTATGATAGGTTTTTCGAAAAAAAAACGCTGCCACGGGATCCTGCAGCTTGTATGAATACAATTCCTGGGGCATTTCTCTCAATTGTATAAACTTAAATATTTCCCTTGATAAAGGTATATATAAATATTATACAGACATACAAACAATAAATACAATAAACCCAACTGGAGTGAAAAATTAGCCAGAGCCAGGAATCGAACCCGGGACCACAGTATACAAGACTGCTGCTCTAACCACTGAGCTACTCCGGCCGATGCCTGAGTCTGCAATTTCTCACTCATAAACCATGTTGGGGAAGTCACCAGCCATCTATACGACAGCCTTGGATGACAGGACAACGATGAATAGATTTTACTATTACATCGATCTACGATAATTATAATAAAACACTCATACTACAATATATATTAAAACACACATACACACATAAATAACGTCTGCATTCAACAGTTAAAGGTATATATAAATATTATACAGACATACAAACAATAAATACAATAAACCCAACTGGAGTGAAAAATTAGCCAGAGCCAGGAATCGAACCCGGGACCACAGTATACAAGACTGCTGCTCTAAGGCTGTCGTATAGATGGCTGGTGACTTCCCCAACATGGTTTATTAGTGAGAAATTGCTGACTCAGGCATCAGCCGGAGTAGCTCAGTGGTTAGAGCAGCAGTTTTGTATACTGTGGTCCCGGGTTCGATTCCTGGCTCTGGCTAATTTTTCACTCTAGTTGGGTTTATTGTATTTATTGTTTGTATGTCTGTATAATATTTATATATACCTTTAACTGTTGAATGCAGACGTTATTTATGTGTGTATGTGTGTTTTAATATATATTGTAGTATGAGTGTTTTATTATAATTTCCCTCGATCTCTAATTAGGATAAAAACTTTGCAAATCATAGGAAGAGGGTGCTGAAAAGAGTAAATTTACTCAATTATTTTAGAGATTTTTAGGCTAACAAAGTGGCATTTTTGGTGTACTTTCTGTGTATAATTTTTTTAGTAGTGCAACATTAATGCAGCATTTTACGGATACATAAAGTCATTTTTTTAAGGACACAAACGCAAAGTGCCTCTTCCTACAAAATACATAACTCGCCTTATATAAATGTTGCAAGTGTAATAAGCATAATTTTCACAAGCAATTGTTATTTTCAAATTCCTTAATGGAATGTGGATTTGAATGTTTAAATATCCTTATGTTTCAACATTTAAATACCTTATAATATGTGGTACTTTTTATAAAAGAACAAAAGAAGCACAAGCTTTAGTTTTCAAAATTTCTACTTTTATATGAAAAGTATTATACGTATTTGTTTTAGATACAAAGAAATTTTAAGCGAAGTTTGCATACTGAATTTTTTTGTGTATCATGAGGGAGACACCAATAGATACCATTTTTTAAAATTCTACTTAAAAAAAAAAAAAAAAAAAAAAAAAACTGTAGTAAATAAAAGGTAATTGTTGTCGGATTGTAACAGAAATTGAATTTATCTCATTTTAAACTGACTGATAAGTAATTCATTTTATAAAGAAGCATACTTAAAAAAAAGGGTTGAAACCCTTAGCAGCACCGCAGCAACTCTAGTTGGTGCCTGGTGCAAAAAATTTTGTTAGTTTTTGTACAGATTTTCAGTGCGTCAATGGGGATAAATGGAATAAAAGTGGTTACCCTTGCTAATTCAGCTGGAAATCTTCGTAAAAAAGTCTATAGATACAACTGGCTGTAAATAATGTCTACTAATTATTGTTATATATAAATTATATTTCCGAACTCGTCTACATATTAAAAATTGCACCAATTCTGAATTTACAAACAATAACGCCCATTTTTGGCACCTTATTTTTGGTTACTTTAATTTATTAATTTTTGCATGCAACAAAGAACAATCGTTTAAAACATCAATGTGTAAGTTTATAGCTAATTTGAATAATTAGTGTTCGAGATACGGAAAAATTTTGTCTTTCCATAATTTAAGGGGACCGTCTTCTTTTTTCAAAAGAGCCACTGAAAACAATCGTAGAAACTTAACAGAAATACTTTGTAAGATTTTATTTAATATAAAGTTTATAATAAATTTAAAATTCCTGTATCATTTGACTGGTGAGTAATTGAGTGTTTTCGGTTGTAACATATTTCATTTTATTTTCCGAAACTTATGGATAAACCCCTAACACTTTTTGTTTTATAACTGTATTCAGATTTAAGAAAATTGTATAAACTCTATCTTTTTATTTGCTGGTAAAGAATCAATTAGGGTATCAAAAGTGGATGTTACCATTTGAAAAATCAACGTTCACCATTTGAAAAATTAACGTTCGTGCATTTTTTAATACCTAGACAATCTCCAAATTGGTATCTATGTCGTTTTTATACAGTCATTTGCAAGAGAATTGGTAGGGGTGATCACTTTTTTCTCCGTGAGTCTTATAAGGTACCTATTAACAAAATAATAAAGTCCTATCCATCAGTCATCTACTACAAAGTAATCTGTGTTCAACTCGGAACTTTTAGATATTACTAGATTCGTTTTAAAAAATTGCGTAGCATTTTGTAGATTTGATAAAACTTTAAAATTGCTCGGCTGATATATCGAAGTCTTCTATCTAGACTCAGAGATGTAATATTAAGCCACTTTTATTCTTGGTGCTGTGTGAATGTGTTAAACCTTCTCAAGCCAGGAAGAATACAAACAAGAAAAATTTACATGAGTTCGCTAAAATTTTTGCGCCCTCTGAAAATACAAGGTCTGCACCCTTTTCCCTGGCCCAGTCCGACCCTGAGTAGCGTAATACTGCAGCAATATTGGCATTCAACAAACAAAAAACTATCAAGGGCTTTTTCAAATAAACAATTTCATTCTCCGTTTTTCTTAAAAGTAACGGAAATGTACATCAAAGAAATGTTACTAGTACCATAAAAATGAATGAATTAACACTAGAAAGACAGTGACGGTCATTTTGACCGCTACCAAATGAATTTATTTCGGTTTGAACCAGAAATTTCTTTATAAAACTAGTTTCGAAGGTAATAAGGAAAAAACTAGTTAAATAAATAACTTAATAATTTAAAATAAAAATTCTGGCGCGAATTTTTATAAAATTTGAGTAAAATTCCCCGTCTCTTAAGTAATAAATGTAAATTTTAAGTGAAAATTTATATTTGAGTGAAATTTATATCTCCTGAGTTGGTGATGATTTGTGTAAATCTGGTTTATACAAGTTTTTTGTTTATCTGAGGTGAGATTGGTCCATATTAACTCAGATAATCGGGACTTTACTGTATAGCAAATTTATATTTAACCATAGAAAAACTAATTTTTAAAAATGCATTACAGAGAGCATAGTAAGCTATATGTATGAAACTGTAATAATATTTTTTAGTAATTCCATGAACCAGAACAATATTTGTTACAATTTCACGAACCGGAACATCATTCCAGTTTGCTCTGGTACATTTCGAGCCCTGGTGCATCCCTAGTTCTAAGCAATACTTATTTTATTTTGCACCGAAATGCAACTTCTGTACTTCTTTATTTTGAGTGAATATATTGGAGCTTATAAATACTGTGTACCGAAACCAGTAGGAACAGTGTTGTATGTTGTAATTTGCTTGCTGGTTGAAAGAAAAAGATCCTTGGTGAGTAAGATTTTCCGAAAATTCCCCACCCACAAGATTATAAAAATATTTACTAGATTTTCTTACATATGCATATATGGACGGTGGTGCACCCAGAGGAGGGAGGGGACAATCCCTGGCCCCCTCCAAAAAAAGTGAGGAACACTAGAAAAATATTTAAAATATTTACGGATCAAAGTTCGTTTGTGTGTGTGTGGGGGGGGGGGGGAGGAGAGGGCAGCATCTGCCTCCTTCCAAATCTCATTGGCCTAGGTTTACCTAGGTTCAGCTTACGTGTACAATGAGTGGAGAGTTTGGCTGTGTACTGTCTCATATATCAGCTATATATCTGCAAGCTTTATATGTTCATTGTGACTCACATGGTTTAAATTTAGCAATTGGAAATGCTGCATTTGTGATAGAAATAAGAAACTACATTGTAGACTGGGAGGTGTCAACACAGACAATCATCTCATCGAGCTGGAAGCTGAAATTCCAGGATTAGACAGAACTCGATTAGCATATTAAAATTCAACTGGTCTGCCAAAGCATATCTTGGTGGAAACCACCTTCAGACCCGATTTTAGTGGTTGACTTGTAGGTTTATCATTGTGTTTTCCTGCACCTAAAGGTATGAAAACATGAAGGACTGGGAGCACGAAAACACAATGACAAACCCTCGAGTCAGCTGCAAAAATCGGGTTTTCAGGTGTTTTCCACCAAGATACGACTTGGCAGACCAATTGCGTTTTAATATGTGAATAGAGTTTTAACTAATATTCGAATTCCAGCCTCCAACTCCATGAGGTGATTGTCTGCACTGCCGACTCCTGGTCTATTGGCATAATTTAAATGACAAACAATTTTTTTAATACTCCTAAGAGACAAGACGTCCGCCTCAACAATATTGACAAACATACTCCGGAAATTAATAAACAAAAACTACGAAAAGCTTGTCCAACTAGGTGGGTAGTATGCCATGAAGTCATCATGACCATGATAGAATTATATGACGTAGTGATTCATAGCCTTGAAACATCGCAACTTGAAAAGACAGAGACTAGTTTTCTACACAGAGCTGCAGAGTCGGTGGGAATTTAACAGATCCAACTCTGACAACACAGACTTGCTTGTAAAATGGATGACTCAGACTCCGGGAATTTTAAGAGATCTGACTCCGACTCTTTCGCTCAAAAATGGGTCCGACTCCGCAGCCCTGCTTCTAAGGCAAAACTTTTAAAAAATTCGTTGTGTATTAGGTTTCATAACTTCTTTATTTACCTTACAGAATATATTTACATACACTTTATGGACCAGAAGGAGGCTGCACAAACCATCACCTCATCGAGATGATGGATGAAATTCCAGGATTAGTTAAAACTCGATTTGCATATTAAAATGCAACGAGTTTGTCAACTCATATCTTGGTGGTAAACACCTGCAAACCTGATTTTAGTGGCTGACTGGTAGGTTTACCATTGTGTTTTCTTGCTTCCAGTCTTCTATGTTTTCATACCTTTGGTTGCAGGAAATTGCAGGCAGACCAGTTGCATTTTAATATGCGAATTGATTTCTGTCTAATTCTGGAATTTCAGCCCTCAACTGGATAAGGCGATGGTCTGTTCATCTGCCTCCCGGGCTATTATCGCTGTCTAAATTATATCAAAAATGTGACAGTGACCTTTTAATTGCCTTAAATTTCATTAACAATGTTGTGGCTCACTTAAATCGTATTCGTAAAGCCCTTTCAAGAAAATTTTTGATGAAGCTTGTTTGAAAGACAGTAACTTTCATATTGACCTTAAAATGCCAAGAACTGCATCAAAACAAAAACAAAGATCCAATGTTCCAGCCGATTCTATAAAAGAGTATTTCAGGAGAAATATTTTTATTCCATTCGTTGATCAAATGTTGACTGAACTTAATGAACATTTGACTTGGCACCGCAACATTTTGAAAGTTTTTTTAATTCTTCTACCTAATGGAAAAGATGCTCCAACAGCAAATGAAATAAAAAATTTTCTTTAATTGTGTGAATTTTATGCGCATGATTTGCTTTCTACCAATTCAAAAATTTTGAACGCCAAATTCAAGTTGTGGTACAGAAAATTTAAAAAATCACTTTCATAACTCGATGCAAGAATGCCATTGAAGCAGTTTCGATATATGAGAAAATGTTGTACCTGAACATCTATAAATTACTAAAAATATTTGCAATGCTTCCCGTTACAACCTGTGTCAACGAAAGGTCATTTTCAAACTTACGCATTTTAAAAATTTACTTAAGATCCACTATGACAGAATAAAGATTAAAAATGGGCTGCTTTATGATATATACATAAAGAGATTAATGTAACTGCAACTGAAGTAATTTGTAAAAAGAAAAATAGATTTTATTGTGTAACAATGTTTTTAATTGAATTTACTGAATTTTTTTATCTGTTCAATTCAACTCGCCTCCATAGTCGGCTGAGCCACGGTAGCAGTAGGGGCAGCTGCCTATAGGTCAAAATTGGGAAATTTCATTAGCGGCCACTGGCCGGTAGGACTAATTTTTAAAGTGGCCACTTTCTTTAAACTAGCGGCCACTTTTTTATTTCAAAATGCTAAACAGTAAAATTTCTATAAGTATTAATCTAAAACTGAGTAGCCAAAATAAATATGTTAATATAAATATACTGGAACCAAAAAAAGTTGATTCCTTGATGAAATGCAAGGAATTTTTTTAATCTCCTTGTAAAAAAGTAGCCGGAAGGTGGCCGCTGATAGACAATTTTTCACTAGCCACTTTTTTTCATTTTCTAGCCCTGTGGCCGGTGGCTAGTGCTAATTTTGACCTTTACAGCTGCCCTTTCCAAGACTAGAGGCAATGCCTTTCAAGAATTGACTGATGCCCAAAACAGATTAAATTCTCTATTAGTTTATTAATTCCCAAAAATTCTGACTGACAAATAAAGTTTAAATGAATTAGCCCAAAAATTTGCATCCAATAATTCATTTCGTCAAAGCTATTTTGGATATTTTCTTTTAAACTACAATATGTCTCACGGTCAGATAAATGTAAATAGGAAATTCTATAAATGTTTGTTTAAGGGCTCTTCAAGTATTTAACTTCTGCACATTCAAAAATTAGTGTACTTTTAAATTATTAATTTAATTAAATTTTAAATATAATAATTTTCATTAAAATAAATAAATTATTATTAAATACTGAATTAATTACGGTAATTTGACGATTAATTAGTGTCTCCTTGTAATTACCTATTGTAATCATAAGCAGAGAAATTTTTCCCTCACTAATTTTATTTTGTTTCGCCACCAATGCTCGGCACCTCCCATAAAAAAAATCCTGGGTGCACCACTGTATATGGATAGATATATTTAAAATATTATATTATTTCTTTTTACTAAAGAAAAAAATGCTTAATTATTGCAAATAATGTATAAAATACTATATGCTGGTGAAGGGGGTGGGGGATACAACTAAAGTTGTTAGTATTCCAAATTATTAGGTCTCCAGTTTTTTTTTTAAATCAAGCAGCTAAAAATGAAATGTTTAAAACGGAACTTTTTCTTGGTTCCTTGCGATACTGTCTCGGCAGATTTTAGTATATTAGTTTTCTATTAATTAAAAAAAATTAATGATGAACTTCAAAGTAAAACGCATTACACATAATAGAAAAAGTGTAAAAAGATTTAAAACACTTTTCAGTTATGTGATACTTTAAATAACATACCTACAAAAGGGATTCAATTAAACACACTACACATAAACAAGGGTAAAAAGTTTTAAAATACTTTTCAGCTGTGTGATACTTTAAATAAAATATATCTATACAACAAAAGGGATTCAATTTGTTCACATTACTTAATATTTACGAAATATATAGGTATAATAAATATAGTATGTACAATAGGTGTTTCAAATGGAATATTTAATAAATATGCAAGTAATCGTATGCAGTATGTAAATCAATAGTGATTTTTTTGTAACTACAAATTTTCCCTTTCTTCGTAATAAATAATATTGAGTGAAAAAAGTATTTTTTTTTATTACAGCTGCGTATGAAACCTTTTTCATCCACCATATATTTAATAAACATTTCGGCGATAACCTGTAATTCTGATTTTATTAATATTCTTCAATATATTAAATTATATAGTATTTATTATAAATTGTAAGACTGATGTTATTAATTTTTTTGTTTACAAACTGCCGTAATACGAGGTTGCCAAAAAATCGCCAAGAAAATCACCAAAACTCCCTCCCATTAGCGGTGATGACGTCAAAAAGGTAGAAAAAGGTGGACGTCACGTGATTTGTTGCCGTATGTCGAAATAGTCTATAGGGTTTCCTTGGAACTGTAATTCTAAGCTACTGGCAATTGCATTTGATTTTTCTTCATCAGTATATGCGTAGCCTTGAGAATTTGGAATAAGGATCGGTGGGAAATTATTGACAGAGCTACGGATTTTCCTTGCAGCCTTCCATATGCTGGCGTCCTCTGGTGATAGGGAAGTGAGATAGGAACTCCAACTTTCCTGTTTTTTCCTGAATAAGTAGTTTTTGAGTTCCTGTTTTGCTCTGTTCATTATGGTTTTATCAATAATGCTACGCATACGCTGGTAAATTTTCCTCGCTCTGTTTTTATTAGTAGTGAGCCTACGGACATGAGGGTCGAGACGGTAGAATTCATTGCTGAAGATCTTGTTTGTAGCACCATCGTCCGCTTTCTTGATATCGTTCGTGATGACATCAGTCAGAGTTTCGATATCGTGAGTGCTGTTAATAACAGGGAGAGTGGGGGGGAATTTCATTAATGTTTTGCTGGAACTGAGCCCAATTAATAATGTTGATAAATTTTTTTTTTTTTTTGGGGGGGGGGGGGGATACGAATTTGGATGTTGATTTTGATCGGATTATGATCCGAGCTCAGTTCAGGAAGAGAAATAATACTTTTGTCATAATTGAAACCGTTAAATAAACCAAAATCAATGGTGCTACTGCTATGATCAGAGTAACGGGTGGGGGAGTCCGGGAAAATAATGTCCATATTAGAATTTAGAAGAAAATTGTAAATGCTTTTGCCATAAGTGTTGTTAGTACCACAATTCCAGGAAGTATGATGAGCATTGAAATCCCCGATAACGAAAGTATAGGGCATTTTGATATGACGTAAAAAAGGTAGAACACAAATTCTGCCAACTGCGCACTCGACTGCACATATTCTTGGCATCTTTTGAGTGAATTCAGGCTTACCATATTGGCTTCTTTTTCGCACATTATGCGATTGTCAAGTGCTTCTGTACAACTTTTTTTTTAAGAAAATGCCGAAGTGTGAAGTGTCATTTTTTGCAAAACGTGTATTGTTGTTATCGTCTAGCGTATAGAAAAATAAATATAAACGGAGAAACATATACTAAGTAAGTGTTTTGTATATTTTTTTCTGTTTCATTTTCTTTCAGACTAGCTTTTATTTGGTATCTCGTATAATTTTTTTTTTGTTTATGTCAATATTAAAAAAATTTTCGTGTTAGATATGATCCTGTTACTTCTACTGCTTTTGCTCAGTGTAATTTTACGAATTTAATATTATAATTAAAAAATTTGTAGTCATATGTAGAGTAATATTAACATATATTAGAGGTAGGATATATCTTCGGATCAACGACATACACAAGATTGTTTTAGGTTGGAAAAGGAATGAAAAGTGCATAACTTTTTCAAAAAAAGTTGGTTCTTTGAAAATAAAAGACTTACCTAATTTTACAGATATCAAAAGCACATCTGTGAAAATAAGTATTCATGTACTTTTATTTAAAAGAAAATCGTCGTAACTGAAAGCTAACCCCCACACCAAAATATAAGTTATGTGCTTGAGTTGAACTCTTTTATTGTTGTTAAATATCAATAACTTACAAAACTGAATGTTTTCAGTGGATATGGTAAGCAGTATTAGGGAATAAACGGTTAAAAATGAGGTGGATGAAATTGCAATAATCAGTTTAATCACAATCATTAACAGCTTTTTATATTTTTTTCCATCTCTCAGTGCTTTTTAAAAAACTTCATGCTTTTCTCAGAGATTAAGGGAGGGGTCGCAATCCTCTCCATGCTTCAGAATTCTAATACACAAAAATGTCAGTAGGGTATCTAGGATTTTGTTCCGAGAAAGTGGAGAGCTGGGAAATGATCTTGTGTATACAATTATGTAAAAAATACAGATTTTGAGGGGGAGGGAGGTACGGCTACTGTAGCCTCTCAGCTCCCTTCTTCTTGAATTTGTCCCTGATAAATGCTATTGCATATCGTCAGTGTTTTTTACTTTTATGAGTGGTCAAATTTTATATGCGTAATCCAAGCTGATGCATGAGCAATATGAAACGTGGGAAAAAATGCATGTGTATTCTTATTATTTCAACAATACGTGCGTTTATTTGTATTTGATTTTTATGTAGCATTTCTAAGAAGTTACAGCCTGAATGTATAGTGAGATAACTTTCATATAATAGACAGATTTTTTTTTTTTTTACTCCCAATTTTTGATTAACTTTTAAATGTTTATAGGAGGCTGAATTTTAGTTACAGTAATGCAAAAAAAATTGTAATGTTGCCTGACTATGGGTAAGTAATTCATCTAGTAGACTTATTATAACTATGCGATACAGTGTTTGTATACCATTCTATGGTAAGGGTTTGACATAACTATTGTATATTTAACCCGTTTGCGATGAATGTCTTTTACAGAATTTTTAATCTTTTCCCACATAGCCTTTTTAGTTTGCAGAAGTCTTGCTTTGAAAACTTGCAAAGTTGCAGCAAGCTCAGCATGACAAGACTGAAATTTCATAACACAACTGCAGCAAGTTAATGCAAACGCCAAAGTCACCACACTTTGAACTTGCAGCTAACTTATCGTGCAAATTAAATTCATGCTGTGTCCAAGTTATTGCAAAATAACAGCAAAGAAGTAATCAAAAATACTGCAAACTTACTGCTAAGTAATAATCTTTCCATGCCACATCAACTGTTTAGAACTGTTAAGTTTAACCCCTTCGAAGGGGTCCATAGACCTGACCAGGTCTACTGATACATACACACCGTTAAGGTACATGCATTGTTTTTACCACCATAAATAAGTTAGGGTAATATTTGTACATTTCAATTCAATCCTTTTTTGGTATTTGATAAGTATAGCGTTTAATAAAAGCAGTGCCAAACGAATAAAATTTCTGTGTATCTGCTAATTATCTATTCTCTCAACAGAGGGATTTTTGCTTTCGTCACTTTTGTGAATTAAAGACAGTCTTGCCATCAGTTTCATAACAAACTACTTATGTAAGTGGGTGATGGTATACCCTGCGGAAGATTTACTGCGAATTTCTCACGACAATTTAATATCAGAAAAAATCAAACTTGCTGCTAATGTTCATGCTATCTGGGTTATCACCGGTTTTTCAAAACAAAAAATTTTGCCTAATTGAATTGAGAAAATGCCCTGATTAAATAAAGCAAAATTTACAATAAAAAATAACTGGTGGGAATAATCAAGGATTCTGAGCAATTTATGAGTCAGGTATATGTGATGCTCATCCCCAAGGTGTTAAATTAATCATTAATTTATCTCTCTCTCTCTCTCTCTCTCTCTAATAGGATATCATAGTTTTGGAAGATTGTGTTGCAGTTCATCTAAAGCCAAGAAGTAGTTGAAGCTTTCATGGTATTGTAGAAAAGATTAAGTTCCCTTAAGAACCACCTCTCTGGAGATGAACAGAAGAGGCCGAGAGCTTAAATCTGCTGTTACCTGACGTGATTGAAAAATAATATTCATACATTAAAAACAATTATTGGCCTGGTGAAAATCTCTGGTGGATAGAGCCTTTTTCATTGATTTCATTGAAAAGTGGCCGTTCACTAGGGCGTTTTGCCCGGATCGTTACTCCGAAAAAAATGAGAAGAAACAGTAAGTTGATTTCATTTCTGTCTCTTAAACCATATTTACTAACCCTCCTCTTTAAGTTCTCAAACTCTTATTTTCAAATGCCACTTTCATAAATTAAAATTTTTTTACCAATGAGATAGATTGTAAATACAACTTTGTTTTCAACAAAAGTAAGATTCTAATTTTTAAGGCCATGACAGGTTTTGAGATAGGCTTTTGCCCCCTCCCTTTCTATGCAGACTTAGATAAAATGTAAAACTGTCTGCAAACTCAAATAATTTCTTAAAAATTTTCTGCAGAAAAATGCCATGCCCCTCCTAAGTCCTATATCGCCGCTAACAGCAAAAGTAAAAAAGTTTTCTTTACAATCCCTCAGATTACGTTACATGCTCTCACCCCCCCCCTCCAGTTTTCTGAATTAGACTTTATTGAAAAGAGGATAATGTTTACTAAGATATTAAAACCGAATTCCCCTTTCGAATGTAAAAAAGTCACTGCAAATCGCAGAGAAATGCTAAACAAGCGCATAAACTTTTGCTAAAATTTCCAACCAAATAAACTTTATTTAAAAGAAATCAACATTTAACATTTACTTTTCAACACAAAATTTATTTTTAATCTGTTAAATTAACCTGCAAAGCATAAAATAATCTGCAGCACCTGCTTCGGTACTGCACTGTTTCTGCTACCGGCCCTGGCAAAAAAAAAAAGCATTGTACTTGCCGTTCCGGCATAAGCCCCACACTTCCAATATTTTTAAGTTTTAAAAATATATATGCCACGGCGCTTCTTCCATGGTACATGGCAAATAATTTCTAGATAGCTTTTTTTATCTGCAGACCTTCTCACAAGTCTGCAATGGGCCTTGCAGATTCTCCGCCTGGGATCTTAATAATTTTTTTTATGAAAAATTTGTAAAAAAAACCCCCCATCAGAACTGTTTGCAAACTTTGAAAATTTTCTGCAAACGGCGTTCGCATGTTCGTCTATATTATCTGACCCTGTTTCTATGTATGTAGGTTAGAAAGAAATGTCCAAATCAAATATTTTTTTTAATTCAAAGTTCATTCTAAATAGAATTTAAAATATTTAATTGGTGATTAAGTTACATTATTAAGTTAAATTATTGCATTTTTAAAATTTACGTGAAAAATTATAAACAAAAATCAATTTTAATTCTAGAATTCAACATTTTCGCATTTAAGTATATGAAGTCACAAATTATGTTAAATCTCTATTTTTGGTGATAAGAACAAAAAATTTTTTGCTGAATTTCAACCCCATGGCTCGAGATGTTGCATCATCTGTAGTACACCATTGACCTTATTAATAATCAGGATGGCCTGAAATTATTCCAAAATCCTACGGTGCTGAATTTTCCAGCGCAACCAGCTTATAGCGTCAGGTCATCGCTAGCAACCGTAACTGGGACGATCATTGATGGAAAAGCCGCATCGCTACCTTGTATATCTACATATGGGAAAAAATCAATTTAAAATAAAAAATGAACAGAATATTTGGTAGTTTTCGGTTAGCCGGTGCCAGTGTTATATATACATATTTATATACATACATATATGTAAATATACATATACACATGTTGTATATATACTATATATAAATATATATGTATATATACATACATGTATGTATATGTAACACTGGCACCCGGCTAACCGAAAAGTACCGAATATCTTTATGCTTCTTTTAAATTTTGACAAATGTCTTTAGCTATATATTTTGTAACAAAAAAAAAAATTATGATAGCCGGGAAACAAAATATTTGTAAATGTAAATTTACTTTTTTTGTATAATTTTTTTTTCTTGAAATAAAATTCAGAATTTATTTATGTATTACTTTTTAAATGTAAATTCTTTTTAAAATTTAGGAAATTCGATTCAAAACTGCAGCTTTGACAGCATTTTCTAAAAAATCTTCTGCCTTTACAGAAAAAACAGTTAGATTACGTAGATTAATTTAAGTCTATATTTTTAGTTAGAGAAATTTACTTTTTTTAGTCTTTCACTTTTGTTATTGATAAAAGATTCGACACACACATTAACTAGCAGAAGATTACAAAAAATAAACCTTTTCATAAAATGAGCTTGCTTTTCATTATCTTTTCTTTTCCGTGCCCTCCTGTTTCTATAATAATTTCACACTTTTTTCTTTTCCGGCATTTTGGTAATATAACTTTTAAATTAATATTTATCAATATAGAAAAAGAAGAATAAATAATTTCTATGATTCTCAATAAGACGTTACCCGTCAAAGAATCTGGTGCCAGCAACGGTTGCATTGTCATTGGACTACCTAGCCGGCAGAGTTTGGTACAAATTAATTCTAAAACTGCCAAAGTCAAAATTAATCACTAGTAGCCTTTCCCGATGGAGACGAGTTGAATAGGGTTTTGGTTTTGTCTTCCACATCATAAGGACGCCAAGACATAAGGTCTGTATGTGAAAATTCAGTGTCCTTTAATTGTTGTTTAAACACAAACTAGACCCCTCTCCCACACCAAGCAGATCCCGGCCTGGGCCTGGCTATAAAAAAGGGTAAAGGTTAAAAAAAATAATATTTTTTATCAATGCTCTTTTGCTCGCTCCTTACATTGGTTGGCATGTTTGGCATATTCAGCCTACAGGTGAACCGAATATTTGGCTGAATGAATACTTTTACATTTTAAAGGTGTTAAATTTTAAAACCATCTATTGAAATGGTGGCAACTCATCAAGAATAACTTTTCTACTCTCTTTGATTCAGCAAGGAAGTTTTTAAATGCATCCTTGATCAGTAACTGGAGTTAGCAATCATTTGTAGAGATTGTAAACAAACAGACTGTTCTTAAAATCTTTCAACAAACATTTCAATCCATTTATTCCATCAAAATTACAATACAATCAATCAAAAACACTAGGTATGTAACTACAAGCCGAAATGAAATTTTCGTTCACAGCTTTATCAACAATGAAGGTATTTTAGCGAGATTTGTTTCATATTAATTTTGCTTCTATTAAAGGTGATGATTGAAATTGACTGAATTTTGACCAGCGACACAGTATAATTACTGTCAACTGCATTCTGAATAAAAGAATATCTAGGTTATAGTTGTTTAGATATGAATGGTGGCAATATACAGAACTTCTTATCATATCATATTTCACGGAAATCATAAGCAAGTCAGTTGAAAATATAGTTTTGATATCTTCATTATTGTTAAAGGAACAAACAAAAATCCATGTTTGATCTCGAGTGAGATGAGATACACTGTAATTATAACTGAATAAGAAAATTGTGATTTTGATTTCTTGGACAAAAATTGTGCTTTTTGATGTCTATTATCAAAACTCTGAACGTTTTTCTATTTTGTTTAGAAACACTCTTTTTGTGAAAAAGCAAAAAACAGATTATTTACTAGACAATGGTCAAGAACCTGCATTGGTAGATCATAAATGCCTATGAAAATCCTCATTAATGGTTAATTTTCTTAAGTGATACTTTACAAATAGTAAATAAATAAAGTAAAAAGATTCTCTTTTATTTAAATATGATTCTGTTTCTGATTATTCTGAATATGTTTATAAGTTGACAGTTAAAAGTAAAAGTTGTGTAAGATTTTTGAAAATATGTTTAAAATTTTTTTAAGTATTAGATTTGTACAAACATTTTGATATTCGGCATAACTGAATGAATATTCAGTAACATGGATGAATACTGAATAGATACCGAATATTCGGTGCATCTCAGGGCTCGAAATGGAAAAATCCACGAACTGAAACGCTATTTCAAAATTATTGTTGACTAATTTTTTTTTAAAGTACAGTACAGTCCCACTTAACCGAGTTTCTGCTTTAACCCAGTTATTTTCTTTTGATGGACTGAGAGCTTCCATTATTATGAAACAGCCATTACAAATGAAGTGTTAGGTGAAGATGAAAGAGCAGCCGTAAAAAGTTAGAACTCTGATTTTCTGGTCAGAATGGGGGAAAAAATGGCCAGAAGAAAATAATCCATTCCAAAGGTATAAGTTCGATTTAAAAAACTATTTAATACTTTGAGCAGAAAGAAGAGGCTACACCTACAATTTTCATTTCACTAATAGAATCATATAGCTGCCAATTTGTACGGTTTTGTTATCTCTAAAATTGAATACAAATTTTTGCCGTATTTAATCGTTGACAATTGTTAGATTTCGGCGACTGAATTAGGCAAAATTTACTGGTAAGTTTTAGAGGGAAGAAAAAAATCTTAGAAATTGGTAGCTATGCAGTAGCGTCAGGCTCAGACTGGCCCCTCGTCCACGGAAAACTTCGCGCCCCTAAGTGCCTTAAGCTGCTCCAATATTTTTTCCCAAGTTGTGCACATACATTCGGACTAGTGTACTAAATTTCGAGGATTCGTTTAGAAATAATCATCAGAATAATCATTAGGGATAATAGGCAAACAGCACAAGAGAGGTATTTTTTATCGCAAAGAAATTAAAAATACATCGAAGCAATTTCAGAATCGGAAACCATTGGTGGCATCTTTGAATACTATTGAGGGGGAAAACACGCAGAGAAAGCTTAGTAGCTACAGCGCCCTGGGCGAGATTTATTTCATCACTTCTTTGAATGATAGGTTTTAGATTTTAACCAAATATTTTGCATATTTTCAGGCCTTTAGCTTTTAGTACCTTGTTCCTACACTTTTAATGACGGCCATGATTGCTCCTACAATTGAAAATATCTTGAGAAAAGAATGTGATAAATATCAGAAGACAAAAAAACTATTTGTGCTGATTTCGTTTTTGGTTGAAAAACATGACCTTTTTTTTCGCGGAATACAAATTTGATAACACTTCTGGATTACAATCCCCCAAACTGTGGAATCCCGCGGTTAGCGTTTTTTCATTCGCAAAATCTACACCATAATTTTCAGTTAGTAATCTTTGTTTTATTTAATGACAGATTTTCCGTGGCTAAATAAATATTAGGAAATTCTAGTATGTATTTTAAATAAAAAGTTGTTTGAATTTAATCACGGAAAAATTATGATTAAATAAAGCGATGACTACTATTCAGAAATTATGATAGGTTTTTCAAAAAAAAAATGCTGCCACGGGATCCTGTAGCTTGTATGAATACAATTCCTGGGGCATTTCTCTCAATTGTATAAACTTAAATATTTCCCTTGATAAAGGTATATATAAATATTATACAGACATACAAACAATAAATACAATAAACCCAACTGGAGTGAAAAATTAGCCAGAGCCAGGAATCGAACCCGGGACCACAGTATACAAGACTGCTGCTCTAACCACTGAGCTACTCCGGCCGATGCCTGAGTCTGCAATTTCTCACTCATAAACCATGTTGGGGAAGTCACCAGCCATCTATACGACAGCCTTGGATGACAGGACAACGATGAATAGATTTTACTATTACATCGATCTACGATAATTATAATAAAACACTCATACTACAATATATATTAAAACACACATACACACATAAATAACGTCTGCATTCAACAGTTAAAGGTATATATAAATATTATACAGACATACAAACAATAAATACAATAAACCCAACTGGAGTGAAAAATTAGCCAGAGCCAGGAATCGAACCCGGGACCACAGTATACAAGACTGCTGCTCTAAGGCTGTCGTATAGATGGCTGGTGACTTCCCCAACATGGCTTATTAGTGAGTAGCTCAGTGGTTAGAGCAGCAGTCTTGTATACTGTGGTCCCGGGTTCGATTCCTGGCTCTGGCTAATTTTTCACTCCAGTTGGGTTTATTGTATTTATTGTTTGTATGTCTGTATAATATTTATATATACCTTTAACTGTTGAATGCAGACGTTATTTATGTGTGTATGCGTGTTTTAATATATATTGTAGTATGAGTGTTTTATTATAATTTCCCTTGATCTCTAATTAGGATAAAAACTTTGCAAATCATAGGAAGAGGGTGCTGAAAAGAGTAAATTTACTCAATTATTTTAGAGATTTTTAGGCTAACAAAGTGGAATTTTTGGTGTACTTTCTGTGTATAATTTTTTTAGTAGTGCAACATTAATGCAGCATTTTACGGATACATAAAGTCATTTTTTTTAAGGATACAAACGCAAAGTGCCTCTTCCTACAAAATACATAACTCACCTTATATAAATGTTGCAAGTGTAATAAGCATAATTTTCACAAGCAATTGTTATTTTCAAATTCCTTAATGGGATGTGGATTTGAATGTTTAAATATCCTTATGTTTCAACATTTAAATACCTTATAATATGTGGTACTTTTTATAAAAGAACAAAAGAAGCACAAGCTTTAGTTTTCAAAATTTCTACTTTTATATGAAAAGTATTATACATATTTGTTTTAGATACAAAGAAATTTTAAGCGAAGTTTGCATACTGAATTTTTGTGTGTATCATGAGGGGGACACCAATAGATACCATTTTTTAAAATTCTACTTAAAAAAAAAAAAAAAACTGTAGTAAATAAAAGGTAATTGTTGTCGGATTATAACAGAAATTGAATTTATCTCATTTTAAACTGACTGATAAATAATTCATTTTATAAAGAAGTATACTTAAAAAAAGGGTTGAAACCCTTAGCAGCACCGCAGCAACTCTAGTTTGTGCCTGGTGCGAAAAATTTTGTTAGTTTTTGTACAGATTTTCAGTGCGTCAATGGGGATAAATGGAATAAAAGTGGTTACCCTTGCTAATTCAGCTGAAAATCTTCGTAAAAAAGTCTATAGATACAACTGGCTGTAAATAATGTCTACTAATTATTGTTATATATAAATTATATTTCCGAACTCGTCTACATATTAAAAATTGCACCAATTCTGAATTTACAAACAATAACGCCCATTTTTGGCACCTTATTTTTGGTTACTTTAATTTATTAATTTTTGCATGCAATAAAGAACAATCGTTTAAAACATCAATGTGTAAGTTTATAGCTAATTTGAATAATTAGTGTTCGAGATACGGAAAAATTTTGTCTTTCCATAATTTAAGGGGACCGTCTTCTTTTTTCAAAAGAGCCACTGAAAACAATCGTAGAAACTTAACAGAAATACTTTGTAAGATTTTATTTAATATAAAGTTTATAATAAATTTAAAATTCCTGTATCATTTGACTGGTGAGTAATTGAGTGTTTTCGGTTGTAACATATTTCATTTTATTTTCCGAAACTTATGGATAAACCCCTAACACTTTTTGTTTTATAACTGTATTCAGATTTAAGAAAATTGTATAAACTCTATCTTTTTATTTGCTGGTAAAGAATCAATTAGGGTATCAAAAGTGGATGTTACCATTTGAAAAATCAACGTTCACCATTTGAAAAATTAACGTTCGTGCATTTTTTAATACCTAGACAATCTCCAAATTGGTATCTATGTCGTTTTTATACAGTCATTTGCAAGAGAATTGGTAGGGGTGATCACTTTTTTCTCCGTGAGTCTTATAAGGTACCTATTAACAAAATAATAAAGTCCTATCCATCAGTCATCTACTACAAAGTAATCTGTGTTCAACTCGGAACTTTTAGATATTACTAGATTCGTTTTAAAAAATTGTGTAGATTTGATAGAACTTTAAAATTGCACGGGTGATATATCGAAGTCTTCTATCTAGACTCAGAGATGTAATATTAAGCCACTTTTATTCTTGGTGCTGTGTGAATGTGTTAAACCTTCTCAAGCCAGGAAGAACACAAACAAGAAAAATTTACATGAGTTCGCTAAAATTTTTGCGCCCTCTGAAAATACAAGGTCTGCGCCCTTTTCCCTGGCCCAGTCCGACCCTGAGTAGCGTAATACTGCAGCAATATTGGCATTCAACAAACAAAAAACTATCAAGGGCTTTTTCAAATAAACAATTTCATTCTCCGTTTTTCTTAAAAGTAACGGAAATGTACATCAAAGAAATGTTACTAGTACCATAAAAATGAATGAATTAACACTAGAAAGACAGTGACGGTCATTTTGACTGCTACCAAATGAATTTATTTCGGTTTGAACCAGAAATTTCTTTATAAAACTAGTTTCGAAGGTAATAAGGAAAAAACTAGTTAAATAAATAAGTTAATAATTTAAAATAAAAATTCTGGCGCGAATTTTTATAAAATTTGAGTAAAATTCCCCGTCTTTCAAGTAATAAATGTAAATTTTAAGTGAAAATTTATATTTGAGTGAAATTTATATCTCCTGAGTTGGTGATGATTTGTGTAAATCTGGTTTATACAAGTTTTTTGTTTATCTGAGGTGAGATTGGTCCATATTAACTCAGATAATCGGGACTTTACTGTATAGCAAATTTATATTTAACCATAGAAAAACTAATTTTTAAAAATGCATTACAGAGAGCATAGTAAGCTATATGTATGAAACTGTAATAATATTTTTTAGTAATTCCATGAACCAGAACAATATTTGTTACAATTTCACGAACCGGAACATCATTCCGGTTTGCTCTGGTACATTTTGAGCCCTGGTGCATCCCTAGTTCTAAGCAATACTTATTTTATTTTGCACCGAAATGCAACTTCTGTACTTCTTTATTTTGAGTGAATATATTGGAGCTTATAAATACTGTGTACCGAAACCAGTAGGAACAGTGTTGTATGTTGTAATTTGCTTGCTGGTTGAAAGAAAAAGATCCTTGGTGAGTAAGATTTTCTGAAAATTCCCCACCCACAAGATTATAAAAATATTTACTAGATTTTCTTACATATGCATATATGGACGGTGGTGCACCCAGAGGAGGGAGGGGGCAATCCCTGGCCCCCTCCAAAAAAAGTGAGGAACACTAGAAAAATATTTAAAATATTTACGGATCAAAGTTCGTTTGTGTGTGTGTGGGGGGGGGGGGGGGGGGAGGAGAGGGCAGCATCTGCCTCCTTCCAAATCTCATTGGCCTAGGTTTACCTAGGTTCAGCTTACGTGTACAATGAGTGGAGAGTTTGGCTGTGTACTGTCTCATATATCAGCTATATATCTGCAAGCTTTATATGTTCATTGTGACTCACATAGTTTAAATTTAGCAATTGGAAATGCTGCATTTGTGATAGAAATAAGAAACTACATTGTAGACTGGGAGGTGTCAACACAGACAATCATCTCATCGAGCTGGAAGCTGAAATTCCAGGATTAGACAGAACTCGGTTAGCATATTAAAATTCAACTGGTCTGCCAAAGCATATCTTGGTGGAAACCACCTTCAGACCTGATTTTAGTGGTTGACTTGTAGGTTTATCATTGTGTTTTCCTGCACCTAAAGGTATGAAAACATGAAGGACTGGGAGCACGAAAACACAATGACAAACCCTCGAGTCAGCTGCAAAAATCGGGTTTTCAGGTGTTTTCCACCAAGATATGACTTGGCAGACCAATTGCGTTTTAATATGTGAATAGAGTTTTAACTAATATTCGAATTCCAGCCTCCAACTCCATGAGGTGATTGTCTGCACTGCCGACTCCTGGTCTATTGGCATAATTGAAATGACAAACAATTTTTTTAATACTCCTAAGAGACAAGACGTCCGCCTCAACAATATTGACAAACATACTTCGGAAATTAATAAACAAAAACTACGAAAAGCTTGTCCAACTAGGTGGGTAGTATGCCATGAAGTCATCATGACCATGATAGAATTATATGACGTAGTGATTCATAGCCTTGAAACATCGCAACTTGAAAAGACAGAGACTAGTTTTCTACACAGAGCTGCAGAGTCGGTGGGAATTTTAACAGATCCGACTCCGACAACGCAGACTTGCTTGTAAAATGGATGACTCAGACTCCGGGAATTTTAAGAGATCTGACTCCGACTCTTTCGCTCAAAAATGGGTCTGACTCCGCAGCCCTGCTTCTAAGGCAAAACTTTTAAAAAATTCGTTGTGTATTAGGTTTCATAACTTCTTTATTTACCTTACAGAATATATTTACATACACTTTATGGACCAGAAGGAGGCTGCACAAACCATCACCTCATCGAGTTGATGGATGAAATTCCAGGATTAGTTAAAACTCGATTTGCATATTAAAATGCAACGAGTTTGTCAACTCATATCTTGGTGGTAAACACCTGCAAACCTGATTTTAGTGGCTGACTGGTAGGTTTACCATTGTGTTTTCTTGCTTCCAGTCTTCTATGTTTTCATACCTTTGGTTGCAGGAAATTGCAGGCAGACCAGTTGCATTTTAATATGCGAATTGATTTCTGTCTAATTCTGGAATTTCAGCCCTCAACTGGATAAGGCGATGGTCTGTTCATTTGCCTCCCGGGCTATTATCGCTGTCTAAATTATATCAAAAATGTGACAGTGACCTTTTAATTGCCTTAAATTTCATTAACAATGTTGTGGCTCACTTAAATCGTATTCGTAAAGCCCTTTCAAGAAAATTTTTGATGAAGCTTGTTTGAAAGACAGTAACTTTCATATTGACCTTAAAATGCCAAGAACTGCATCAAAACAAAAATCCAATGTTCCAGCCGATTCTATAAAAGAGTATTTCAGGAGAAATATTTTTATTCCATTCGTTGATCAAATGTTGACTGAACTTAATGAACATTTGACTTGGCACCGCAACATTTTGAAAGTTTTCTTAATTCTTCTACCTAATGGAAAAGATGCTCCAACAGCAAATGAAATAAAAAATTTTCTTTAATTGTGTGAATTTTATGCGCATGATTTGCTTTCTACCAATTCAAAAATTTTGAACGCCAAATTCAAGTTGTGGTACAGAAAATTTTAAAAATCACTTTCATAACTCGATGCAAGAATGCCATTGAAGCAGTTTCGATATATGAGAAAATGTTGTACCTGAACATCTATAAATTACTAAAAATATTTGCAATGCTTCCCGTTACAACCTGTGTCAACGAAAGGTCATTTTCAAACTTACGCATTTTAAAAATTTACTTAAGATCCACTATGACAGAATAAAGATTAAAAATGGGCTGCTTTATGATATATACATAAAGAGATTAATGTAACTGCAACTGAAGTAATTTGTAAAAAGAAAAATAGATTTTATTGTGTAACAATGTTTTTAATTGAATTTACTGAATTTTTTTATCTGTTCAATTCAACTCGCCTCCATAGTCGGCTGAGCCATGGTAGCAGTAGGGGCAGCTGCCTATAGGTCAAAATTGGGAAATTTCATTAGCGGCCACTGGCCGGTAGGACTAATTTTTAAAGTGGCCACTTTCTTTAAACTAGCGGCCACTTTTTTATTTCAAAATGCTAAACAGTAAAATTTCTATAAGTATTAATCTAAAACTGAGTAGCCCAAATAAATATGTTAATATAAATATACTGGAACCAAAAAAAGTTGATTCCTTGATGAAATGCAAGGAATTTTTTTAATCTCCTTGTAAAAAAGTGGCCGGAAGGTGGCCGCTGATAGACAATTTTTCACTAGCCACTTTTTTTCATTTTCTAGCCCTGTGGCCGGTGGCTAGTGCTAATTTTGACCTTTACAGCTGCCCTTCCCAAGACTAGAGGCAATGCCTTTCAAGAATTGACTGATGCCCAAAACAGATTAAATTCTCTATTAGTTTATTAATTCCCAAAAATTCTGACTGACAAATAAAGTTTAAATGAACTAGTCCAAAAATTTGCATCCAATAATTCATTTCGTCAAAGCTATTTTGGATATTTTCTTTTAAACTACAATATGTCTCACGGTCAGATAAATGTAAATAGGAAATTCTATAAATGTTTGTTTAAGGGCTCTTCAAGTATTTAACTTCTGCACATTCAAAAATTAGTGTACTTTTAAATTATTAATTTAATTAAATTTTAAATATAATAATTTTCATTAAAATAAATAAATTATTATTAAATACTGAATTAATTACGGTAATTTGATGATTAATTAGTGTCTCCTTGTAATTACCTATTGTAATCATAAGCAGAGAAATTTTTCCCTCACTAATTTTATTTTGTTTCGCCACCAATGCTCGGCACCTCCCATAAAAAAAATCCTGGGTGCACCACTGTATATGGATAGATATATTTAAAATATTATATTATTTCTTTTTACTAAAGAAAAAAATGCTTAATTATTGCAAATAATGTATAAAATACTATATGCTGGTGAAGGGGGTGGGGGGTACAACTAAAGTTGTTAGTATTCCAAATTATTAGGTCTCCAGTTTTTTTTTTTTAATCAAGCAGCTAAAAATGAAATGTTAAAACGGAACTTTTTCTTGGCTCCTTGCAATACTGTCTCGGCAGATTTTAGTATATTAGTTTTCTATTAATTAAAAAAAATTAATGATGAACTTCAAAGTAAAACGCATTACACATAATAGAAAAAGTGTAAAAAGATTTAAAACACTTTTCAGTTATGTGATACTTTAAATAACATACCTACAAAAGGGATTCAATTAAACACACTACACATAAACAAGGGTAAAAAGTTTTAAAATACTTTTCAGCTGTGTGATACTTTAAATAAAATATATCTATACAACAAAAGGGATTCAATTTGTTCACATTACTTAATATTTACGAAATATATAGGTATAATAAATATAGTATGTACAATAGGTGTTTCAAATGGAATATTTAATAAATATGCAAATAATCGTATGCAGTATGTAAATCAATAGTGATTTTTTTGTAACTACAAATTTTCCCTTTCTTCGTAATAAATAATATTGAGTGAAAAAAGTATTTTTTTTTTTTTATTACAGCTGCGTATGAAACCTTTTTCATCCACCATATATTTAATAAACATTTCGGCGATAACCTGTAATTCTGATTTTATTAATATTCTTCAATATATTAAATTATATAGTATTTATTATAAATTGTAAGACTGATGTTATTAATTTTTTTGTTTACAAACTGCCGTAATACGAGGTTGCCAGAAAATCGCCAAGAAAAACACCAAAACTCCCTCCCATTAGCGGTGATGACGTCAAAAAGGTAGAAAAAGGTGGACGTCACGTGACTTGTTGCCGTATCTCGAAATAGTCTATTGACATCATAAGTGAGAAGGCGGCGAATGTCGCTCGTGACGTCACTCGCGTTCTGGCCAATTGGAATATATACCGAAAAGAAAGTAAGGGGTTGTCCGGAGGGAGGTAGAAGGGTGATCCCAGTGGCGCCCACGATATTAAGGGGGGCAGGGGTAGCAGGATAAAAACAATGATTTAATTTAATACAGATTGCAGTGCCCCTAATGGGGCGGGTGCACGAGCGCCGCGCTCGCAGGGTGGTTATATGCCAGAAGGGAGAAAGAGGCGGAGCCTCGGGTGAATGGAGAAATTTGGTTGGATTGGGAAGGGGTCAACAACCATAGTTGTTTTAAGGTGAAGTGCTCGTTGTTGAGCGGAGCAGAAATTTTGAAAAAGACTTTAAGAGTCTGAAAAAGAGAGGGGGGGGGGGATTAAGCTCTGGAAAACAGCCGGGAAGGAACAGAACAGATGTCTGCTCTACAAAAACAAAAAGTCCCTCGTCGGGGCCGTATAAATTTTTTCTTTTTTCTTTTTAAGGTTTAAGATGAGAAAATAAAAGGTAAAAAATTTTGAAAAGTAAAAAAGTAAGAGAGTTTAAAAAGGGGGATTTAAAAATGAAGAGAGTGCTTCGAGAGCCCTAACAATGCAGCGAAAAAATGGGGAGAGTTGAGACTCATCGGTAGAATAGGCGAAGTGGCCGGTTTAAGGGATGGTGACGTAAGAGTTAGTGGGATTTTTCCCGGTATAATCGTTAACTATAGAGGATGTAAGAATATTGATGAGAAATTGGCTGATTTTGTTAAGGAGATCGTAAATTTTCTGAAGTTTTTCAAGAATTTGATCAAGGTTTTCGATTGAGGGAATTCCTGGGGGGGGGGAGGGAATTTCCGGTCTGATTTGGAAGAGGAGGAAAGTTTTCAAGATTAGTGGTCGGGGGGGGAAATTTTGCCAGGGGGAATTTCTGACTGGGTTTCGTTTTTAGTAATTTTGGAGTAGGAAAGATTTGGATTAAGGTTTTTACTGGTGAAATGAGCCTGACGGTCTCTAATAGCCGCCAGTCTTTTGGTTTTGATATTACGGGGATTTATTTTGCAGCCGCCATAGTTGGCTGTATGGGATTCAGAACAATTAGAACATTTAATGGTGGTATTTTCAGGGGGGCAATCATGGGTCTTATGATTCCTGGCACACTTCCTGTAGGAGGATTGAAAATGGCAGTTTTCGCTGCTGTGATTGAATCGCTGGCAATTCCAGCATTGTTTTGGCCCATTCGACCTATAAGCCCCAACTTTAATAAAATAACCAAGGAAAGATTCAATTTGATAAATGTCGCGATAATTTTCCATTGGGAAAACATCCACGAGGTAAAGGGGGAGAGGTCTTTTATTTTTGTAGTCCCTTAATTGGGAAACCCGGTTAATTTGGAATTTTGAGATAAGTTCGTTTTTTACCGTTTCAACGGGGGTTTCGGGGGGAATTCCTCGAAGAAGCACTTTCTTCTGTCTGTTGCTGCGAGGGACCATTGAGAAAAACTCAAGGGTGTTATCTTCGAGAAATTTTTTGATGTCTTGATAGTCATCTATGGATTCGGGGAAAACCTTAACGGTGTCTCCCCTTAATACTTTCTTGGTGATTTTACAGATAATTTCATTTTCAATTTTAGAGGTGATTTCATTGAATTTAGAGGTCTTTTTAATGGTGATCGGATCGATTTTTGAAGATTTAGTTTTGGTTTTGGTTTTAGTGATTGGGGGGGAATTTTCCACCTGGGGGGATCCCCGTCATCCATTTTTTCATCATTTATTTTTTCACTGGAATCTTGTGACTCAGTGATTGAATTAAGAGGTTCATAGGGGTTAGGGGACTCAAAACCAATGGTTCCGATATCGAAACTAATATTGGTAGGTTCTGCAGTTTTATGCAGTTTTTTATTAGGCGTAGCAAACTGCTCATCTTTATGTTTAATTCCTTTAAGAGGGGTTTTACTTCCCGGCTGACAGGGGAGGAGGAAGGTACCGATGGAGGAGGAACAATAGCGCCCCACGTACTCTATAAGTTTGGAAAATATACCTGGCAGTTCCGACATCAAGTCTGGGTCGATTTCGTCAGCATCAGGGTTCTTTGCCCATTCAAGGTATTTCTCTCTGGTTGCCTCGTAGGAATCATTCCAAGTGTCAGCATTTTGGATGATCTGTTGGAGCTCCCCAAATAGCATGAGTTTGTAAAAGTAAGTCTGCTTTATGTAAGACTTAAAAGCATCAAGATCTGTCGGCATATCATACGCGGCCAAGGCCGGTATGGAAGACCATGACAGGAAAGAGCATGAGCGACTGTCAAGAACAGATGCTGAACGACAGCTGTGCTGATTGCTGATGATGCTTGCTGCTATGATGATGATGATGATGAATGGCACTCGCACCTCACAAGGTGCTATAAGTATCAGAAAGTAGAAAGAGGCGGAGCCTCAGCTGGAAGGAAGGAATTTGGTTGGCCGGGGGAAGGTCAACGACCGTAGTTGTTTTGGTGTTGTGCTCTGTTGAGCGGATTAATTTTGAAAAGGGCAGGATGACCGGGGGAAGGGGTAACTGCTTCTGGAAAGCGAAAATCGGAAAGGATCAGATCAGCTGTCATACATAAACAAACAAAAAGTCCCTTTAGGGGGCCATATATTTTTCTTTTTTTAATTTTTCTTTAAAGATGTTAAAATAAGTAACATTAGGAGTTAACAAATTTAAATTTAGAGCAATGGTACAAAAATAAGTAAGTTAAAAATACAAAGGGATGTATTTGAGTAAAAGTTCAAAATAAAAAAGGAAAAAAGTAAAATTTAAGATAAAAGTTAAGTAAATGAAGAGGGTGCTTCCTTGAAGCCCTACCAATGCAGTGAGGGTCTGGGGGGGGGGGGTAGTTGAGGCTTATAGGAATAATTGTAGTAGCGCGGGGGCGACGCCGATTTTCCCTAAGATCGTAATCGGGATGGTTAAAAATTAAAGGATTGGGGATGGAATAAATATTATTATAGAATTTAATGGCAGAATTTTTAATAATTTCTCTGATGGGTTTAATATTAAGTTGGTGGTGGATGACACTATTTCTTTTATACCAAGGGGCGCGGGTCATACTTCTAAGGGTTTTATTTTGGGCAATTTGAAGTTTTTGAATGTTAGATTTAGCAGCTGAGCCCCATACCTGAGAGCAGTAGAGAAGTATAGGTCTAAGTACTGTTTGATATAGCAGTATTTTATTGCCTATACTCATATCATTAGAATACAAGAGGTGTGCAATATCATTTTTTGCTTTATAAAATTTATGGACGGTATTTTCAATGTGCTTTCGCCAAGTCAGGTTTGAGTCCAGAATTACACCCAAGTACTTAACTTCTCTGCAGAAGTGAATTGGGTCGCCATTAAGTATAAGAGGTGGGGGGGGGGGGAATTTCTTCCTAGAGAAGAAAACAGCTGTGGATTTGTTGGGGTTAACTTTAATTCTCCAGCGTGTAAAATAGTGTTCAAGTTCGGTAACATGTTCTTGAAGCTAAGCGTGCATATATCTTAATATTTTTATTTTTGGCGACAACGGTGGTGTCGTCGGCATGGAGTGCAAGAAGGGTGCGTAAAGACTTGGGGATATCGTGTATAAAAGCTTTGTAGAGCCATGCAGCAATTTTGCTTCCCTGTGGGACACCGGCATTAACTGGCCTACTTGTGGAAAAAATGTTAGAGTATTTAACAGCAAAAGTTCTCAGCTTCAAGTAAGAGATAATAAGTTGAATATAAGCAGTGGGCACTTTAAGTTTAATGAGTTTATAAATAAGTCCTGAGTGCCACACTGTGTCAAACGCTTTGGATATATCAACAAAAAGCGCTCCAGTCTGTTCGTGATTAACGAACCCATCCATTATGTGTTCGATCACTTTTAACAGCTGGTGTGTGGTTGCATGTTTGGGTCTGAAACCAAATTGTTCAGGAATGTCTGGAAGGTAATTAATAAGTCTGGAGAGGAAAATATGCTTAATTAATTTGCTAAGTGCAGGAAGTAAGCTGATGGGCCTGTAATTTCTGGCCTGAACAGGGTCTTCTCCGGGTTTTTTAATTGGTACAATAATAGCATGTCGCCAAATTTTGGGAAAATATCTAAATTTAAAGATGGAATTGGTAAGATTGGCTAGATGATCAGCATAATTTAAAGGAAGATTTTTGATGGCCGAATTGTTGATCCCATCATGACCAGGGGCTTTCCAGTTTGGCAGGTTTTTGACTATTCGAATGATCTCATCAGGAGTGGTCGGTTCAATTTGCCTGTTTGCTCTTCAGGAATTAAAATTTTCGAGAACACTATCGACCATGTCGATAGTTTCCGGATCAAAAACATTGGGGTGGGGGGTAAATTGATTTTGGTACTGGTCTGCTAGGGCTTCTACCTTGTCAGCATCAGTGCAGGCGAGACCGTTGGTGGTTTGTAACGGGGGAATAGGAGTGAATGGTTTCCTCACCCGCCTAAGATAATTCCAGATGGAATTATCAGAGGGGGCGAGGGATTCGATATATTTTTGCCACTTTTTGTTTTTATAAGTGGCGATTTCCCTCTTAATTTCAGCATTGCACCGGTTCATTTCTGCTCTGATGCTGGGGTCGCCAGTAGATTGCCAGAGGCGCCTGACTCTATTCCTGTTATTAATTTTAGCTCTTATATTAGAGGGGAGTTCATGAAAATTTTCCTTTTTGGGGTGAAATTTTGAATTTTCAAGAGCATTTTTCATTAAGTTTGTTAAATTAGTGGCAACCTCAGTGTCATTTTTAAAGTTAATATTACCATAAAAAAGGGGGGGGGGGATTCCTGAATAAATTTAGAATAGCACGACCAGTTGATAACAGGATTAGTAAGGATGTTGGGAAGGGTGGGATTGCAGTCAAAATTAAATTGGATGGGGAGGTGATCAGAAGACATAACAGAGTGAGGAGTGATAGTAAAGGGGTAAGGAATATTGTTGAGAAGAGCAAGGTCAATTGTCGTACCACCCGATGGCCCATAACGAGTTGGGGAAGTGGGGGCAGCAATTTCAATACCATTATTGAGACAGTACTGATACAGGGAATTCCCTAAAGTATCAGTGGGGGTGCTAGCATTCCAACTGGTATGATGGGCGTTGAAGTCCCCTGCGATTATCGTCTTGTCATCTAGCCTAAGTAAATTGTCAAGATCAGACTGTAAAGCTTGATGGGGGGGAATAACCGGTTGGGGGGGATGGTCGGCGGTTTGGAAACCCGGAGATAGATGGAGGAGATCGTAAAAGAATTTTGCTGGTCTAAATGGATTTTAATATTGGTATTTTCAATATTATGTAGGGGGAGGGAGGGTACGAAGGCATGGGGGACCCTGTTGTTAATGAAAATAGCCGTTCCGCCGTAAGGCGAAGTGACATTATTATCGGTTCTTGGGGTGAAATAAGATTTAAAATTTTGAGGTTTTTGGAGTTGGTGCACTTAACCTCCTGTATAAGAATGATATCTACAGGGTTTTGTATAACAAAGTCCCTGAGCTCGTCAATCTTAGGTCTGAGTCCATTTACATTCCAAGTTAAGATTTTAAAAAGGCCCATTATGGTTTTTAGTAGAAACATTGGGGGAGTTATCCCCGGCAAAATGACTGGCAAGAAAACTAGCAAGAGCGTGGTTGGGTAATTTTTTAATTTTGTATAGAAGGTCGTAAATTTTTTTTTCAAGTTTTTGAAGGATGATTGCAAGATTATCTACAGAGGGGATTCCCGGGGGGGAACTGTCAGCCTGAGCAGAGATTTGAGGGAAGTTTTCAGAATTAAGGGTCGGGGGGGATTCTTGGGGGGGATTTCTGGTTTAGATTCGTTATTAGTTATTTTGGCATAAGATGAATTTTGTTGGGCGGTTTTCCTTTCAAAGGGGGTATTTGAATTTCTAATAGTGGTGATTCTATTGTTTTTAATATTTCTTGGGTTGAATTTACACCCACTGTAGTTGCTAGTATGGCCTTCAGAACAATTTATGCATTTAATTATTAGGTTGTCAGGGGGGGGGGGGGGGGCATTCCTTGGTGCGATGTTCCCCTGCACATTTTCTGCAGGCAGGTTTAAATCTGCAATTTTCACTACTGTGGTTAAACTGCTGACAGTTCCAGCATTGTTTGGGGCCATTAGATCTATAAGCCTCAACTTTTATATAGTAACCATTATAATCATCCAGGTTGAAAATTTCGCGATAATTTTGGGTGGGAAAAACGTCAACAAGATAGAGGGGGAGGGGATTTCTAGTTTTATAGTCTCTGAGCTGGGAGACTTAACATGGAAGTTTTTTGATAGTTCAATTTTAACATCTTCAACGGGGGTCTCAGGGGGAATTCCGCGAAGGAGCACCTTCTTTGGTCTTTCATTCTTTGGGACCATTGCAAAATATTCGAAAGCATTATCAGATAGAAATTTTTGGATATCCCTGTAATCTTGGGTGGTTTCGGGGAATACCTTAATGGTATCTCCTCTTAGAGCTTTTTTGAGAATTTTCTTAACAATATCTTTTTCAATTGTAGATATCATTTCATTGATTGTTAGGAGTTTTTTTGAGAGTAATTGGTTCCACTCTAGGTGGTTTTGGAGCAGGGGGGAATTCTCAGTCAGGGGGGAACCGCCAACGGCAGATTCGTCCTCCTGGATAGTATCTTCAGAAAAATCCATATCGTTGCTTAGAGCATCAAAAGGTTGGTTGGTTGTATTTATGTCGGCCAATTATCAGCACGTGGGATATAGGCCCTAAGGGGGGGGGTGCCTTCCGTGGAGGTCTTTCTAAGGGAACCTAACCCGTATTAACTCTTGGAGAACCAAGGTTCGAAGAAAACCACGAAAACTCCGAACGATTAGGTCGACGGGCGCGATTAGGATCGAACCCAGCACTTCCCGTCTACCAGCTTCGAGAGCACAACCTCTCGGCCACTGGTGGGGCTGGCATCAAAAGGATTGGGGTGATAAAATTAAGATTCCTATTTTTGTTGAAAAAATCTGATCTGGAGCTCTTATTTGAAGTGGGAGCTGAAGGCTCCCTACGCTTATACCCTCTTTTAGAAGAATCACTTCCCGACTTGGGGAGGGGGGGGTGGATAGCAGGATTTTGGACCACGACCTCATATATGTTTAAGCACATACCATGCAGCTCTGGTAGCAAGGTGTCATCATCAAGTTTTCCCCTCCATTTGTACAGTTTGGCATCCATCTCAATTGCAGAGGATAAGTAAGTCTCGTCCCCAGTATTGGCATGATGCATTTTTATGCGCGATACGAGTCCATGATAAAAGAGAGGATCCTGTCTGAGATCGACAGCAAAATCGGCCAAAAGGGCCGGCACACCGCTCATCGTAACAATAGCAAAACCGAAAGCAAAACACGTCTGTCAAGGACAGACGCTAACAGCTGATTCTTTGCTGCTGATGCTGCTTAATAAATGCTGTGCTGCTAAGCTGGGGGTCAAAAACCGGGGTTTAAATAGAGTAGCCGAGGATCTCGTGAGCAGGTTCCCCTCGGCCAATGAAGTTACTGGAAGGGCTAACTCGATCGTAAACGCTGATTGGAGCTAGGACTATGACGTCATAGATATTCTCTGGCCCAGAAGGGCAGAGAGAAGAAAATAAATGAAAATAACAGCAGGATGAGAGTTAATTACAAAATTTTAAGAACAAATGAAAGCAGGTTAAAAACCCTAAAAAAACTACAATAAATTCTAAAAGATAAAATTGTAAGGAAGATTGTACACGCGGCTGTTTATAAAAAGTAACAGCAGATTGCATGACGTCGGGGAAATGCCAAAACTAGACGAAAATTTCTTTCTGTCTAGGGAAATAGTGAATTTGCAGGGGAATTCTGTGTTTAAGTAACTCCAGAGGGGTTACGTCTCGATGTTTTCGAGCAAGAAATAAAATCATTATCCCTAGCTAAGATAGCCAGGGGACGTTTCCGGCCCCTGCCCACCCTAGCATCGTAAGTTCGAATTGAGTTTAACGCAGGATTCCTTACTGAGGGAATAGAGCTGTGAAATTTAGTGGCAAGTTTTTTAATCTCGCCAAAAATAGGCCTAATTTTAAGATCATTATGGATGACGTCATTGCGGACATAACGGGTTGCACAAACAAATTTACGTAATAATTTATTTTGAAAAGTTTGAAGTTTTTCAAGATGAATTTTACTAGCACTACCGTACACGACCGAACCATAGGTTACGATCGGTCTAATCATAGATTTATACAACAACAATTTATTTTTAATTGACAGGGGCCTGTAATAAGCCAAGAGGGGGTGAAGGGATGAAACAGCAGCATTCGCACGATTCAGGGTTTCTGCAACATGCTTGCTCCATAATAATTTTGAATCCAGGTGAATGCCCAGGTATTTATAGTCTAATTTCCAGGGAATTGGTTCATTATTTAATTTAAAATTTAAGTTAGTGTCTGGGGTGAATTTTTTATTCGTGAAAAAAATGGCAGCACTTTTGGCATTATTTACTTTAATTCTCCATTTTTTTAACCAGATCGAAATTTTATCAAGGTACCCTTGGAGTTTATTGAACACTTGGAGTGCATGTTTGTGTTTGTGTAGAACGGCACTGTCATCGGCAAAAATTGCTAAATCGATGTCAAGCTCTCTTGGAATGTCATTTACATAAATTGCAAATAACATGGGCGCAGAAATTGAGGCCTGGGGGACCGAGCTGAGAATAGGTTTAGGGCAGAGAGAGCATTTCCCACTCTAACAACAAAAGATCTGTTTTTTATGTAGTCAGCATATATTTTAATTAGTTGGCCAGGAAGGCCGAGAGTTATAAATTTAAAAAGTAAGGCGACATGCCAGACTTTGTCAAAAGCCTTTTGCACGTCTAGAAAAATAGCCCCTGTGACCTCGCCTGATCTAATACCTTCGTGTAGGAGTTCCGTGACCCTCCACACTTGGTGTGTTGTTGAATGACGAGCTCGGAAGTTTCTAGGTGATTTGGTCGAGGAGCCCAGGGCCACTTGCCCCACATCCCCATCACATAGGACTGGAAGACGATAACTGGAGAGTTATGCATAAACGTGATGTTAGCATGCCAAGCTTTGGTAGATGGAAACAGGAGGCTGGCAAAGCAGCATAAACCAAAGAAAAGACCCTAACAGGGACCATATATTATTACATAATTAAAATTTGGAAAATTTTTCTAAGAAAAAACTGAAAGAAAATTAACGGGATTGATGCTCCCCCCAGTAGCACAGACTACGGCCCTGAAAAGGGCCCTTTGCTAGCCATTAGGTTCGCATCAATGCAGAACTAAATTCGAAATGTCAAGTCAACGCAGGTGCTTAAGGAGTACTTACAGTGGTCCGCGACCCCTGTTTAATCTCCATCGAAAGTGCAAAAAACACAAAGTTACGATTACATAAAGCATGAACAAAAACTAATAATTCACCTTTTCTTATAGCAAAAACATTTCAGTTGTTTTTGGGGATGGTCACTTGCTCAAAAAATTGCAGTCTGGGGACTTACTGATTGAGGTTTCTTTAGCCAGGCAGTCACTACTTCTGTCAAATTGTAATACTATAGGTACTTTTTCTGTCTCTGTTAAAGCACATCAATCTCTTAATACTTGCCGTGGTGTAATATCTGAACCAGATCTTTTATTTTCTACAAAAGATGAACTTCTAGCTAATTTAAGCGATCAAAATATCATAGATGTAAGCCGTATCACTATCCGTTGAAATGGGCAAATACTTCCTACTAAACACATTATTTTAACTTTCAATAGCCATATTTTACCTACTAAAATTAAAGCTGCTTATCTAAACTGTCCAGTTAGGCCTTATATCCCTAATCCTCTCTGTTGTTTTAAGTGCCAGCGTTATGGGCATACTAATACTACCTGTCGTGGCACTGTTACTTGTGCACGTTGTGCAGAAGTCGGCCATGACGGTAAAACTTGCAAAAAAACAGAACGCTGCGCTAATTGTAAAGGTGATCATACATCATATTCTCGCTCTTGTCCTAATTGGATCCGTGAAAAGGAAATTCTTGCTGTTGAGATTACTCAAAAACTGTCCTACCCTGAAGCCTGTAACCTAGTAGAATCCAGGACCCCATCTGTTGGGATATCTTACTCAAGTATACCTAAAGAACAATCAAAACCTGTAAGACACATAAACACCCAGACCGACACCTCCTTTCCTCCGAGTAACTCAGTTAAAACTCATTCAACAACCACTTCAAATAAAGAAACCCGTGATGTTTGTTGTGGTAGTAAATGCTATGCGACCCCATTATTAGAACGCTGGCAACCCTCCTCAGAACCTGTTAAAATAGTATACCAAATCAATCAGTCTCAAAAATCCCCAAGTCAATCCAAAAAGTCGCTTGAACTCCAAACTAAGACTAAGGCTGTTACATCTGAAAAAACATCACATACACCTGATACTAGCCAAACTGATAAACCATGCAAAAAAACTTGCATGCAGAAAGAGAAAAAACACTTCGGTGTTCTTAACAGTGGAAAACTGTGAAAAAAAAGGGCAAAAATGAAGCAATGGATTCAGAATCATGAGTCAAGTGCAGACGAAGATAATACAGTATTCGAAGAAATTGTACCTAAATAAGTTTAGAGTGTTTTTTACTTCTGTGACTTTTAAACTTGTTATTACTACTTAATCTTAAACTTTGTTTATCTTTTACGATATTACTTTTTAACTCCACAGTTTTAGGTAGTTTCGTAAGAAATACTACCTATTGCAGTCATTACCATGGTGCGACTTTTGAAAAATTCCTTCATAACTTTTTATTATAGGACCCTAAAACCACCCCCACTTAAAAAGTTTATATATATATATATATATATATATATATATATATATACATACATATATATATATATATATATATATATATACATACATATATATATATGTATGTATGTATGTACTAAATTTTGTCCGCACGATAAAAGTCGCAATTATGCACGGATCGTTTTCAAACTCGCCATCAACTTTGAGATGGCTAATATTTCGGCAGGGATTGAAAATGGGCCCAAGGGAATGGAAATGGGGGGGGGGGGTAAATAAAATTTTTGAATACCGTCTTAGCAAGATTCTGATAAAACCAGCTCTTACACAACAATGACAGGAAAAAATAAATAATTGTTGGCAACTGCTATAACAAAAAAAAAAAAAAACAATAAAATTTTCACCACAACAATTGCTTTTCTATTGCAAGAATTTCACGTGAAAAAATAAATTAAATAAATAGTTTGACGAATTGAAAACAAATTGAATATTACGTCATAAGTTTTCTAGAGCAAGATTTCAGCATGGAAACTCAAAATAAAATAAATAGTTTGACGAATAATAATAAAAAAAAATATTGCATCATATCTATATATATAAAAGCTGTTCTCTGTGTGTATGTCCTTTATACAAATCTTTAATTTTGACGGATTTGCACGAAACTTGATGTACATACGTTTTAGAACGTGGAAAAGATCACTGTCTACTTTAAAAAATTATCAGGCCACTATTTATCTCTTTTTTTCTACCACTTCCATAATTTAACATTATAGAAATATCTCTTTTTAAATCTTTTTTAATTCAAACGTTTCTTTCCTGTTGCCAAACCCTAAAAAATGACACAATAATGTGAAAAAAAATAAGGATAATGCATGTATTTTGTTTCTCTTTGACAATAAAAATTCAGATTTTCTTGCTATATTTTTGCGTGTTTGATACTGACGTCATTCTATTTTGTATATAAAATAAAAACTTTAACTATAAGAGCGGGAAAATAACGTAGCACCTCAATTTGAATGTTTTTCTTTTTTAATTAAAACATCTATTTTAATACAAACAGTCAAATTTCATGAAAACATTTTAAGAAAAAGAAAAAAAAGGCTAGATATGACGTCACATTCTATTAAATCTTTTCAACGCGTAATCAAACTCATTGTTAACGTGTGGCTCCTATATTTTGCTTACTACTTCGATTGTAAACTAGAGCCATATCTTATAGCTATACGTAATCGCTAAGTGTTGTATTGGTTTAGATTCAGTGCTAACATTTTCTGTGATTTATAGCAAAAAGAGAGCGGTTATTTACATTTTCAAAAAAAATCTTGACAGATGTCTTGATTTAAAATTTATGGAAAATGACATCATTTCATCTAATCATTGTAGATTTAATTTCAATAAAATTTCAAATTTTCCAAATAAAATTTTAGTAACTGCTACCTCATTTGGATGTATTTTTCTGCATTTCCCTGCTTATTGTGAAGATATTGTATGCTTCTGTTACGCGCGCCAAAGAAAACATGTATTTTAATTTTAAAAGTTAAATAAATTACCACAATGTGTCAAAAGAACATCCTTTTTCTGAATTTAAATTTCGCGAGTTCCAAAATTAAAACTAAAAATGTGAGTTTTTTCATAAACTTCAAGTTAAGGCTGTTCTCAATTCCAAAGGAGCTATTTTCTGACATATTTTTGAATTAATTTTTGTTCGAACACGCATGAAATTGACAAGAGTTCTTATTTAGAAACTAATCGAAAGTTAGTTTCCATTTGTTGGTAAAGGTATAAGATCTTTCAGTTGATTTTTTGAACTGAATTTCGGACGCAACAGTGGAATTGTTGTGTAATATATTTAGTTTTAATATGTATTTTACACTTGGATAATATTTATGGCATCATGTATTTGCTGTAAGTTTTAAATCTGGTTTTGCCATCGTCCTTATAAATTATGAATAAATGTTGTTCGACGTGTTATTGCTGTCTATCTTTTGGATTCTGAAATAGCATATTAATTTGATTAATTAATGACTTCTGATAATGTTTAGATATATTACATTGGCGATGAGCGTAAATTGCGTTTCCAGCTGTATCAAACTTCTACATCCGTGTTCTTAAAGCTTCGTTTCTTGACTTACGAAGATCTCGTGTGCGTTTGATAATGCAGGAATATGAAGGCGATAAGTATTATCCTCATACTGGTAGAATGCCAGCCTACAATGACAACGATTGTTTTGAAGAATATCTGCTTCAAATTGAATTTTATTTTGAAGCGAACAGAATTAAAGATGATAGTGACAAACGGGCTACTTTGTTGACGTGTGTCGGAAAAAAAGTATTCTCCACATTACGAAACCTCGTTCAACCTAAAAATTTAAAGGACATTCCTTATAGTGAAATCATCAAAGTATTAACCAGTCACTTCTCACCACAGACATCGGTAATTATGCAAAGATTCCGATTTTATAACTTAAAACAACAGAGGATGTTGCAACCTTTATTGTAAGAATTAAAGAGGCAGCAAGTAAGTGTTCTTTTGGACATTTTCTAGATGATGCAATCTGCGATAAACTAGTTTGTGGTTTGGCAGACCAACAAATTCAAAATAGATTGTTAAGTGAAAGTAAACTTGACTTCAATAGAGCAAGTGAAATTGCGCTTGCAATGGAAACAGCTAGTAAAGAAGCCAAATATTTTAAAGTTAGGGAAGATAATGTTCTCAAAATTTCAAGTGCTAATAAGGCATTTAATAAAAGAGCTCCTGTTCAAAATAACAATCTCCAAAGTAATATTAAGAAAAGCGGATATACAGGTAAGTGCGAAAATAAACAAGACCTTTAACAATTGTAAACATTGTGGAAAGAAGCATAAAGGTGAATGTTCTTTTAAAAATGCGACTTGTTATAAGTGTCATTGCAGAGGGCACATAGCCAGTTTTTGCAAAACTTCTGCAACAAACTTCGTTTATGTAATATATCTAAACATTATCAGAAGTCATTAATTAATCAAACTAATAACGCTATTTCAGAATCCAAAAGATAGACAGCAATAATACGTCGAACAACATTTATTCATAATTTATAAGGACGTTGCCAAAACCAGATTTAAAACTTACAGCAAATACATGATGCCATAAATTCCAAGTGTAAAATACATATTAAAACTAACCCAGATAGCATGAACAATTGCAGCAAGATTAATTTTTTCTTGATATTCTCTTGTCACGACAAATTTGAAGTAATAATATTGCCGCAAGGACACTACTAGGTTGCCGGAATATAATCAATCGCTCCCTTGCAACGCAACTTTGCTCTAAAACTGATACAACACTGTCATAAAATAACGACGTAAGCGAAAATTTCCTTTTGTTGGAAGGAGGACAGATTTAAACGCGCATGCTCGGAAATTTGACAAAGACAAAATTACAACACTTCTTTATTGAATCCCATCATTAGCAGCGCCATTGGATTAGCGTTCAAGTAAAGAACCCAGATATAAAGGTATTTATTATTTTAATTATTCAAATGTGATTCGGATATTTTTGTATTTTCTCTGTACAAAGTACAACTTATTTCGTATAGAAATTCTAATAAATTAAAAAGTTATGTTTATTTACTGAGGAATGCTTACATTTTTAAAATAGTTTGGTTTTGGTCCATGTTAAGGCATTACTGAAAATTTTATTTTTTGAATGAATTTTTCTCAACTTTAAGGGGAATTTATAAGATATCGTTTTAATTAATATTAGCTTTTTTTCTTGCTATTCACGCCGATCGAGCAGTGTTGAATTCAGATATTTTTCTCCGGGATCAATTTCTGCGGCTCTGGAGGGGAGGGGGGGGGGGCATTTTAGAGATTCGGTGTGGAAATTGCTTATTAAAAAGCCTAAAATCTCAAACCTTCCGGGGGGAATGCCCCTCCTCTTGAGTTCAGCAGTGCGTTTGAATGTATTTTTAAATTTAAATTATCTTTTCATGGCCATTAAACCCTTTTCTCTATATAAATGTTAAGTATTTTAAACAGTTTCTTAGTGTGCTATTCTCAATGCTTCTTATCATGGACTTCTATTGTATCGCTATTTTCTGATTTTTATTAAAGTTATTAACAGCATTTCCTTCCGGGGTCAGTTTTATTTAATTCTTTAAAAATTTCTCTTTTCTTTTGACATAACTGCTTGTTAATCGGATGTGTATAAGTCTTTTTATTTTCTATTTTTCTTAAATTTTAAATACGAATATTTTGAAATTGTTAATTTTTCGCGTCAGCAAACCTGGGCTTGAAATTTGCCGGAGCAAATCGAAACAATATTCCGGTTCGTAAAATTATGCGAAATATTGATCTGGTTTGCAGTGTTGTAATCGTAAAAAAATCAGAGGGTGTACGCTAAAGTCATGAAAGTCATGTCTAGAGTATATACGATATAGCTTTATTCGAGAAACCGGGAGTATACGGAGCTTTTTAAAAAAATCCAGAAGGTATACGGCGTATATCTCCGTATACCCTCCAATACACTCCGACTGGTTTGTGAAATTATGGTAAATATCGTTCCGATTCGTTAAAACATATTATTATTATAGTTTTTACATTATTATATTTTATACATATAGCTTTTATTGTGCTGACTATAACTTTTTTGATTATTTTGAATTTTGAATGCATTTTTTAAAATTGATATTTATTGTTAGACATAAGTTTGCCTAAAACTTTAAAAAAAATTGTCAAACTTTGAAAAATAGATTTCCGGCTCGTGAATTTTTCCATTTCGAGTCCTGCCGCAAACAATTGTACTGAAACTTGATTGGTAAGTTTTTTGCAATCACTTAGATCTAAATAACTTAAATGCATTGAATAATCACTTAAACCCTCCCCCCCCGCCCCCCTCCTCCCCAAAAAAAGTTATAAAATAGTATTGTGTGATACTTAAAACCTCGTATACCATAGCACCAAAATATTATTTTAATAGTTACAAAATAATTTTTGTGATAATTAAAACTTAGGACCTTAAAACCTTAATTCCATTGTTATATTGTTAATGTCAGATTCGAAGAATATTTATTTGTGTTATTATTAAAGATGTTTCGTTTTGAGTCCTTTTTCACATGTAAAATAGTGTTCAACTGCATCTTTATTTATTATTTTCTTCTATGATAACAATCTTTAATAAAATGTAATTCTTAAGAACCGACACTAGTCACCCGAAGTAAAATTTAACATTCAAGCTAATGTTAATTCTATGGACAGTTCTTTGCATATTTCGGGCTCACATTTTAATATTTTTTAATGTTATTTTTTGCATAAGATACATCTGGTTGATATATATAGTTGTGCAATTGTACCTTTTCGAGCTTTTATGCTATTTTTTATATGCAGATACTTTCAATTTTGAAACCTGTTCTGAAAGTGAAACTGTACTCATATAAAAGAAAACTGTAACCAAAATCGAAAAAGTACAAAAGCACAACAATGCATGGGGCATTCTCACAATCTTTTGACTTTTATGTCCCTGAATAATAATTTTTATTTTAATATATTTTTTTTTTATTTCATATACTGGGGAACATTCCATTGCATGATTGCATAACAATATTAACGAGATAAATAAGTTTTGGAAGATGTTGGGGGGTCCAGATAACAGGAAAACTACTATACCGTCCCGTGTCCCTGATGCTGATTTTTAAATTTGGAGCTGTCTGTATAAAATTGTTTCAATAAAAGTAATTCGATGTAATTTTTTTCCGAAACTGGGACAATTGTTTAATATAAATATTGTCAAAAAATTAACCTGCACACATTTTTACGGTTGATATTTTTTTTTAACTCTGTCCCTGGGTTTTTCATCCTTACCGTCCCTCTTGCTAAACTTATACAGAAAATCACTTCAGATGCAGCCACAGAATTTTTTTCAAGTTTTTTCTCATGCAGTATGCTAGAGAAAGAATGTCTAAAATTCTTTGACAGGAAATTTACTCCAGAATTTAAATCACCATTTAAATATCAATTTCAAGATCGTGGCTTTATTGGTAGTCTTGCCGTCCCCAAGGTTTATTTCTGCACTTTTCGAGGTAAATTAAGGAAAAAAAATTATTTAATCCAATGTTAACAACCGTTTCTAGAAATCAATGAACATTGTGGCTATCACTTAGTTTTAACATGATTTTCCTAAAAATAGGTGATAATTTTCCTTACCGTTCCATCCTTACAGTCCCTTTTTTTCCCATTTCTTCCCTTTTTTCCTATACCTCCCCCCCTTTTTTTTTTATCTTACCGTCCCTTCTTTAACACCCCTTTAAGACAATGTTATACAAAATTCTGTATTAATAGTACTACATTTTTATCATTTCTTATTTGAATGTCCTGTGGGTACTATGCAAGTTCATTATAAGTAAAAATTTAGAAGAAAATAAAAAGTTATAGTGGTAAAATGGTAAGGAAAATTAAACTCGCAAGTTTAACTTAAACCGCAGTTAAATAAAAAAAGTTTTCGCTGCTGACCATTTTTTCTTTATTTTGAATCATTAAGGCATTTGTCTACCAGATTAAAATGTGATTTTAGCATGTTTAATTTCACCAGATTTTTATTCCCGAAAGTCAAAAGATTGTGAGAATGCCACATATATACTGGTAGTCCTCAGGTACCCTATGCAAATATATATATTATTTAAGCTGTATAGCATTTTAGCTGTAAAGATTTCTCCCATATCCCCCATTTCTCCCATAATTTAGCGTTCGAGTTTCTTCGCGTGACTAGTGTAGGTTATGTATAATTATGTAGTGGGTTAAGTATACGTATATGTAGTGTTATGAGACTAATTCAGTTACGCGAAAACACGCCGCTCGCTAATATTAATACAATGGGAGAATTTTTTAAAGGTATTTTCGTTTGCATTTTAATATTTTAATTTTTTTTTTTTTTTTTTTTTGTATTTGAAAGCTGAGGTGGATCTGTACAAAGATCCTTTTGCACCTTTTTTTATTTTGCTTACAAGTATTTTTAATTAGAACACTTTCACTTTCGGAATCGGTTTCGAAAGTGAAGCATCCTCATAAAAAAATCCTGCAAACAAAATCGAAAAAGTAAAAAACGGTCTTCTTTGAGATCGACCTCAGCTGTCATATGCGAAAAAAACAAGTTGGAAATTGCTCGTCAAACGTGGCAAATGAGGTGCGTTCTTACTATAACTAGTTTTATAAATATTTTTTGCATCACATATTCTACTGAATGTATATTTTAGTGCACTTCATAAGTACATATCAATTTCATTCTCTTCGAAAAGCTGTAACATCATTAAAATGCACTTACAATATTTTTTTTCCCATTGGCTGTAATGTAACGGAAAACTTTTGACTGTCCCTGTAATTAAGCTATACATCCGATTTTCATAAAATGGGAAATGACTCAACAAAATTTTACAACAATTATATATTTAAAATTTCAGACCGTTTGGAAGGATGTAACATCATTAAAATGCACTTGCAATAATTTTCCCCATTGGCCGTAATGTAACGGAAAACTTTTGAATGTCCCTGTAATTAAACTATACATCCGAGTTTTACAAAATTTGAAATAACTCGACAAAATTTTGCAACAATTATATATTTAAAATTTCAAACCATTCGGTTGGGTAGTTTTTTCTCTGTTATATGCGGACGGACAGACAGACGGACACTATAGGTGTTACGTATTTATATAATTACGAACGCACCTAAAAATCATTTAAAAATAATCAAATGAAAACGAGATATTTTTAAAAATTTCTCCCACATAATTAACATTACCGAACAAGTGTTTTCACGTGACTGAAATAGCCTCTTACACTAAGTCATGAGGAGAAATTCTAACGCTAATGTTAATCCTATGGGAGGATTCTTTACAGATTTCTCGCTTGCATTTTAATATTTTTAAAAGAGTTTTTGCATAGGGTACCTCATGTCGATAATTTTTATCGTGCATTTGTACTTTTTCGATTTTGGTTGCAGTTTTTTATATAAGTACAGTTTCATTTTCAGCACCGATTCTAACCGGTTTCAAAAGTGAAACTATCTTGATATGAAAAACTATAACCAAAATCGAAAAAGTACAAACGCACGATAAAAGTTATCGACCTCACGTACCCTATGCCAAAAATCTTTTAAAAATATTAAAATGCAAGCGAGAAATCTGAAAAGATTTTTCCCACAGGTTTAACATTAGCGTTAAAATTTCTTCGCGTTACTAGTTTTAACCCTTTACGCGGAAAAACTCGAACCCTAACGTTAAACCTATGAGACAAATCTTTTGTCCCATCTTGCTCACATTTTAATATATTTTTAAGTGATTTTTTCGGATAGGATACCCGAGGTCAAAATAAATTGTTGTGCGTTTGTTCTTTTTTGGTTTTGGTAAGTTTTTCAATATGCGGACACTTTTACTTTCGGAAGAGGATGGAACCTGTTCTGAAAGTGAAACTACTTTCGTATAAAAAAACTGTAACCAAAATCGAAAAAGTATACAAACGCTAACATTAGATATCGACCTCAGGTATCCTGAAAAAAAATCGTGTAAAAATATTAAAACGCAAGCGATAAATTGGAAAAGTTTTTAACCATAGGTTGAACATTAGTGATCAAATTTCTTCGCGTGACTAGTGTAGACCCTTTAAGCGGAAAAACTCAAGTTAAATCTATGAAAAAAAACTTTACAGATTTCTCACTTGCATTTTAATATTTTTAAATAATTTTCGTTAAACAGGATACCTGAGGTCGATATCTATTGTTGTGAGTTTGTACTTTTTTTATTTTGTTTGCATTTGTTTTTTTATATGAGGATAGTTTCACTTTCACAACGCGTTCCAACCAGTTCCAATAGTGAAAATGTCCGCATTAAAAGAAAAAAAAACTGAACAAATTACAAACGCACAACTATATATATCGACCTCAGGTATCCTATGCATATATTTCTCTCTCATTTAAGCTGTATAGCTTTATCGCTGTGAAGATTTCTCCCACATACTTAACATTAGGGTTCGAGTTTCTTCGCATGAGTATAATGTAGATTCTTAAGGCTCCTGTCTCTGCCGGCGAAGGCACTCACGAACTAATGCTAATGCTATGGGGAGGGATTTTTCTAATATCTCGTTTGCATTTCGACATTTTTAAATTTTTTTTCTTTTGCATTGGATAGCCGAGATCCGTCTCTACATCGCACCTTTTTTACTTTTCCAATTTTGGTTGCAGATATTTTTTTAGAATGACACTTTCATTTTCAGAACCGGTAAAGTGAAAGTAACTTTATAAACATATCTGCGACCAAAATCGAAAAAGTAAAAAAGGTGCGATATAGACACGGATCTCGGCTATCCAATGCAAAAAAAATTAATGTCGAAATGCAAACGAGATATTAGAAAAATCCCTCCCCATAGGATTAGCATTAGCTCGCGAGTATCTCCGAAGGCAGGGACATGGGCCTTAAGAACTCTCTTCAATCACGGGGAAAAGGAAAAACGCTGATGCTAAGTCTATGGGAACGTTATTTTCAAATATCTCGCTCAAATTTTAATATTTTTGAAGGATTTTTTTGCATAGGATAGCTGAGGACGATCTACAACCTGGCTAGTTTTTACTTTTTCGATTTCGGTTTCAGATTCTTTTTTAACAAATACAATTACTTTCGGAACCGGTTCCGAAATTGAAACTATCCTATTATAGAAAAAAAAAAATCAAAATCGAAAAAGTAAAAACTAGTCCAGTTGTAGATCATCCTCAGCTATTCTATGCAAAAAACAAAACAAAAAGAAACATTCAAAAATATTAAAATTTCCGCGAGAAATTTGAAAATAACGCTCCCATAGACTTACCATTAGCGTTCTACTTTTTCCAAGTGACTAGCATGGGCTCTTAATCCTTTAAGACTGGGAGTTTTTTTGGTAGAAATTGAAAGTTTGGGTGGTTTCCCCTTATCGATAGGATCGTATTTGATTAAAAAAAATGTATAAAAAAATACCCGATGTCAGATTATGACAAGAGAGAGGACCCGCACAATTGTGTGGGTTCGGCCTTAATACAGCCGTTTTGGGGCTAAATCTGCACAATTGTGCAGTTTGGCATTATGTGTGCAAATATCTAAAAATAAAATTTTAAGCAAAAAAAGTTGTTTATTGAGAGCTTTCATCAGCCACAATGAAAATATTTGAAACAATTTTTGTTTTTGGACAGACCACTACAATTTCATTTTCCGAGACATGCTCACCGCTCGCACCCCTCTTAAGAGCCTTTGACAAATGGTATGCCCTTCACTTCGTTTGGATTGTGCCTGATCCTTCAAATTTCTTTTTTTTTTTAGTTTTTCCAGCAGCGGTATTTTGTTGAAATACCGATCGAAGTACATAAAACTAGGTCTGAACCAGAGTAAGGACTACACCAGGTCTGTACTTTCCCACTGGTATAATACAAAATTTAAAACTATCCCAGATGATGCTGTTACAACAGAGTGTGGTTTGTATTTTATATACTGCTTTACTGAGGCACATCCTAAAAAAAGGAATCGTCTGCTAATCTATGGAAAATTTTCTCTGATCTCCTGGTAAATTCAAGCAGACACTACGGAATCTGTCGAGCATTTGCTGAACTTTCCATAATTTATTATTTATTCCTGGTGGTTTACTTGCTGTGTCGACAAAATGGAATGAATTTATCAAACTTAAAAATCAATCTCGTGGTATGCATATAACTCATATAAAACTTATAAATCATATATGGCATCTATAACTCAGAGCAGAAACATAGAGTTCGTTACATGTGCATATTATATATCTAATACTATCCATTTTAAATAGAAATCATGAGTAGTACAAACCTATTAATTTAAAATTGGTCAGCTTTAAAAATGTAATTAATAAAAAATAAATTGCTAAAAACATAAGTTTAAAAAAATCACTTAAAAATAAAAATTTTATATATTAGGAATTGTATCTATTTTGGAAATGGTAAATGCCGGACCCGCACAATTGTGTGGTTCATTTGTTTTTCAACTTTTTTGAAGCCTAATTAAATTTATCAAAGACAAAATCAGTTAAAATCTTGAATAAACTATATGAAAAGAAATATTAAATCTAAGCAAACACTATAAATCATATTTAAAAGAAATTACGACAGTACATACTTTTTGTCTATTGCTGTCAGATGATATAGTCTTTTTAAAAGCAGAAAATCTAACCCTGTATTGTAGTTGGTACCCCCTAGTTGTGTTTTATCAAAACATCTAAAGCATATAAATGTGCAGATTTAGTTTTAAATCGCACAAAAAGAGGAAATAGTCATTCTCTTTTACTTTAGTATCGCCCGCACAATTGTGTGGGTCAGGGCTTAAAGGGTTAAGAGGCTACTTCCGTCAAGCGGAAACACCCATTCGCCAATGTTAATCCAATAAGAGATTTTTTTTTAAGGTAACTCGGTTGCATTTCAATATTTTTAAATGATTTTTTTATATACTTACACTTTTGGAGCCGGTATACACAGTGAAAAGAGTGAAAGTGTCCACACACAAAAAAAAAAAAATAAAGAAAATAAAGAAAGAAAAGAAAAGAAAAACTTCAACGAACTTAAAATAAAGTAAAAAACCACAATTGCAGAAATTTACCTCAGCTATCCAATGCAAAAGAAAAAGTATTTTTAAAATATAAAAATACAAACGAGATATTTAAAAAAATATATCTCGTTGGATTAACATTAGCGATTCGGTCATTTTGCCTGAAGAGTTATAATTTGTGATCACCTTTAGAACTAATTCTAAGCAGGATTCTTGAAAACAGTAAAAATTTAACTTGTAACTTTTAACATGCACTCTATTGTTTCTCTCTTTTAGGATGCAAAAACACGGAGATAATATAGAGAAGAATGTTAAATAATTGTATGTTAATTTGGTAAATATTATGTTAATGCTTTGTGTTAGAAACTATTATTTGTAACTGTGTGAAAATAAACTTTGTAATTTTACAGACTGTATTGTTTTATTATAACTTTGTTCTTTTTAAATTCTTGAAACTTTTCAAATATTTTGTTTTTGTGGAATTATATTTATTCAGATTTAAAAATAGGGAAATTTCAATTTTAAAATGAGTTTTTTTTTCCTTCTGGAAGTTAATAAGTTTTAGCAATATATTCCACTCTGGCCAAAACGAAATGAAAATAAATTATATTTTCTTTAATAAAATTATATATGAAATTAAAATTGAGGGTGTGTGTTTATACTCATCTAGGTTTGCTTTGCATTGGTTATGTACATGGACCACTTATTTTTAGATAATGTTTTTAATTACCTTCTAAGAATTAGAAGGGAATAAGCAACTAATTGAGAATTGGCGAGTCTAATAAAACTTCTAATCAAATTAAGGTATATTATTGGAAGTTATTGGGGCTTACCAGATAGTTGAATGGTTAGCCCTGTGGCCTTCGATTCAACTATGTCGGGTTTAATTCCTGCGGGTGTGGTAACGTATTTGTGGTGATTTGGAATCTACTTTAAACTATAAGTCCTTGTTTACTCGGTCTACATAGCATAAAAATGTCAAGCATTTGACAAACCTCCGATTATATGGAATCCTGCACAAAACTCGCACAACCTTCAAAAGTACGACTATTAGCGTACAGATAAAAAATATACAATCAAAAATTGAGTAGAAATGTGGCATTCACCAAAGTTTGGGAAGAATTTCATTTTGATACTAAAAATGAATATTCGATGAATCCTTAAAAAATAAAGTTCTTTTATCATGTTTTGGAGGCATTTTTAACTCTGGAAGCGGGAGGGGAAAACTAAAAAATTTTGAAGTATGTTAAGAAACAGGTATCGTTTATTTATTTATTTATTTTTTTTTTTAATCGATTTGCAAATTGATACGATCATTTGTTACATAGTTACGACAAGTTTTATGAATACGAAGTCGAAAATTACAATTTGGTGCAGGTACCGTAGGTTTTTACAGCAGCAACTGATAGCCATTCAAGAAAATTTATCTGGTAAGAACTTCATTTTGTTACTAGAAATGAAGATACGACGAGTCCCCCCCCCCCCACCACCAAAATAAAGTTGTTTCATCGTGGGGTTCTTTTTGAGGAGGAGGGGGGGGGGCTTTAACACGGCATGGGCGAACAGAACTTATTTTTAAAATGTCAAATGAGGTATCGTTTGTTATGAATTGTTTTATTCTGAATCAAATGGTATCGCACGCAAGCCGATACGATCATTGTTTACAAAGTTAGGCCAGGTTATAAGTAGTGGATTTTGGTAAATTTAATGACTTTGAAATAAACTCAAAATTATCCTGATTTTGATTGTTGCTATTTTGAAGACATTTAATAGTTTTGAGATGACTTAATATGATATAAAAAAACTCTTTTTAAACGTAAAGAAAATGTGACAAAACTATGCTAAAAAATAAAATATAATTTTCCACTTTGCATTGATAAAATCTTTTCTGTAACTTTTTTATAAATGCTCGTATCGACTTGCCAATAATGTTATTCAAATACATACGAAACGATATTCCACTTGACCTATTTAAAAAAAGTTGAATTTTTCCCCCTCGAGCTAAAATGCCCCCCCCACCCCCCCCCAAAAAAAAAAAAAACACGGTAAAACAACTTTACATTTTGGAGACTCATCGGATCTTAATTTGTAGTGCCAAAACGAGGTTTGTCTCAATCTTTCGTGAATAGCAATCACTTGTTACTGTAAAAACCTATTTTACCTGCAAAAGACTTTGTATTAATAAAACCTGCCGTCATTTTGTAAGAAATGACCGTATTGACTTGCTGATGATTTCACCTGATTCGGAATTATAAAAAACATTATAAACAATATCCCATTTCACCTACTTATTTATTTTTAGTTACCCCTCCCTGAGCTAACAATGCCCCCTTTTGCGCACAAAACATGATAAAACAACTTTATTTTTTTAGTACTCATTGGATCTTCATTTTTAGTATCAAAACGAAGTTCTTCCCAAATTTGGGTGAATGGCCATCTGTTGTCTCAAAAAATCCTATTTTACCTGTGTACTACACGCAAAATTCACAAAATTGACAACATTTCAATGAAATTACTACATATCTGCAGCTATACTTATCATGACAAGATTCCGAGTTTGCAATTCATTTGCAGATGTTCTGACATGACAATATTGCAAATTTACAATGCGTTTGCAAATAGTCTGACATCGCAATATTACTAGTTTGCTATGAGTTTGCAGTAAGATTGATGCAACAAGATTGCAACTTGCACGACAACTTAGCTGCAAGTTCAAAGTATGGTGACTTCGGAGTTTGCATAATCTTGTTGCAGTCTTGTTATGAACTTTCAGACTTGTCATGCTGAGCTTGCTGCAACATTGCAAGTCTGCAAAGTAAGATTGCTGAAATTTTTCTGCAAACTAAAATTGCTATCTGGGAAATGTATTACACAACACTCTCCCCCTTAAAGAAAATTTTGTTTCACAAATGAATAAATAAAGCATACAAAAATATTGGGACGAATAATCATTTACAGAACTATAAATCTAATCGATTTGGAGACTTTTCAGTCACTGTAAACAAATTTTGTGAAACTCAGTTTTATCCACTTCCATCCCAGGAAGATATTCTAACAAATATAGGATCAGGAAAGTATTTTTCAATGACTTATCAATGGCCTTCCACCAATTACCCATAGCTCCAGAATCTCAAGAGTTGCTGACGTTGAACACACCAAGGGGTTTATTGCGGTATAAAAAACTACCTTTTGGTATCAAATCAGCATCTTTCTTGTTCCAGCAAAAGATGGATAACATCCTAAAGGATTTTTCATTCATTGATTGCTATATTGATGATTTATTTATACGTGCAAATACTAAGGAAGAATGCAAATATAGAACAGACCTGGTGCTGCAGAAACTACATTCTTAATTCTACATTCACAAAAGTAAATATTCAAAAGTGTGAATTTTTCAAGGATACAATTAAAGTTATGGGTCATGTTAAAGATCCTGAAGGCATTCATCCACTTAGGGACAAATGTAATGACATTTCAAATACACAATTACCTAGCAATGTGACTGAATTGAAAAGTTATCTAGGCCTCCTAGGCTATTATCAGCATTTTATACCCAATTTATCTTCAAAGCTGAAACCTTTATATGAATTATGAGAGAAAGACACAAAATGGGATTTCAACAAAGGATGTATTGATGCCTTTGAAAAAAGTAAGACGTTACTGGATAAACATAATGTTTTGGTACATTATGACATAACAAAGCCCATTGTTCTACAGTGTGATTCATCTGAATATGGACTAGCAGTTTTATGCCATGAATTATCACCTGGTTTATTGAGACCGATATTTTTTGCATCAAAGACTCTTAGTAAAGCAGAAAGAAACTATTCTCAAGTACATAAAGAAGCTTTAGCTATTATTTTTGGCATTGAACGTTTCAATAAATATTTACAAGGAACAAAATTTGTCATTGAAACAGATTCAAAGCCTTTGTTGACCTTACTGGCCATGATAAACCTGTTCCGGAAATGGCTAATTCAAGGATGCAGAGATGGGCATTGATTTTATCCAGCTATGACTACATTATGAAGTACAAAAAGGGCAAAGATCTTTTGCTAGCTGATGCTCTTTCTCGCCTCCCTTGTAAAGATAATGAACCAGTTGACAAACGTGCTCATGAATTTGTATGTTATTTCGCAGAATTTGAGGATCTGATTACCAAGGATATTGACAAACAAATATTTTAAGAAGTAAAATTATTTTAAATGGTTAAATCTTTAAAAGTTTAATTAAACTTTACGTTTAATTTCGATACGTTCATTCCTTACGGAATAACGCATGGGATAAAAATTTCACATTAAATGTCAAACCAACTGAATGAATTATCTCAATATCTTCTTCTCGGGTCTAAACAATATAGAAAATAAATTGTTTATGTTAATTATGTCTTTGTTTAGTAATATTTATTCTTATGTATTGTGCAATTTGCCAGAAGCATAACCCACATTACTGTCGAGTCTGGTTTGCCTGAAAGTTCAGTCTGAAAGATAAGGCTTATTGCTCGGCAAAATCGATTTAATCGTTTCTATTAAGTTTTATTACCTCCCGGCAATTCCATCCTTAACATCAAGGTAGTTTTGTTAACTGGGAAGTTGTAATTTGTGATCACATTAAAAACTAACTGTAGATAGAATTCTTGAAAACTGTAAAAAAAAAAACCTGCGATTTTTTAAAATTTATTCTTTTTTTTTTCTCTTTCAGGATGCAGAGACATTAAAAAACATGGATTTTAAATTGCATGATGCAACAGACTCAGGTGGGGAGGAGAACAGGAAAGTGTTAAATATATTTAAATATTTACTTTTTTAATTATTTTTTGTGTGTTTTGTTTAGGGAACAATGTTTTAACTCAAGATATGTAGAAAATAATACTTTGTAATACTATTATTTATAAACTGTTATTTGTATTTGTGTAAAAATAAACTTTGTAACTATTTTAAAACTAGTATTGTTTTATTACAACTTTGTCTTTTTTAAATTCTAGAAGCTTTTTAAATAATTTATATATCTATAGAGAGAGAAATTCATTTAGATTTAAGTATACGAGAATTTCAAGTTTAAAGTTAATTTTTCTTTTCTGATAAGCTTTGCTTCCATTGCTTTAGCCATATATTACATTTTGGCTGCAAAACATATAAATTATATTATCTTTGATAAAATTAGCTAAAAGGTTCATCAGTAGACAGGTAAGCATGCTTATTTTCAGAAAAACCTTTAAACTGTGTTTTTCTGTTGTATCATTTAAAAAATCTTAGGATAAAAAAAAAAAAATCTTTTGAAATGCAGTGTTAATATCCAGAATGTGTGGCATTTCTAATAAACATTCATTTATGTTGCAGTAAAAAAAGAAATTTTTTACTATATCAGTAAATAAGTTTCATTTGTTGAAATACAGGCTATTAAGTTTGCAAATTCAATTATCCTATTTTTAGTTTAATTTTCTAATAACCTTAGGATGTTCTTTTGCCTTTTTTAATTTATTACAGTTTTCTTACTTGCCTTTAAAATCATTTAATGTTAATGTATGCAAATTATTAGAGAAATATTTGTGTGGTGTATCCAATAACAGTTTGTATGTTGATAGCTATTTATGAAATTTATTTCAGAAAGGAATGAGTTCCATGAATTTTTCTTAATGACAAGCAATAAATAATATGTATATAAGTTTGTTTAGAAAATCAAACCTGCTAGCATTTTTTTTTTTTTTTTGCATATTTTTTGAGGGCGTAAATAAAAAACAATGCTTTGATTCTGAGATAAAATGCTTCTGTTTCTGTTATTTTTTTATTTTGTGTTTTAATTGAGGTAAGTCAAAAACAATGTATTTTAAGTGTATGATACATTTTTTTAAAGGAATGTATTTGAAATGAAAGCTGTGTGTTTTAAATGAAATGAATGCAATATAAATGATGGTAAGGGGAACAATATTTGGGGATTTATCACTTTTCCCGGCTAACTCAAAAATAGCCGATCTTTCCTTAACCCTTTGAGCAATTGTGTTTTTGAAATGTCGAATTCACACCGGAATCCGCAAAAAGATTTATTGCAAAATAAGGAAAAGCAAGTTTACAACTTTTTCCACCAAAGTTAGAAAAGTAAAATTTAATAAAAATTTTTCTGGTGCAAATCCTCATTAATCGTAGCTGAGATAAAATAATCCCACCGCCCCTCAAGGGGTTAATATAAGTTAAATGCAAATAAATCCATCACCTGTAAAAATATTTAATTAATCAAATTTTAAAACGAATGATCAACCCATTTTCTACTTATTTGTTATCCATCTCGAAAAGATAGATCATGCAAAATGATTATTGTTAATTGCCAAACACACTTACCATTCTTATTAACCAAATGTATTCAAAACAGTAATTTGATATGAATTTGTTTAAGTACATGAAATCAGATTGATGAATTTCAGCTAAGATGTTTGATTACCTAATCTTCCGTAATCGAGACTACTGCCAAGATTCAAGTGTAACAAAAAGAATATCAGAAACAATGTAGCTTAATGTAAATGTAGCTATCATTAAAGGATTTTCACAAAAAACATTCCATTGCACCAAATCTTATTAGCTAAAACACGCCAATTGGTCATTGACCCGATTACGGAAGATAATAGGTTTAAAAATCTGCGTTATCGAACATATTGCAATTGATAAACACATGGACATGAAGCATAAATGCCTAAGCGATTTAAGCTGTATTTGTAAAGAAAGATGAAATACGTAACAACAAAAAATATATGAAATGTTGCCATGATCGCAAAGAGTTCTTGGTACTTTTATGTTAACCACGTGCAAATCTCGCAAATAGCATTTTTATTTTTGACGTGATAACTTAAAACAATGCTTTAATGTTAAAATTAAATGTCTTGGTTTATGTTATTTATCAGTTTTTTTTTTTTTAATTAATTCTTTTGAAATAAGTGAAAGTCTTGGATTTAAAAATTTTCTGTTTTAAATTAGTTATGCATTTTAAAGAAAATGAATGAAAGGATTATATTTTAAATGAAATTAATGAAATAAGAAAAAATACAATGGGATTTTGGATATTTGGCCATTATCACCTACACCCTGCTGACATAAAAGTACAGAGTTCTTGATTTCTCTATCAGAATCTTCTGATTTGGCGAAGACTTGAGCAAGTAAATTGAATTATGAATAATAAAAAAAGCATGATACAATGATTACCATATATTTTAAGGAAAACCAAACTTGTCGCCAGGTACAGCTAGTTGTATAAGAAATTAGAATTGCTTTCGAATCTACTTTAAACTATAAGTCCTTGTCTACTCAGTCTATATATGGCAGACAAACCTCCGATTATGCGGAATCTTGCATAAAACACGCACAACCCAGAAAAATACGGCTATTAGTGTACAGGTAAAATATATATAACCAAAAAGTGAGTAATATACGACAACTGATGGCCATTCACCAAAATTTGGGAAAAACTTCATTTTTACACAAAAAATGAAGATACTTGAGTCCCCCCAAAATAAAGTTACTTAACCATGTTTTGGGGAGCATTTTTAACTCAGGGAAGGGGAAGGGTAAAGCTTAAAAAATTTTCAAAGCTACTTTTTAAAAAGTAGGTCAACAGAGGGTTACCGTTTATTATGTATTTTTTTTTTTATCGAATGATACCATCCGCAAGTCGATACGATCATTCGCTACACAGGGGCGGACTGGCATAGTTTGGCCCACCCCGCTAGAATTATGCATTGACCCACCAATCGACAATCCCATTGTTAAAATATTTGAATACTGATTATCAATACGACCCTTTGCTCTAACTCTATGAAGATGACTTAAGTCCAATTCAATACATATTAGCATCTTGTAATAGTTTATTTTCAATTAGTAGTAATTTCATCGAGAAAATAAATCTTGTGAGGGGGTGGGGGGGGATAAGTTGCTTAATTTTTAATTATTTTTTAAACGTATAAACTTTAAACAATTAAAACTTACACACGTAATAAATAAAAAATTTTAAATTCCTTATAGGGATTCTGTTCAGATATTTTTATTCTTTGTATTAAAGACAAGTAAGAAAAAAAATCATGCGTCAAGTATAGATTATGAAACACTTTCCAACACATTTAATAAAATAAAATATTATGTCTAATTCAACCCTATGGAAACGCATAATACATTTCAAAACACAATTTCAGCAGTTCCCATCCACAATTGGAAAATTATGCGAATTTTTCCAGCAGCCCTGTATATGATATATATAGATTTGAATCTATTAACTACATGCGTGCCAAAATTTAGTTCACTTAAGAAATACATATAGTACTTCAGTTGAAAATTTACCTGCAGCAATTTTTTCTTATAAGGAGAATGGTAAGTGAATACTTTTGTGCAGCCCTGTATTTGAGGTATACAATTTATATACAACGAGTAAGATGCAAAAATTAATTTAATTTAAAAGCGCAACTTTAATTTTAAACCGTACACTCCAGCAATTATTACTCAAAGACAGTACTGTACTGTAACGATTTCTTTTGTGTGTCTCTGTAAATGAATAAAAAATGCTATGAATGCTTTGTTTAAACGTGATGATAATGAAATTCAGTAATTTATATCAGTTTCAATACATTTGAAATAGCATAATGTCATTAAAATACTCCGCAAACGATTTTTTCCCATATACCATAATCTAATGGAAAACTTTTGAGTGCCCCTGTAAATGAACGATTACTCCTACATAGTTCATATACAATACCAAACATGCTTTGGTGACCCCAAATAACCTTTATCAATTGCATGAAAATCCGAGTATATATACGGGAGTTAGAGCGTGGACAGGCGGCCAGACAAACCGAATGCATAAACACTTTTCAACTTTGTTGGAAAGTGTTAAAAATTGTTTGGTCCGATGGCGAGTCAATTGCGCTGTCAACAACGATATCGTTAGAATACATGTTGTCTGGCTACTTGTGAAGGGGCTCCCAACGGTGATGCCTTATGCAAATTGTGAACATCTAGGAACCCTTACCCGGAATTTGGACCCAGGTCCCTTTGCGTGGAAGGCAATATCTTAACCACTATGCCGTCAAAAAAAGTTTAGACTTTTCTGTACAAATGCATTGTAAATTTTATAGTGGAAAGAGTTAGTACTATTAAAATTGACACACATACATTGATTAATTTGTTATTTAAAATATCATTATATTTATTTGTACATTTTATTTTGTTATTTGAAATTATCAACATATATACACTTTGTATATTGATTATAGTTTGTTTAAAATACCAATGTAGCACGTGAAAATTGAATAGTTTATTTTATACCCTCACTACTGACAAATTTGAATGTCAGATATTTGGATAGTTCTTTAGAACTTGAGGCATCTCCAGCTATTATCTTATCATAATCGTAATCAAAAGACCATTCAACACTGATTAGGATAAAATTTTCTAACAGTTCTTGTCCTAGAGAACACTCGTTCATAAGCATAAGACATTTGAGTGCATGATAAAGTCAATATGTACTTATAAATTATGTACAAGGTTGGATAAGTACGATAATAGGCATTCAAGTCGCACAGTAATTCTAATGTCAAGCTAGGATTTTCTTACATTTCTTATTAACTTTACAGCGATTCTGATCATCTTTCATGAGTTCTTCTGAATCGTTCGTTTATCTGCTGTAAGCGGCTGGTAGCTATTTACGTTAAAATCTTTGCTGCAATAGCGACTGATTATAATCAGCTTAGCGCCGGGAAAATTGCAGCAACTCTTTTCTGACATAGTCTTTCTTGACTTTTTTCAAGTCTGACAGATTACTAAGAGATTCTTCAGCAAGTTCATTTAACAATTTAACCTCACTGAAGGGGCGAGGATCGAACCAAAAAATGTCTTTCATGAACTAGTCATTTACACGTGTATTCAACTGTTGAATACTTGTGTCTAAGATGACATTATAAGCGTTTACCGTAAATACTTTTGACGGTGATCCGATAATACTTCTTTCCTCATCGTGAGAATATGCACCACATCGACGTTTCGCTATAGCTATTCTCTTTTCCGGTGGGAAACTCTCAGTTTCTATGGTGTACTCATTTTCTATTAGTTGCTTCTGAAGATGTTCCGTAAATTCAGAAACATTTTTCTGAACCATATCAAAATTATTTATTTTGTGTATCAGATTGGATTTCAGGGTTTGGATTTTGTTAGCAGCAGTTAAACAGTCGAGGCCGCCTATCTGCAGATACTTCTATGTAGGCATAGGTATATTGAATAGGTTGCTGAAAATGGTTACTATTAATATATACCGAAAATTGCACCAATTATCAATCAGTGATCTTGCCTAAAAGATAGATGTGGCGGAAAATCGTCCATTTCGGTGATACCTTGTAGGCACTTAAGCAATGGTAAAAACTTAGTCGATCTTTAAAAAGATTTGAAGACTCGTCAAACATGCTATTAAGTGCTTGATCCTTATTCCCCCCCCCCCCCCCCCCCCGTAGCGTTTACTTTTTGTAATCGGCGAAGATGTTTATTTCCACCTACAGACTCATTATTCATTGAAGTTCACACTTTCATTCGCTTATATGACTCTGAGATAAACACGGTTGTAGCTTGCAATAAGTCCAAGATGTCCGTTGTCAGTTTGCAACATTCTGTTGCATCTGTCAGGACCAAGTTTAGCACGTGTGCACGTCAATGCACATGCTGTATATTTTTATTTTCCTTTTTCAGTTTTGCCTGCAGACCTTTATATTTCCTACTCATATTTGCTGGACGATCAAAAGAAGTTCCAACTATTTGTGAATAAGGGAGTTTAAAGTTTTAAGTTCTTCTTTTATAAGGAGATAAAGGGCTTCCTTTGTTGTTTTGAGGCATCAACCAATTTTTAAAACTAACCTTCACTTTGCCATGCTGCACATAACGAACACAAAGTGCCAACTGCTCCATTACCGATACCCGTCGAAATTCGACGAATTCAAATGTTTAGAATGGAACTGTTAAATCTAATTTATAATATACCTACAAAAATAATTACAATAAAAAATTCATCTTGCACTGGTTACCTAATTCTTAAAACAAATAATGTTTTTAACCTAAAATTACCAAAATATTATTTCCAAAAACTTCAATTGCTTAAATTATTGAAAAATTAAACTGTATTAGAATACGTAATCAAGATGAGAAATTATGTTGAAGTTATCGATTGAGGCTCTTACATTTGTTTTTACGGGATGAAAAATCAGTAAAAAGGATTTCGCTTTGTCACATCGTAAAATTTTCCCCCATAAAATCTAAACTGTACGTTATTTTCACAGTCTCAAAATTTACATACGCACCACACAAATTCACAATTTAAAAGTATATTAACGCGCAATACATTATTAATGAATGTATTTCCAAACTTAAAGTCACGTTTGTCCGATACAATTTTTCATGTGAACATTCGCATAAAATTTAAGTTATAATCTCCGTACCCGCGAAAATTTACCATTCAGAAATTTGCCTTCAGTTGCCATAGTAGTGGCCATTTATTATTGGTCAAATATTTAGTTTTTTCAAAGAAAATGATCGTTTTGTTTTAAATATGACATCATTTTTACTCACTGAATAATTTTGCCTAGCATCTCAAACTCAGTATGAGCATAATGTAAAAATATTGAAATATCTTCTTCAATCTTTTGATTTATGAAGAAGAATGCGTGTTTTTTTAATGGCTGACGTACTTTTCTGTTCAAAAATTAGAAAAAAGTTACTTTTATTTGTAATGTGAAAATGGCATCAATAAGGATATAATCAATAAAAATAAATAAACCATGACTATTTTCCCTTTACTTTTAATAGAAATGGAGTACTTTAGTTGCCACAATTACAAAATTGGGTACTTTTCGGTTAGCCGGGCGCCAGTGTTTTATATACATATTTATATACATACATATATGTAAATATACATATATATGCATATACATATATTGTATACAAACACATATAGATATATGTAAATATATATCTATAAATACATACATTTATATATACATATATATGTATATATGACACTGGCGCCCGGCTAACCGAAAAGTACCCAAAATTGGTACTAAAAACTATAAAAAAATTAATAACTCAGAAATAAATTGAGATACAGCTTTCAAACAAATTGCATTTAAAAGTACATTTTTGTCCCTATACGACGGTGTAAAAAGTGAAACTGTGCGATGTTTAGAAGTTAAAAAATTTGCAGTAGCGAAAATTGCAAAACCGAAATTTCATTTCAAATTTCAAAGTGTTTCCATTCGCAGAATGGCGTATGCGTTACGCACAGATATGTTTGTCCTTTATAATATAGATATGTTGTGTGAAATCTACTTCGATACTGAATTAACTTCACTGTTTTATTGCATCGGCAATGTTTATTTGGATCTGAATGGATAGATGAGTAATTAACGTATTTATAAATGATTTGGACAGGGATGTAATAAACGAACCTCTCCCATGCCGTTTAGGATTTTCATTTTGTTCTTCTTTCTGCTCTATACTAGCCTTCTTCATACTTTCTGAAGATCTTCTTTCTTGGATCCACTTGATAGCTTGTGCTACATAACCGTGCAAAATTTGATGATATTTGCATAGCCTCATTACCAATTCTAAAAAATTGTCATGTTTAACGTCTCTATTATTCATGTTTGAAATTTTTAACGTCTCTATTATTCATGTCTGTCGCTGCCTCCACTCGTTTTTAGGTGCGTTCGTAATTATATAAATACGTAGCACCTATAGTCGTCGTTCAGTCCGTCCGCATATAACAGAGAAAAAACTACCCAACCGAATAGCCTGAAATTTTAAATATATAATTGTTGCAAAATTTTGTCGAGCCATTTCAAATTTTATGAAAATCGGATGTGTAGTTTAATTACAGGGACAGTCAAAAGTTTTCCGTTACATTACGGCCAATGGGAAAAGATTATTGCAAGTGCATTTTAATGATGTTACAGCCTTCCGAATGGTCTGAAATTTTAAATATATAATTTTTGCAAAATTTGTCGAGTCATTTCAAATTTTATGAAAATCGGATATATAGTTTAATTACAGGGACAGTCAAAAGTTTTCCGTTACATTAAGATAAATGGAAAAAATTATTTCAAGTGTATTTTAATGATGTTACAGTCTTTCGAACAGAATGAAATTGATATCCGCTTATGAAGTGCATTAAAATATGCATTCAGTACAGTATGCGGTGCAAAAAATATAAAACTAGTTATAGTACGAACGCACCTCATTTGCCACGTTTGACGAGCAATTTTCAACTTGTTCTATATAAGCTAATCCTTGCCTTCCAAGATTCTTGATCTGTAGATCATCCCTAGATATGTAAGTTAATCTTTCCCTATCTTTTGTTACTGTACTACGCAAATGTCTCCGAACAGACCTATCTCACCAAACAACTTCCCAAGCTTAACTGACCATATAGGCCTTTTATTTTATCCCCTATCTCTCGGCTTCTATACAAAATCAGTAATTTGCACAATTCCTCCAAAGATTGCTGATGGAAGAGGGAAAGGAGAAATTAGGACTTACCCGATCATAAAAGAAAAAAAAACGCTTCACGAGGGAATTTTTTTTTTTTTTAGTTTCCATTTCTTTTTTTTTTTAAGTTTTATTGAAAAGAAAAAAACTCAATTTTTTTTGGCCCACTACACCCGTTTGGCCCACCCCGCGATCGCGGGTTAGCGGGGTGGGCCAGTCCGCCCCTGTCGCTACATAGTTACGGCAGGTTTCATGAATCCGAAGTCGAAAATTATACTTTACTGCAGGTAAAATAGGTTTTTACAGCAGCAACTGATGCCATCACAAAAATTTGGTAAGAACTTCATTTTGACACTAGAAATGAAGATCCAATAAGTTCCCAAAAAGTGAAGTAGTGTTATCTTTTTTTTGGGGGGGGGGGGGGGTGGAGGTTTTAACTTTGTAAGGTAGAACTGAAATTATTTTAAACAGGTCAAATGGGGTATCGTTTGTTATGATGTTTATAATTCTGAATCAAATGACACCGTACGCAAGCCGATACGACCATTCATTACAAAGTTAAGGCAGGGTATAAGTGGATTTTGGCAACTTTAATGGCTTTGGAGTAAACTCAAATTATTCTGATTTTGATTATTGCTATTTTGAAGACATTTAAGGATTTTGATATTATAATGATTAAACTTAATGATTTAATATGATATAAAGAACATGTTTTGAACGTAAAATAAATGCGACAAAACTATGCTAAAAAATAAAGTATAATCTCCACTTTGTATTCATAAAACCTGCTGTAACTGTCTCACAAATGATCGTATCGACTTGCGGATGGTTTTATACGAATCAGAATTTAAAGATACATATGAAACTATATCCCACTTGACCTATTTAAAAAATGTTGAATTCTGTCCTTCCCCCCCCCCCCCCCCTCTCGAGTTAAAATGTCCATTTTTGCCCCCAAAATACGATAAACAACATTAATTTTTGGGGACTTAACGTATCTTAATTTCTAGTTCCAAAACGATGTTTTTCTCAAATTTTCGTGAATAGAAATCAGTTATTACTGTAAAAACCTATTTTACCTGCACAAGTATAATTTTCGACTTCGTATTCATAAAACCTGCTTAACTTTGTAAGAAATGATCGTATCGACTTGCGGATTATTTTATTTGATTCGTAATTATAAAATTTATTTAGGTTCAGGATGATTATTGCAATCTGAAGTATAAGTAGGCACCAAAATTCCCATTCAAGTTGCAATACTTATTTTGTAATCGTGCGCGTAAGCTGTTATGCCGATTTTTTGCTCATCAAATGTCTAACAGTTTGGAGCCTTCTGTAAATGCCAATTCTGCATTTTATAATTTTTTAAATACATGAAATGAAAGAACATACTTATATATTTTATTCCAATTAAAATTGTGTCTTAAAATCAAATACATTTTCAGATATTAAATGTTGAAAATGGTCTTTTTTTTTTCCTTTTTTCCAATTTTAAGAGTCCTGAGACCCCTTAAAAGCCGATGTCTGTTACCATGTGTTTTCCCCATTTTTAAAATAAAACACATTACCGCCGTTTAAACAAATCAAACTTTTGAGCAGGATTTGATTCGATAAAGCGGCGAATTTCGAACAAAATAAATATAATTCTAACTTTAGTTTTGTTTTAAATTATTTGATTCATAAAAAAATGGAAATTTCTGTATTTTTGTCTTGGCTATGGGGGGGGGGGGTAACCCCGACCCCCCCCCCCCCCGCCTCGCTGCGCCACTGGAATCACGATTTAACTAATCCTAGAATTTCATCCGTGAACTCGATGAGGTGCTTGTCTGTGCTGCCGGCTCCCGGTCTATTACATTCAATTGATGTCTTTAATACAGCCGGGATCACATCATAATTTATCCATGAGACTTTGCTAAATAATATCAGTTTCACAAAAAACAATAAATTATGAGAACCGCAATGAAAATTGCGTTTATTTCTATCATTTGATAAGAGGGTAATAAACAAATAACTGTTAAAAAACAAAGTAATCGAATTGTTTTGTGTATAGGTGCGCGTCAGTGCATATTGGGTAAGACCGCGACTGTCACGTGACTTTCAACCACGGCAGCCCACTACGTCAGCTCCGGTAAATTCCATTCCATCAACGATGAAGACCCACTCCATGTTCCTGTTTCCTGAGCGCGCGCGCGTGCGTACACCTTGAAAACTTGAACAGACCCTGAGCGTGTTCAGAAGTGCACTTTACGCCGCGCGCGCGCTCAGAAGTTTATGCCATGGAGTAGGTATTATCGAAGAAAGGAATTTTAACATAATTCAATAGGGCATTTTGGTATGACGTCAAAAACATGGACACCAAAATCTCCTATCTGCGCAATCTACTGCCCATCTTGTGAGCATCTTTTTAGTGTATTTCTGTTTACCATCTTGGCTTCTTTATCTCACTTGATATCATTGCCAAGTGTGCTATAATTTATCCACATTTTACGCAGGCTTAAAGTCTTGTCATTTTTATATTGTCAGCGTTTTTAGTAAATATCGCGTTTCTCGACTCCTTTCAAGGCAGATGTGGAAGACTATTCAAGAGTTATCAAATTCGGATAAGTATTCGGTTAAACAATGGTAAGATATTGTATAAAGTTGTTGGGTGTAATGATAATACTGAAAATGTTTTTTTTTTGCTTTTCCTGGGATTAGAAAAAGTCACTATGAAATAACGTACAGCAGACATTCAAAGTGGTTGGCTGCCTTGAAAATAGATGCTTTAACAGAATCAAAAAGAAAAAATTTCTGGATATTCAAAGATCATTTTATTTCTGGTCTGTTTTAATCTTTTTGTTAGTATTTAATGTGTTATGAAGATACTAAATTGCTGTTGTGCTTAAATGACGACAATTGTCATTAATTTATCATGTGTTACGCATTAAAGTGGAACACTTTTTTGAAGATCACCATAAAAAAAAATTAGAACACTATGGACCATTTCGTATTATGTAAAATTGATCATTGATAAATTTTCTCCGTATCTTCAAATTCTCGCATTGTTTTTAGTTTTATAAATATTCCTTGTGCTTTTTTGAATAATTGTTTGAGTTTTTTCCCTCTTAATTTTTTTTTATGATTTCTTGCCAGTAAAATGGTGTGAAAGAAACAACAACTCTTAATAGTTTGACCAGTTTTTTATTCTTGAAAAAATTTAATGTGTTCAATCCTTCTCTGTACACTACACTATTATTTAGCTTTCGTGTTATGCTAACTTAAATAAAATATTAAGGCCAAAAAATAAATAAAACAATTTTTTTAATGTGTTTGATTTTATAATTTTTATTGCAATGTAAAATTGATGGAAAAACTCTCACTTTGATCAGATTTAGGAACTTCTTTAGTGTGCTTACCAGCAGTGAGTAGTTTTTCTAAAAAGGCTGGTGGAATTTTACATAGCCTTTATAAAACTGCAGGGTATAGTAGTAAATAGAAGAAAATTGTTCATATCCATGTTTTCCATTTTAAAAATGTAACCATGGCTTTAAGTTCTATATTAAACTTTCCTTTGCTGTATAATGTATAGCTACCAATCTTAATTTTTTATTAAAATGTTTCCCTGAAAATGCATTGTAGTAAATGAATTATATTTACTGTTAGGGTTGGCACATTCATCAGGCAAAAAGGGTGGTTGCCCAGGACCCTGTGCCTATTGGAGTCTTGTTAGGGGCCTCAAATAATCTTTCATCTGTATAAAATAATAGTTTTGCTCTAAATTTGCTTTTAAATCTTTCTTCATCGGAAAAAAGTGAGTATTAACTTTTATTTCTTACAGTCAAAGTTTATTTTATTGTCGGGAAATGTATCAATTTGATGATTCTAAAATTAACCTTGAGTTATTTAATTAGAAATGCAGATGTTATTAAATAATGAGGCATTAAATAAATAAATGTGTAATCCTCCCCCCCCCCCCCCACTCAAAAAAAAAAAAAAAAAGAGATATAAAATTTAACTTCTGTCAAAATGAACAAACCTGTTTTTTAAATAAACAGTTTTTACTATTAGTTATTATTAGGTACTATTAATAAACCCCTTATTCTTTTTAAAAATTTGAGATGTTATTTTTCTGAAATTTTCTTTAGTAATTGTTCAGTAGTAGTATAATTAAAACTGTAAAATCCAGAATATGAATTTTTTTCACCCCTCCCCACCTTTTTCCAGACCAAGGGTGGCTTAAATTGGAAAAATTCATATTTTTCTTTTCCAGAATGAGTTTGAAAAACTTTCAAAATCCATAAAAGTTTTAATACAGAGTGTCTGGAGAATCTGCTGGTGTCAGGATAGATGCACATTTTACGATGTTTTTTGCTCTCAGGGGAACACAGGTGTGTAGTCCTGTATAATAAGCAACTACCATTTGTGGTCTTCTGCAAGAAAGTGGAATTTCTTCCAATGCCCTTCAACTATGTGCTATTTTTGAAACTCGTCAATCAGGAACAGTCGTAAATGTTTACTCGACCAGTAAGTATTAACTTATTATGACTGACTGTAAGTATGTAATTTTTTAATACATTTTCTGTTCCCTAAAAAAAGGGAATTTTAAAATGCATTCTACATTATTTATGTTGTTTTAATCAGTTTATTATGATTCTTATAATTTATTTATTTATATTTAAATTATAGAATGTTTTCAATGGGACTTTTTCCAAGAATTATACGTATGCTTGTTGATTACTACCTGTTGACCCCGCTTTCACTTTTGTAAATATCCTGTTAAGGGACTTTTTCATGCTTGTTTTTGATGATATGAGTTTTCAGTAATAGGTACTTGTAAGTATGTTGCTTGTAAGTAAGTTACTTTTCGAAACACTACATTGTATATTTATAAATGTTGTTTTACATAAAGTCATGTTGTTTTATATAAAGTCATTTTTCCCATAAAATGGATCTGCATCTTAAAGAATCACTTAAAGCTATGTCAGTTTGTAACACAATAATTATAATTTATTATAATTAATTTTTAACCAAGGTTTCTTTCGCATTAGCTTTCAGATTTATAAAATTGTGTTAAATGATCATATTTTTTTTTAAGCATGTAGTTATGTATAAGCAAGCTATATTTTATAAAAACATTAAGTGTCAAGGTCAAAATTAGCACTAGCTACTGGCCACAGGGCCAGTGAATGAGAAAAAGTGGCTATTAAAAAATCGGCTGTCATCGGCCACCTTATGGCCACTTTCCTACAAAGAGAGGGTAAATTTTTTTTTTGCATTTCATCATGTTATTTTATTTTTTCTGGTTGCAGTATGTTTATATTTGTATATTTATTTGTGCTATTCAATTTTAGATTAGGAGAGAAGGGGGCTAGTGTGGACAACTTGAATAATTCTGTTATTTTTTAGTTAAAAGTTGCTCTGTAAATTTTTGTAGATTGACAACACTGATATACACTTCCATGTGTAATTACATGAGAATAAATTTCATAGTTCATTTGCAATTTATAAAAAAAAGGGTTTTATGATGAAAAAGTAAATCCATGGTTTTTTTTTTTAATTACTAATTAGACTATTTATATTTATTATTTCAAATGAAAGAGGGTATTATATTATAAATGAATCTAATCAGTATATTTTTTTATATTCACTTTTGCTCTTCATGGTTTACATTTACCAGTGTTAGTCCTAAAAAAATAAATGGCACCATGGGGCTAGTGTGGACATGTACACACTAGCCCCATTCAGCTTTCAGTTGTAAAAATATTATTTAGGTATATAAATATATCACATTTTATGCTATTTGTATACTAAATTAGATTCATTTGTGAAGTAATAACTGAATTTAAGTGTAGAATACACACATAGTAGAATTTAGTTTGATAAACATCTTTTATTTAAATCACTAATGCTAGTCCATTATAATAGCATAGGTAGGATGTATCCTAGAGTAAATTATAAGGATTATTTTCTTGTTGGTGCTGAAAGCCAACTGAAAGTCTAGATTTGCCTTCAAAAAGCAGGTGGGTGGTGAAAGAACTATTTCCAGCTGTTTTACACTACATACAAGAACACACAAAATCTGATATTGAACACCTTGTTTTTTTGCTTCTGGATAATCATAATTCACGCATTACTCTTGTAGCAATTACACATATGTGAAGGAAAATTACATTATGGGAAAAATGTGATGGGAAAGACAGTAACACAAACTTCAACCCCTAGATGTTGCAATTTATGGTGTATTCAAAGGTATGTGTAAAGTTACATTTAATGACTGGATGTTAAATTATCCTGGCAAAACAGTATCAGTCTGATATTCGTTCCTTAGCAGCAAAAGCATATATCTAAATTAGGGATTGACCGAATCAGCAATTTTACCGAATACCGAAGCTTCGGTCGAAGTGTATACCGAAGCTTCGGTATTCGGCAACCGAATACTTGAAATTTTTTAATATGCATTTTTGCATATATTAGCTTTTTCAATAAGCTTTAATTGAAATTAAATTCTCAATAATTTAATTCAGTTACATTTTTATTCTAAAATCTAATTACACAAAAAAATTTAACGACTTCTTTCCACTCACAAATTCATTAACCCATCGCTTATTTTTTATTATTTTATCACTAGTCAATAACCAAAAATAACCTATGAAAGTATTAAACTATACAGGGTGTTATTAAGGATAAGGATTGTCAGAAAAACAAAAGTTCATTCAAATAATAAAAAACAATGTTATCATTAATCTGATTTACTGATTGTCTAACTCTAATTATAAACATATTGAATAGGGATGTTCTCAAAATACAAAAAGTATTATATAAATTTGTACATTTAACTATTTTCTGTCAAATTATTGATAGAATATTTTGATTAATATTTTAACATTTTGGTGGTGAAGATAAGAAATTTGAGCGATTTTGATACAATGGTTATAAAAGCGGATAGGCATAGGGGTATACTTATTTGATGTGTGTATTTTCTTTAATATACGCCTTAGATATACCGATGTGAACTCTGATATACTTATTTGATGTGCATATTAAAGAAAATACACATTAAATAAATTTAAATAAAAAAAAACTAATATAGAAGTAAGTAAAATTAAATGATAAGGGAAAGATGCGCATCTTCCTTACTTTTTTTTTTCTCTGTTGTAGACAGTTCTTTTGATTTCACACCTATGTGGACTATTTTAGGAAGGAAAAAGTTTTTTTTTAATAAAAAATGGCCTTTGACACTTGTTTTTTGTAGTGCAGCTGAACTCTGAACTCATCCACATAATATTGAAACTCATTGTTTAGCCTATTCTACTGCTAAGTAAAAGAGAATTCTTCTACTTCTAAGAAAGTACTTATCTGCAATTATTCGGCCGAATACTTTTAAGTATTCGGCCGAAGCCGAATATTCGGTTTACATGCCGAACCACCGAATACCGAATCAACTATTCGGTCAATCCCTAATCTAAATTATTTACACTAAGTAATATTATATCAAGATTTGAAAAAACCTGGAATTATCCCATTAAATTGATTAACCTTTTGAAATGATTATTATTATTATTTTTTTTTTTTTTGAAGCTATGTTATTGACCGTGAATGCCCAAATACTACAAAAGATTAGGTAGGTAAGCACACGAGAAGACTGTGGAAACAGCCTTTTGACATGGAAGTTGATGAATTAGGAATTGAAGAAATAGAAATGATTGAAAAAAACAACCAAGCCAGGAGATTTTGCATTGGCTCAAGTTTCTTTAATTTGCAAGAAGTCCATCCACAGCAGATGAGATTTTATAAATATGTAGCAGTTATTCAAAGTCTGTTTCTGTTGTTGAGTATGAAACAGTGCCTCAAGAGTATTAGCTCTAAGAAAAACCACTTTATTTATATTGAAAATGATGTTTCACAAATAAACATTATTGGAAAACTCTCACAGCCAGACATTATTCAAGAAGCCATCATGCTTATTATGCAATTTCCTGGCTGTGTAAACACTAATGAAAAACATTTAGTTGCTTTGACAAATACTTTAACCTTGTAAACAAACTTAAGATTTTAAGATAGGTAAATACTTCCATACCTTTTTATTTTGACAAGTGTTTTGTACTAATGTATTTAATTTTGTCTTTGAAACAGATTTATAACATACCCAACGGCAGCCCTCAGTAATAACAAAAAAATATTAGGTATAACATTAATTAAGTTATATTTTATTATGATTAATATATTTACTATGTTGTTTAGGTTCAAATTTATTTTATAATGGTTTTGCAAACACTTATAAGAGTTGTATTACATTGTCTAAATCAGTATTCTAGCTTGTCCACACTAGCCCCACCACATGGGGCTAGTGTGGACAAAAAAAAATTTTTTTTTTCCTAATTATTAATAAATAACTGTATTGCCAAATAATTTAATATATCAACCAAATCAAAGATAAAATAGTAAATTCTTGTAAAAAAAATACTTAAAGTGTGAAAAATGGTATTTAGTACACTTTTTTGCAAAATTTATAAAAATTGTCCACGCTAGCCCCCTTCTTCCCTAATACTAATAAAAATTTTAACAAAAGTTTAGTGTTTTTAAATAAAACAGTGGCCGCTAGTTTAAAGAAAAACTGGTACTACTGGCCACTGGCCAGTAATGAAATTTCCCAGTTTTGACCTTTAATTAAGTGTATGAGTATAATATTAGAGAGGAGCAGTTAATCTCTTCTCTCCCCCCTCCCTCCCCATGCACACACACACTTTTCAAGGAATTTGATGTTTCAAAAAATGTTTAAGAACTGTTTAAAGAAGTTTAAGGTTCATAAAATTATTTGATAAACCCTTGATATAACAATATTCTGAAAATTGGGTACTTTTATCATCTAATGACTGCTTTGGTTAGTTAAAAAAATATATTTGAATATAATTATGTAGATTTCTTCTTAGTTGTATATTATAACATTAAATTATAACTCTCCCCATTTCAATGAAACTTTTAAAATGGTGTCCCTGGATAATTATAAATTATAATTTAATATCAGCTTAGTAATTATCAGACTGCATATATATATATATAATCATTTAATATTACTAATATTGAAATTTATTATGATTATATCAAGGTTATAATTTCATTTGCTTAATAATTATTAAGCTGCATATATTAGTCTATTTAATATGAAATAATCTAAAATGTATTATCTATATTATTAACATTATAACTTCATTTGCTTAATAATTATTAAGCTGCATATGTACCTAATAATGTATTCGATTTAATATTTACTAATGTTGAAATAATCTAAAATGTATTGCCATTATTATCAAGGTTATAATTTAGGTTGTTTATTTACAATTTTTTAAAGTGAGGTGAATTATTTATTTAATTAGCATAAATTATTGAAATTATCAGAAGCATATGTGTATTTTGGAATTCTGTTAAAATGCATCATTATCAATATAGTAAGTTTTGGAACAGATGTGTTATTATCCTGGGGTCTGCCATCTTGGATTTTTTTCTTGGCTTGAATTAAAAATTATTTTTTTATTATATAGTTATAATCATTATATTCCCTTTTTTTTTTCAATATTAACCTATCAACAATATTTAACCATTGGCGACATTACTATTTGGCGAAAAAGGAGTTTTCATGCAAGAAAAAATCCAAGATGGCGCACCCCGGGATAATAACACATCTAAGCCTAATTTTTAAAGATCTCTGAGCTCGAAAATAAAATTTAGTGACATTGTTTGTTTTGCTCAGTCAATGTTTGTAATTTACTTTTCAATGTCTCCCCAAATTAGAATTAATATACATATCCAGCAGTGGCGCATCCAGGATTATGCTTTGGAGGGGGCTACAAATATTTTAGAGGCCTAGATTTGGCCTGGCCTGCTGCTGAGCTCTTCCTTTCATTTGATTTGATGAGCCGTGCCGGATGAGGTCCTGACTTAATTTTTTTCTGCTGACTTGAGCAGAGTCAGAGAAAGCTCTGGAAAGTTTTGGTGGGGCTAATTCTGAATGCTTTTAACATATTACGTAATAAAATAACTGTACTAAAATATATCTTAGTTTTTGTGATTTTTTGGTGTGTTTCTGCATCTGAATAGTTTTACATTGTGTTTGCAATCAAACAATTTAAAGTTTTATTATTAATTATCAAAATATTATGAAGGTTAAAGATAGCAATAAGTTACATGGGGTATTAAATTTGGTACTTCTTAGTTATCCCGTCGACCAAATTACTGTCACCAAATTGTAAGATTAAATGCCAATATGGCCATTAAAACCATTAATTCGATGTTTTATTTGTATTTTTATTAATGTTTTACTAATTTATTTGTTCTTTCGTTATTTAAAATAAAATTTATGTCAATGTGTATAATTTTGGCGAGTGGTTTGGCGATTTGTATAATTTGGCGAAATTGGTCGACGGGATAGTTAAGAAGTACCTTAAATTTTTAAGTAAATTTTAAACATGCTAATATTTTGAATTTCATAATAAATAAAAGAGAAAAAAATTGTGTGACAAAATGAATATCTTTTCAAAAATTCTGATTTTTTAAGGACCTATTAAAAAATAATAGTAACTCTCTCATAATTAAAAAAAAATTAAATGTCTAGCCTGGGAGGGGTTTCAGCTCTTTCGTGGGTGCACCAATGATATCCAGTGCCATAAAAGGCTATAGTTTGAAAAGAGTCTTCTAAATTTTTGCATTACTGAATTCTTTAAAATTCGTTACAGAAAAATTCAATGAAATTGGAAGCCATGCTTTTAGATTTAGCTTACTGAATTTATATTTCCCGTATAATATATTTTGCAAGTAAAGGGTAACTTCATACTTTATTTTAAATATATGAATTAACTAAGAAGTTTTAAGTATATCACATGACGTTTTTTTTTAGCTCAGAAGATTAATTTTGAGATGTTAATGCTAAAATAGCTATTGAATCAGAATTTAGTTCAAAAGTGTGTGGAAAAATTTAAGTCACCATAGTTGCCACAGATATCATTCATATAGTTTGGTTATTTTCTTAAGTTGTAATTAGTATACAGTTTAAGATAAGTTCAGCATAGAAAATAATGATTCTTATTTGTAACACATATTGCACATCAGCTTTATTATCTCTTCCTACTCCTTTAAAAAAAAAAAATAATAATAATAACCTTTATAAATAATTGCATTTTATTCAAGCCTTCCATTTGTGGAAAGCATATTCTCATATTTTTTCAATTTAAATTATTCTACAATGACTATTATACTCATGCTGGCTAAACTATTTAATGCTTATTAACAACTTTAGAGTATTTTTGGTACTTTTATGTTAGTCATACACAAATCTTGCTAATAACAGCTTTTTTTTACTAAATTAGAAACAATATTTTGATGATAATTTTATGGTAGTATTTCTTTTTCTCTGTATTTTAATTGAAATGGGTGAAAGGCATATATATTTTAAATGTATGCAACATGTATTTTAAATGAAATGAGTGAATGACTTATATTTAAAATTAAATGGATGCAATGCGAATGATGCTAGTTATGCAACGATACGCGCAAACTAATATTAAACCAATGGCAACTTTCTTTATAAATTTCTTGTTTACATTTCAATATTTTAAAATGATTTTTGTTTTTGTTTTGCATGGGATATTTGAGGTCAATGTCTAATTTGGTATCTTTTTACTCTTTATTTCAGGTACAGTTTTTCAGAGGAAAATTTCAGTTTCAGATCCTGTTCCAAAATTAAAAGTGCCCTCAGAGAAAAAAAACTGCACATAAAAAAAAAATAAAGATATTTGATTAGATATTAGCCTCAGGTAACCTAGGCCTAAAAAAAAAAATTCAAAGTATCGAAATGCAGATAAGAATTTTGAAAAGAACACTGCCATTGGTTTAACATTTAGTTTGTGTTCTCCCGTTACTACTATCATAGGCTCTTATTGTGAGGCGACTCATAGCCATTTTAACATGAAAACTAGCCTCACTTATGATTTTTCTTATTTACGTTACATTGTTTATTCAGATGTAGCCCTCTTTTAATTCATGATCTCCCCCCTGCCTGAAAAAAAAGTAAGTTGTACCCATTAATACTTTTAAATAATTTTTACTTTTTATTTGTACTTGTTTGTAATTTTTACTGTTTATTTGTACTTTATAATAATTTTCTGATTACAATAAATGAGAGTCGTGTTCTTAATTTTGCTTTAAAAAGTTGCAACATGCATTTAAGCAATGTTCTGGGGGCAAATGTAAGACATTTACTTCTATCTTTCTTCTTATTTTTTAAAAAATGTCTTCAGGTTATATTACACTTTCAAATATATCATACTTTTTTGTTATCTCTTGGCATGTGACATAATGAGATATCATCATCAACAACAACAACAACCGTTTTCAATCCACTGCTGGATGTAGGTCTCCCCCAGATTTTTCCAATGTTTCCTCTTTCCTGTGTAGTGCCTTAGTCATCCAATTTACACCGGCTACTTTTCTGATTTCATCACTCCATCTTACTTGAGTAAATACAGATACTGAATAATTTTAAGCTCTGTTTAGATGTTTCTAATTATATAAATATTTAGCACCAATAGTCCAAAAGCTATTTTGTCTTGCCTATATTCTGCCCATACAGTAAGTTTCTCTTATTTATGAGTAGTAAATACAGTATTCTAAATGTAATATTGTAATGTTTTTAGAAATTTTGATGTGTAAACCATAAAGGTTTTCTTTTTAATAGAACAGGAGTGTAAATCACTTGCATTTCTGATGTCTTCAAATCTGCTGATATTCTTAGCAGTTTGAATGAGGCTTATTTCATTTTGTCTCACTAAATATTATTTACCAATTATTGTTTATTTCAATTGATCAACTGAAATTTTCTTTCTTTCCTTTTTTTTTTTTTTGTTTAAGTATGTCAAGAAACATGCTTTTTAATTTTGATGTACTATTTATTACTTTTTAATTAATATACGAACTGAAAATTATTAATTGATTATCCCACTTTATAAAATAAAACCTGTCTTAATAGTTCACAATTTCGCTAGTTACACAGTCTATTTGGTACTTAATGCACCAATTATTTCTATCCTGATCTTTGATCAATGAAATGTTTACTGCAATGCTAAGATCAGGCCCGGACTGGCGCGTTTGGGGGCCCTCGGCTAGAGATTGAAAAGGGGCCCCTTACCGAGAAATTTAGAGGGAATACAATATTAGAATATTTATTTTTTGAAAATTAGGCTTACGTGCCTAAAAACCACATTTAGCTATTTTGTTGCTTGTAAAATATTAGGTTGCATCAAATGTAACTTCATTTTCACAATGAAATCTTTGTTGCAATATTTTAACGTAAAATAAACGTATCACAAATCAGTATATAAACCATGAAATTCTATGGCTTCTTTCCATCTTCCTGAAAGTTAAACAATAACATTTTGATACCAATCTTTGGATTTGGAAGCAGAAAAGCCTAGAAAACCCCGTTGCAGATCGTCAATATTACACAAGCCCCTGCCCTCCCCCTCCCCCCTCCCCCCCCCCCACCAAAAAAAAAGATGCCATAGAATGAACATGTGGCAGACCAAAGGAGCAAGGTTCGGACTATGTGGGAGATGAGGTAAATTCCGTCATGCTCTTCTACTTTATTAGAGACGTGTTCGTTCAGTCTTGCATTGTCTTGTTGGAGAAGATGTCTCTCTCTGTTGGCTAATGCAGGCCATTTGCTTTTCAAAGGAGCATACATCGTGTATATCTGTTCACAGTAAATTTCAATTTCAGAGTTGACCGATAGACCATGTGGAATGATTTCAAAATGAATTACATGCTCAAAATTCCATCAGACGTTGATCATGAACTTCTTTTCAAACCGCGCTTGTTTCGTAACATGTTGGACTGATTGTCCTACATCAGGGTCGGCGAACCTATGGCACGCGTGCCACTTTCGGCACGCCAAAGAATAATTTTGGCACGGCGCGGCGTTGATTATGTCTCTAAATGAGGATCGGTGATTTTACACAAAATACACGAAACTTTTGATTTAACTTAGATGATCTGATTAAATTCTAAATTCGATTAATTGCAAATTGAAGCGTTTTAATATTATTCAGTATGGTTTCGAAAATTTTTCAAACCAAGAAAATATTTGAAAACTATCAAAAAGGAAAGATTATTACAGATGGTAAATTATGGCAACTTGGAAATTAATTTCAGAACTATTTAAATAAACAGCGTTTTTTTTTCTTTCTTTCTTCAATTTTAACAATTTTTTCTACTATTTATATATGTCATTTTCAAAAATTTAGAATATAAAAAATCAGAGAGTGGTTGCCATATGAATTAATTTAGTTTGCATTCTGCTGAAATTAATTGAACATGATATTAATTATTTTTCATCCAAGATAAAACAATTAATCACATTATGTTTTTAATTAAATTCTAAAGTATAACTGTTTCTATAATTTTTGAAGTGTAATACTTACATATGTTACTCATTTTAGAAAATATCTTAATAAGTAATTTTCAAGTAGTTTTGATTCATTATATTTAAATCCACTAAATTTGTTTTTTAGTTGACACGTCAAGGTCAAGTAAAATATTTTTAAAAAGAAAATTGGCACGCGACTATAAAAAGGTTCGCCAACCCTGTCCTACATCAAACAATGATTTCTCGATTATCTGGATTCTGTAGATTAGGGATGCACAACCTGTGGCCCGCGGGCCAGAAGTGGCCAGCGATGGGTTAGAGTGTGGCTTGCGAATTTCGTCAATTTATAACTGGAAAAAAATTGCAATTTTTGTCCGTAGGTCACAAGAAAAAATCCTGCCTACCCTCAATTTGCAGCATGAAAAATTGAAAATTGCGTCAATCAGTTAAGAATCGCGAATTTCGTTGATCGGCTGCAAAAAAATAACGAATTTTGTCGATGAGGCTCGAAAAAAATCACGAATTTGTTTGATTGGACAAAAAAAAAATCGCGAATTTCGTCGATGACGAGCGGAAAAAATTGCAAATTTTGCCTGTCGGGCATGGAAAAAGTCGAGTTTTGTCGATTGACCTAGGAAAAATTGCGAATTTCATAGGTCGGACACGGAAAATTCTCGAATTTTGTCAATGAGACGCGGAAAAATCGCAAAATTTGTTGATCGGGCACGAAAAAATCGTCAATTTTGTTGATGATGCGCGGAAAAATTGCAAATTTTGTTAATCGACTGCGGAAAAATCGTGGGTTTCATCAGTCGCAAGAAAAATCGCGATTTTCTCAATTTGCGCAGGAAAAAATTGCAAATTTTGCCAGAGTCAGTCAAGAATAGCGGATTTCGTTGGTCGGACGAGGAAAAATCACAAATTTCGTCGATCAGTGGGGGAAAAATCGCAAATTTTGACGATCAGTGGCGGAAAAATCGCAAATTTCGTCGATCGACCATGAAAAAATTGCAAGTGTTGTTGATCGGGCTCCAAAAATCGCGCATTTGGTTGGTCGAGCACGAAAAATCGCAAATTTTGTTGATCATGCGCAGAAAAATCGCGAATTTTCTCGATGATGCGCGGAAACATTGAAAATTTCCATGATCGGCTGCGAAAAAATCGAGTTTCAACAGTTTATCGCGAGAAAAAATCGCGAATTTCGTCAATTTGCTGAGGGAAAAAATCACAAATTTCCCCGGGGTCAGTTAAGAATCGCGAATTTCGTGAATAAGCGCCGGAAAAATCACAAACTTTGTATATTGGGTGCTGAAAAATCGTGAATTTCGCTGGTCGTACACGAAGAAATCGCAAATTTGTCGATCGGCCGAGGAGAATTCGTGAATTTCGTTGGTCGTGCACAAAGAAATCGCAAATTCCGTCGAACAGGTGCGAAAAAATCGCAAATTTTGTCGATCGGGAGCGGAAAAATAGCCAATTTCGTCGATCAGGCGGGGACATATAGCGAATTTTGCCGATCCGGTGCTGAAAAATCGCAAATTTTGTCGATTAGGCGCAGAAAAATCGCAAATTTTCTCGACCGGCTTCATATGTTTGCTAATTTTGCCGATTAGGCGTGGAAAGATCGCAAATTTCGTTGATCGGTTGGTAAAAAATATCGAATTTCGTTGATCACCCGTTGAAAAATCGTAAATTTCATTGAATGGCTCCCCCCCCCTCTTTTGTTCACAAATTTCATTTTTTTTTTCGGCAGTAGCCGCTTTCATGTCCATGTTTGTTTTTAGCACTTTTAATAAAATAAAATTTACTCCCCCGAATAAAGTCAAGGAATCACTCTTTCCAAATAATCCTTGCTATATCTCTGTTATATATACAAGGGTAAACTGCTGATATATCCTTGCCAACTGAATTGGATATGCTGACTGGGTAACGGAACATAGAGGGGTACCCCTCCCCCCCTCTGAAACCCTAATTTTTATCTGATTATAGGCCAGAGATCACCCCCCCTACCCCCGAAATAGAATTCTCTCCGTGTTACTGATATGGCCCTTGACAACCTAGAAAATTTTGTAAATGGCTCTTCTCTTAAAAAGGTTGTGCTACTGTAGATACATCCATTTCTCATCATATGTCACTTTGCGTTTGAAAAACCCGTAAGTTTTCCAGAAGAGTTTTGTATATTTCCACTCTGTGATTTGCTTGCTGCATAGTCAGTCCATAAAGAACTTCCCTAGAGTTCTTGTATGTTTTCTGTAGTTTATGTAATGTTTGGCATATCGTGTCCTTGGACGGTCCTATCTCCTCTGAAAGTTTCCGTGTGCTGGTGGTTAGTTTAATCTCTACTCTTTGCTTCAAACCTTCCAGATTAACAAATGATTGCCTCTCACTTCTGAGTTTCATTTTAAGTGACAAGTTATCTCCCTTAAAAAGTTTGAACCAATTTTGGGCTGTACGTTTGCTGATCGTATCATCCCCTTCAACTTCTAGAATTTTACGAGATGCTTCAACAACTTTATGACCAATTTTAAAATAATGTCTTAAGATGGATAATATTTCAATATTTGTATCAGCCATTATGTAACCAATAATTAGATAAAAGAATAGATATTAGCGTAATATAATTTGAAGGAACATATACTCTTTAATATAACATTTTGCACTAATCGTTAATTATAAGATAGTGCCATCTATAGCCTTTCATATAGATATAGAGGTATCCTAAAAGCGAAAATACTTTTGATATACTCTAACACTTGATTTAAAAAATAATCTGCTTCTGATGTAGTTTACTTACTTTGATAATAAATATTTATATTATTTTATATACAGTATCTAAACTAGTTCCATGTCAAAAAAATAAATATATTAATTAATTACGAGTTGTTTGTAACTTAAAAATGAGAGGGAAAAATGCCTTTAGTTTTAGTCAACCAAATCACTGTGTTGAAGCCATAATAATCTAAATCCTACTGTAATACCTAAGTAAATATTAACAAGAGCGAAAAATCATGCGTCCTGCAAAGATTATGTAATATGTTCTAACACATTCAGAAATTATAATAAAACTTTGCAGTTTATTAAGGTTAAAGATGTCTAAATGAACAATTTAGAAAATGCATGACACAGTTGTTCTACAATTACTGAAATTACGATCAATAATCTAAAAAACATCAGAATTTTTTGTGCGGCCCTCTATATGATCTATAAATTTTTATGTATATTACGTTGTATGCTAAAAGTCTATTAAATTAGATGCATAGTGCAGTTAAAAATTTCTAGCCAGCAATGTCCGCCAATAAATGGATATGTACTTGAGACCTTTTGTGTAGCCCTGTATATGATCTATAGAACTAATATTTGCCAAGTAATATGCAAAAAATAGTTACATTTTAAATCGCGTACCACAACTGAAAACACACTTACAGCAATTATTCTTCATATTCAGTACTGTAACCAAATATTTTTGTGTGTCCCTGTAAATGAACAATAAATTATACGCACACCAGATTCTACAATAAGAGCTTTGTAGTACATCTCAGTGTTATACATCAATTTCAACATCCTTGGAAAGTGTTAAAAGGGACACAGCGGTAATAAAAAAAACAAGCGTATTAAAAAAAAATAATGTCCTCTTTAATTTTGATTTAATTGTTACAAATTGTAAAGTAGATTTTGTAACAAAGAGAAAAAGGACTCTACTATACCTTGGTATAGATACAGCGAACTAAGAAAGGTTATGTGATTGTGAATGGCTGTTTACTAACCTAACAGCTTTTTGGCCAGTTCTTCACTGATCCTGGCTACGTCATCTATAATAACATCTTTATCCAAATTATAATTTTCTTTCTACATTCATGAAAAGAAGATTAGACATAAGGTCTTGGCTTAAAGCAGACCTAAGTCGATTCTTAACTATTTAAGTTTAGAAAATACCCTTTCACAGGTGACTTTTTCTACAAGATATGGTTAGTACAAACTTGTAAGCTACATACAGGTTTGTAAACATTCAAGATTGTGTGAGAGTTCAAAAAGAACAGAAAAGCACAGAAAACATTGTTTCTTGCCAGAGGAATAACCATAAAAATTCTTGTATTCTTCAAATTCAGATTCTACATCGTCATATTTACAGATTTCTTCAGCTCCATTTAAAGATTGTCTCGTTTTCTTTTAATGTTAGTTTTGTAAAATTATAAACTATTGTAAAATTTTCACACTGATCTACAAACTACATCACCTCTATCAATAATTGATTTCTTTCAACTTTACAAAGTTTAGAAATAGTACAAATGACTTCCGTTGGAAAACTTTATAAAGCATTACGATTTCATTAATTTTCCTTGGTTCTAACTTGGAATCAATCGACTAAATCTTCCTTCGATACTTGTCCTGGAACAATCTAAAACACTGTAAAAGCCAATTTATAGTTTTGAGCAGTTGAGATTCAAGGAACTTCGTCTATTGATTTTTCAACAGGCATTCCCCTACTCCTACATAAATATTGCTATCTTCAAATTTGCTATTACCCGTACTTGCATAATATTTTGTTTTTGAATACTGAACCTGAAAATGTTTATCATTCCTTTTATCCCTTACTTGTTGAAGCAGCTTCTGTACCAAGTTCCAAGTTGTAGAATAGTCTTACTTTATAGTATTTTATCCCTTACTTTGTACCGCTACCTTTTATCCCTTACTTTATAATAGTTTTACTTTGTAAATGATTTAAAGTAGGAGATGCAAGAAAAAATAAGTCTAATAAAACAATATACATTAATAGGTTTTAAAATTTAGACTATTTAGTAATCAAATTTTTTGCCATGAATTTAGATTTGCATTCAAAATTTCCATTTGATATTTCTTTTAAAACGGTAACAAAATGGAATAGTTTCCCTGTGTTTGCACTTGCCTCACATCTTAAAATTCCCTCATCGATAATCGAAGAAAGAGCTTTATGCTCCTCCATCTTGTTGCTCATATTTTTTGCAACCTGTGCAGTTTATCATGTGTAATATATTTCCTTTTTGTTTTCCTCCCCCATATTCTTTTTTGAGATGAGCTTAGAAAAACGACAGATTCTTACACCAACCTAAATAACTTTTCTGCTAGGAGCAACGTTACTGTTAAATCATGTAGTACTAAGTTCAGTACGTGTCCTATACAGTGAGTGTAAATCAAATCTTTGTTTTCCCTTTTAAACTAAATCTGTACACCATTATAGCAGCCTTTCATATTTGTTGCTCCGTCAAATAAACAAGAAATAATAATTGATGTAGCAATATCACACTTGGCTAATTCTGATCTTATAAGTTCATAGAAAGTCAATCCACATGAATTATCGACTACTGTTATTTCTAAAAATCTTTCATATATCTTTCCTTGAACGACATAGCGGACGCAAATTGCAGCCGGTCCATAACAGCTGCATCTTGAGTACTATCTGATACAATTTAAAGTTAAATATTAGCTTAAGGCTGTTCTTAACTGCTCTGCTCAACAAGCGCAAAACGTTTTTACACATTTACAAATTCATTTTTCAACGGAAAGATATAAAATTTCAAAGTCTGGCCAAGGAAGCGATTTGGAATTGAACTGTTTTTTCCATTTTTTGCACAATCAATTACCTATTGAGTTATAAGCATTTTTGATCACGTGACAAACACGATTTTCACCCTTCACGGACTAGTTTTTTTGCTTTCTTCCCGAACTTCGGTTCAAAACGTCAAGTTTGACACTCTTTTCTGAAAGATCTATTGCGTTTGCAAAAAAACGGAAAAAACAGCTCGATTACACAGTTTCTGAACAACAACATCTGCTAGTTTCATGCATTTCCGGACAAAAATAAATTATAACTTATGTCAGAAAGTTGCCCTTTTGGATTTGGAACTTTTTGCCCTTTTGGAACACCCTTAATAATCAAAGATTACATATTAAGTTAGGAATATTAGTCTAAACTACATCCCGTTTCTTAAGCACGAGAATAACAACGAGGTAAATAAGAAACATTTAGGAGGTTGCAGTTGTACAACTTAAAACAGAGCAAATTACCTTTTCATATTCAGAATAAAAGCCTTTTTTAAAAAGCAGATTCCTACGAAATGCAGCAGAGTAATGCGAATTGAAGGAATTACAAAAAACTTTTGGCAATTTTTTTCAGCTGTCTTGCCAATCCTGGTTACTATTTTCAGTGGAAATGGAGCATGTGCAATAAATCTTCGTAGGGAGGCTTCGCTGTTTCGATCAGCCAGTGTCGCGATGTGCTCTGAACGATGTGCTCGCGATGAGCCTATGAGCACTGCACAGAGCGCGATGAGCAAGTCAGCACCACTCCTCCATTTCGCCAGCTACACGACGCCACTACCGGCGCTACTTACATAGGCTACCAGCTACCATAAACAGAAACCAACTGGCAACTGCTTAAAATTGATTCGAAATGCGTAAGATTACGGGAAAACAGTCAAATTATCCTGATGTAACTGGCTATGATGTAGAATATCCATTTTTGGAGGCCCCTCCGGGGCCCTCTTACATAGACTACCTTAAAATAAAACCAACTGCCAAATGCTTAAAATTAATTGTAAATGCGTAAGATTACGGGAAAACAGTCAAATCATCTTGATGTAACTAGTTATGAAATAGTATATCCATTTTTGGAGGCCCCTCCGGGCCCTCTTACGTAGGCTACCATAAACCAAAACTAACTGGTAGCTGCTTAAAATTAATTGTAAATGTGTACGATTACGGGAAAAGTCAAACTATTCTGATATAACTAGTTATGAAGTGGTATATCCATTTTTGGAGACCCCTTCGGAGCCCCTTTACATAGACTACCATAAACCAAAACCAACTGGCAATTGCTTAAAATTGATTGTAAATGCATAAAACTACAGGGAAATTGCGTTGAAACAGTCAAATTATTCTGATATAACTAGTTATGAAGCAGTATACCCATTTATGGGGGCCCCTCCGGGGCCCTCTTACATAGGCTACCATAAACAAAAAACAACTGCCAAGTGCTTAAAATTAATTGTAAATGCCTAAGATTGCGGTAAAAAAGTCAAATTGCCTTGATTTAACTAGTTGTGAAGTAGTATATCCATTTTTGGAGGACCATCCGGGGCCCTCTTACATAGGCTACCATAAACCAAAACCAACTGGTAGCTGCTTAAAATTAATTGTAAATGTGTAAGATTACGGGAAAAGTCAAACTATTCTGATATAACTAGTTATGCAGTGGTATATCCATTTTTGGAGACCCCTTCGGGCCCCCCTTACATAGGCTACTATAAACCAAAACCAACTGGCAATTGCTTAAAATTGATTGTAAATACGTAAAACTACAGGGAAATTGCGTTGAAACTGTCAAATTATTCTGATATAACTAGTTATGAAGCAGTATACCCATTTATGGGGGCCTCTCCGGGGCCCTCTTACATAGGCTACCATAAACAAAAAACAACTGCCAAGTGCTTAAAATTAATTGAAAATGCGTAAGATTGCGGGAAAAAAGTCAAATTGTCTTGATTTAACTAGTTATGAAGTAGTATATCCATTTTTGGAGGACCCTCCAGGGTCCTCTTACGTAGGCTACCATAAACCAAAACCAACTGGCAACTGCTTAAAATTAATTGTAAATGCGTAAGATTACGGGAAAACAATCAAACTATTCTGATGTAACTAGTTATGAAGCAGTATACCATAACTAGTTATGAAGCAGAATACCAATGGTCCAGCTCCGGGGCCCTCTTACATAGGCTACCATAAACAAAAGACAACCGGCAAGTGCTTAAAATTAATTGTAAATGCGTAAGATTACGGGGAAAAAAGTCAAATTATCTTGATGTAACTAGTTGTAAAATAGTATATCCATTTTTGGAGGACCCTCCGGGGCCCTCTTACGTAGGCTACCATAAACAAAAACCAATTGGCAACTGCTTAAAATTAATTGTAAATGCGTAAGATTACGGGGAAAAAAGTCAAATTATCTTGATGTAACTAATGAAGTAGTATATCCATTTTTGGAGGCCCCTTTACATAGGCTACCATAAACCAAAACGAACTGGCAACTGCTTAAAATTGATTGTAAATGCGTAAAACTACGGGGAAATTACGTTGAAACAGTCAAATTATTTTGTTATAACTAGTTATGAAGTAGTATACCCATTTATGGAGGCCCCTCTGGGGCCCCCTTACATAGGCTACCATACACAAAAAACAACTGTTAGCTGCTTAAAATTGATTGTAAATGCGTAAGATTACGGGAAATTTACTGGGAAACAGTCACATTATTCTGATGCAACTAGTTATGAACTAGTATATCCATTTTTGGAGGCCCCTCCGGGGCCCCTCGGCAATCGCCGACTAGCCGACCTGGCCAGTCCGGGCCTATTTTTAATTTTATACCAGTAGTTTAATATGAGTTTTATTTTATTACTTTATTGTATAACAGTTATTTGTTCATTTATTTTAAGTATATATTGGTGATTTAATAAAATAGTTCTTAAAAGTCTGTAATTTTCAAATGTTATATTTTTAAAAAAGCTCACTTTACTATTGACAATGTTTTTTCTTTTATTTTTCAAATGTTTCAATTTACGTGATTTTCATTTTGTGTCAACTATTATGCTTGGCAACAATGGTGTCCATATAACAGAAAAGTACCGTCTATTTTTACAAATGCTTTATCTTTCTTTTAAATTAAAATATAAATATCTGTTTCTGCAGATCAATAAAGTTTCCTGCAAAGCATTGTGTCAATGTTATTTTATTTATTATACATAGTAATCATTATATTCAATAATAAATTTTGTTGTGTAATAATATTTATAATATAAAGAAGTTTTATTTTGTTTCTGTAACTTGTACTGTCAAATAAAAGAAATTTATTAAAAATTTGTTGTTTTCATTTGACTATATGATTTTATTATAAATGGTATTTCAAGTATTTACTTGCTTTGTTTATCATGTAAGAAATAGTTTTAATTATCTATTTATTTTTAATAACAAAATGGCTAAGATATAAAACAACGAGAAAATATTCTCACTTTTAACACTTTCAACATGGTTGAAAAGTGTTTATTCAGTAAGTTGAATAGTTTTTGGTTTGTCTATTTCCCCACTTTCTAACTCTCATAAATATACTGGGATCGCAATGTAATTATTTAATGTTAATGAGGTCCATTGTGTGCTATTTAAATGCAAAATTCAATAAATATAATGCATCAAAAAGTGTTATGGGACCAACAAGTGCTGAAAATGGATTTTTACTCAGTTATGTTTTTTTTAAATGGCTCATTAATATATTTCATTTCATTGTATGAAAAAAATAAAGTTCTTATTAGTTATTGTTGGTGAGAATTTCATAATCTAAGCCTAATTTTTCATAATTATTATTTATGTGTATATTCCTTATACCAGTGGGGCAGCCAATATACTTATTTGGAAGGGGTTTTGGAGAATTGTTACTCCTTGCATGATACAATATCTGACAAATAAAAACCAATGTGGGCTATTTCGAAAATAAATATGTGCATATTTTCTAACATTCACCAAAGTACGAGGCAGAAAACATAGTACGTTCATTTTAGACCTAAACTGAAGGGATTAAAACAATTTCCAGTTTTCTCCTATTTAATTCTGAGTTCAACCCCCCTGACCTCAAGTCTAAAACTTTAAACTGGAATTGTGACCTAAGTGTAGGTACTCATTTTACTCAGAATTTTAAGTTCTACAACATTTGTATTGACAATGTTTTTGACAGAGTTAGTTGTTTGGAGATACTGTTATGGTATATAAAAAAATGTGTTTTTTGACTGTAAATCTATAGATATTTCCTAACGCTCACCTAGTACGAGGGGGAAAACATAACATATTCATTCTAGACCTAAACTGAAGGGATTAAAATAATTTCCAGCCTTCTCTTAATTCTGAATTCAACCCCCTAACCACTGGACTAAAAGCAGAAACAAACAAAATAAGTTTAGCATTAATGTGTTTAAAGGCTTCATAGAAAAGCCGCTGTAATCTTCAAAGAGAGAAAAAAAAAAAAAAGAGTGTGGGAAAGAACAATAGTAGTAACATATAAAAATAAAAAGGGTTTTTAAACATTGATAATGATATCATTATGGAGGGGGAGGGGGGGGGGGTGAGGAATAATAACATATGATACTGTAAGTGAGGGGGAAGGGGCTAAAATTACCTAAATATTGCTAACATTATACATGTACAACCCCGTACACATTAAGGTACCATTTGATTATCCCGTCCACCAAAAAATTGTCATCAAACTATAAGATTAAATGTCAATAATGGATGATCGTAAATGTCATATTCACTGGACATTAAACATGATACAAGTGTTTGTCATCAAGTGATTTTTAATTCTACTTTTTTTTGTTTTTTATTAATGTTTTACTAATTTATTTTTTCTTTCGTTATTTAAAATAAAATTATGTAAATTTGTATAATTTGGTAAAATTGGTCGACGGGATAATCAAGTAGTCCCCACATTAATAACACACTGATAATTACTCCTCACATTAGCCATATTGCTCTTAACTTTTTCTTTCATTAAATTTGTGTTGAAATAAAGATTCCTTTTATAAAGCCTTGAAACAAATGATAAACGTTTTGTGATACGTATGCTTTTCTTTACATTGATTTTTACATATTTTTATCGTAAGATAAGGTATTTTTAATACATCTTATCAGTTTTTTAAATACTCTGGGAGAAAATTTTGAAATGCAACCCCCTTTTGCTGCTGCAGTGTTTATACAAATCTACATTTTTTGGCTGATTTGCATGATATAACTTGATATAAGGGCTGTGCATATATAATCATTTTAGGTTGGGGGAGAAGTCTGACATTTGGTTGTCATAAGATATTTCTGGGGAAAAGGGTATTGTTTTTTGAAATTGTTATTTATTTATCCAAACAATATATTTTTTTGTTATTATTTTTTTTTTACATCAAAATAGTCATACCTTTTAGATGTTAATTGATATAAAGTTATTTAAATGTAAAATCATATTTTTATATCGCTGCAAACATACAAAAGTAAAAAGAACCCCCGTTTAAAGTAATTGTTGAACACTTAAATCAAAAAGAAAAATAGTCTCTGCCCTCCTGGACACCCGTTTAATTTTTGCACACAAAAAGAAAAAGCAAATTTTATTTTATTTAAATAACTGTTATACAAAATAGAAACATTTGATAGAATTTAGGCTTCATATCTCTATGAACATCTACAGTATACCCATTCATACTTTTCTAGTATATATACAGCTATACCAAACCCTATGTTGTATAGTTTTTTAGAAAGCTTTATTTTTCTTTTAATAATGATTTTTTTAATAATAGAGTTAATAATTCATAGATTTATTGTACAGAATCCTCTGAGAGCGAGTAGTACTCGCACTTGATAGTTTATTTTTGAATAAAATAAGTGAAAGATTTATATTTTAAATGAAATGAATGCAGTACAAATGATTGTGACGAGAACACTATTTGTCAATTTATCAATTGGGCCTAACTAACAAAAAATACAGTTTTTCTCAAAGAACTATTATTATAGTAATCAGGGGTGATTGCAAGTTCATGAAAAAATACCTGAAATTTTATCACGAAAAAGATTTCGCATGGAGAGAGAACATGTAATTTATTACAGAGAGGTCCAAATCATTTCATTATGAAAAATATTACAATTAATTATGTTTAGAAATCATATGAAATTGATATTTTAGTCTTATTTTATTAATTTAACTATCAGAAAAACTAGAATTCCGATATGGAAAATGAAATAAATACCTGAATTCAGGTATATTATCTGAACACAATCACCCCTAAGTAATAAAATACAGTCAAGGATCTATAATCCACAATTTTCTATAATTCACATTGCTTAATGAATGTAAACAAATTTACAAATTCTGGGTCCAAAAATGATTTAAAAGAAATATCTAAAAATTTAAATATAAAAGTAAATAACAATCAATTTTTTAATAAAAGAATTTGAAAAATGCATTTTTTGAGATAGCATATTAAATTAATTATTATATTTCCCATTTTTATTTTCATGTTATACTGAATATAGAATTAAAACAGTGCCCAGAAAAAAGAAAATGATATAATCTATAATACTCTATAATTTGCACAACCCTTGGTCCCAACTTGTGCAGATTAAAGAACTTTGCCTGTACAGTAATGTCTCATCAGAAAAGTGCTAGAGATTTTTAAAAAGTTCTGCTTTAGACAGATATTAATTTAAGCATGTTTAATGTTATGGTATTTTCGTTGTGGTTTGTGATATTCTTTCATTAGTGCAGGATTTTGGTAAAGACAGTCTTTTCATTACATACAAAAATTTCATGGCTCTGGTGAAAGAAATACCATACAATTATATTTGCTGAGTGAAATCTATCTAAAATGAAAATTTCCCTTCGTCTCTAGCGATTTTGTCTTAACAAGTTTTAGTACATTAGTTTTCTATTAACTTAACAATTAATAATGAACTTTAAAGTAAAATAAATCTGTGAAAACACAACAAACATAATCTGTAAAAACTTTCAAAACATTTTTCAGAGTTTCAAATGTGCCATCAGATTTAATTTAAGAAACATCTACAGCACACATTCAATTTGTCAATGTTAAATAATATTAAAAGAATGCTTAATTTTTTAGAGCAGTGATAAGTGCTGTAAAGGAAAGGCTAAAAAGCTGACATTTTATGACTTGTGAATATTGCTAATGAATATTAATATATACTCAATTTCTTGAATTATATCATTTATTTTAAGTATTGATTTTACATTAGTATTTAATTAGTTTTGTAATTTGATAAATTCTAATACAGTAAAATAAAGAAATAACAAGAAATTTAAATACAATACAATTTCTGTGTGTCATGCTTTTATTATTAATAATAAAAAAAATGCATCCTGGTTTGACATTACAGCCTAGTATATTAAAATACGGTTTTATATATATATATATAATACATATATACAAGAGGCGTTACGATTGAAACATTTAATAAATATGGAAGTTTCCGTTCGCAATATGTCAATCAATCGTTATATTTTTTGTAACTACAAATTTTCATTTACTTCATAATAAATAATCCTGAGTGAAAAATCATTTTTTTATTATATGATTATAGCTGCTAATGGAACCTTTTTATCCACTGTATATTTAATAAATATTTAGGTGATAATTTGTAACACTGATTTTATTAATATTCTTTAATATATTATCTTAAATAATGTTTTTTATAAGTTATTATCCTGGTTAATAGCTTCTTGTTTACAATTTTAGTATGTCAACAAAAGTATACGAGGTTGCCAGAAAATCGCCAAGAAAATCACCAAATCTCCCGCTCCATTAGCGGTGATGACGTCAAAAACATGGAAAAATATGGACATCACGTGATTCGTTGCCATCTAACGAATTGGTCTATAGTGTGGAAATCAACAAGCGAAACCATATCCAAAAAATTACAATTTCGCCAGAGGGCGCTAAGATCAAGTTCATTGCAACGAATGTGTAGAAATCCTATGTGTATTTGATATTTTTGAAGCGGAAAACTTATTTTTTGAAAGATAATTTTTTTGAAAAACAGAGTAAAAAAAAAATTAGCTTGTAATACGCGATATATTAAGAATGAACGAAAATTCAAGCATATATTTTATATGCATTTCACATTTTTACGAACTGCAGAACACTTTACTTTCAGATTGCTCTGTTATAAACCGATTTAATATTTCCTGTGATCGCCGTGCATACTTTTTTTTTTTTTTTTTTTTTTTTTTTTTTTTGTAGCCTATAGATTTATTATAGTACAAGTATTTTATTATATATGTGTTGAAATTATAAAAAATAATTTATGCTTATGTATGTAAATGATATGAAATAATTTTATCGTTTGCATTTTGAATAAGCTCTTTTTTGTATTAAATATATCTTTGTTTCGATTAGTAAATTTGTACTTTCTTCTATCTTTATAAGAAGAAAGTATTGGATTCGTAAAATTTTCGACTTTCGGTTTTCGACGGATTTACACGTTTTAGGGGTCAGAGTTTCCAAAAAACATGTTTTTACAAAATGTCTGTGTGTGAGTCTGTCTGTCTGTATGTGACACAAATTTTGCGGGCGCTCTATCTCAAGAACTAATGCACAGAATTTAATATAAATTTATATTCAGTTAGTCCCTGTTATAAATTGGCGCTGATTAGGTTTTGGTGTAAATCGCTCAACAGGTGGCGCTGCTGTGCAGCCTTTTTCACGATTTCCACAATAGCTCAATCTCCAGAACTAATGCACGGATTTTCCTCGAACTTCAGATTCGGTTAGTCCTTGACATGAATTGAAGTTTTGTACATTTTGGTGTAAATCGCTCAATAGGTGGCGCTGCTTTACTGCATTTTTTACGATTTCCGCAATAGCTCTATCTCAACAACTAATGCTTAGATTTTCATCAAACTTCAGATTCAAGTATACTTTGATATGAATTAGTGCTGTTTGTATTTTGGTGCAAATCGCTCAACAGGTGACGCTGCTATGCTGCACTTTTCAGAATTTCCATTATAGCTGTATCTCAAGAACTTATGCAATAATTTTCACCAAACTTCAGAATCAGTTAATCCTTGAAATGAATTGACATTTCGGCGTAAATCGCTCAACAGGTGGTGCTGCTATGCTGTATTTTTCAGAATTTTCACTATAGGTGTATCTTAAGAACTAATGCACGAATTTTCATCAAACTTTAGAATCAGTTCTTGACATGAATTAACATTTTATACAGTTTGGTGTAAATCGCTCAATAGGCGGCGCTGCTATGCTTTTTTGTAATTTCCGCAATAGCTCTATCTCAAGAACTAATGTTTGGATTTTCAACGAACGTCAGATCCATGTACACCTGGATATCAATTATTGTTGTTTATGTATTTGTGTAAATCACTCAACAGGTGGCGCTGCTATGCTACATTTTTCAGACTTCCCGCTATAGCTCTATCTCAAGAACTAAGGCATGAATTTTCATCAAACTTCAAATTCAGATATACTTTGATATGAATCGGTGCTAAATTGATGTAATTTCTTGTACTATTTAAATGATTTAATTGACGTGATTTATATAAAAGAAAGTTTTGTGATGGCCACAACATACTAGTTATTAGTTAATTATATTAGTTATTTATTTTTCATTTTTCAAAAAGATTTTGATTTTTATGTACACCGAAAATAGACAGCTTGCTGTTCTTGTATTGCGTAACACAGCCGGGAACAAAACAATGATAATCTCGTTTTTTCATCATTTTCGATAAATTTTACATATTTTGACATAAATTTGCAATATTTGTAGACGCTATACATAACGCTAAAAGTATTTATAACAAAAAGAGAACCAAAACAATACCTACTGATTTTTAGGTACACCGAAATTAAACAAGTTTACTGTTCTTCTATTATGTAACACAATCGGGAACAAAACTATGAGAATCTCGTTTTTACATCATTTTCGATACATTTACATGTTTTCACATAAATTTCTAATAATTGTAGACGCTGTATATAGCGCTAAAAATGTTTACAACAAAAAGAAAGCCAAAACGAAACCTACGCATTCACGCAATAAATTTGACGGCAGCGCCACCTAAGAAAATGTAATTTTTGGGATGCGTTCAAAAGCTATACCGGTATTAGCATCTCCACACTATATACTTCTAGACACTGTACCAGAATCCCTGGACTCGAGTTCACTGCCTTATCCATTCGCCCATCTAGCACACATTGCTTCTGTATCAAAATATCTTTATAATTAGCACCTTAATTAATCAAATCCATGATCTGTTCCTGAACACACTTCGTGTCTACCTGTACACTACCTGAACACACTACATCCATGATATGAACCCACTCCATGTTCCTGACTCCTGAGCTCGCACGCGCTGCGCGCGTGCTTCTTGAACACACTCCCTTTGTTCCACTGTCACCTCTTGAAACAAAAGTCTGAGGCCTAGGCCTGGCAAACCAACCAACCAACCAACAAATGTTTAATTGGTATGGTGGATATTTTGAAGGTTTATAAAGCAAAATATTTTGTGAACTGAGGTAAGTGAGCAAGTTAATAATTTTTGTGTTGATAAACTTTTATTTGATAGAATGTAAATGATTATCATGTATTGTTATTTCTTAAGCCAACGTATTAGCACGTTTAATTTTTGTTAGGGCGGGCTTCTTGTCTTGCATATTAATCTCGTGTATCCCTAAAATTTTAAGTTATATATATTTTTTTGTTATATTTCACACAGCGTACGTAATAATGTATATTACATGCGCCGTGATTTCGGTTATCCTTTGCTTTTGAACTCATGAATGTACTGAAATAAATTCTTGATTAGATTATTTCCAATCTTGATTTATTTACCAGTATTTTGAAGCACTTTTACGACAACGTTCTTTGAAAAGAGTGTTATGCGACGGTTTTCACAACTGTATGCACGTATCTCATTAAATTTGGTTTCCAATCTATAAATTTGACTGGCATCGCTAAAAGATTATATCCGGGGCAAATGATAAAATAATGTTAAAAAGTTAAGCTTGAATGTAATTCGCAATTTTTTGTAGCAATACATGTGAATTTTAGTAATATTAAAAAATCATTTACTCATCTGGCTAATATCTTAGAAAATGTATGTAATAATACTATGGCCATTTTTTTTTACATTCCCCCCCCCCCCCTCCCAAGATCATTCTTTTTTATTCAGCATTTATTAAAGTATGATTTTCTGTTATTGGTATATTTTTAAAACATGTACCTTGAATCATATGGGAGAAAGATTTAAAAAAAATAATTCAGCTTAAACTCTCGCATAAAAATAAATGAACTTAACCAAAATATAACATGTTTATAGACGGGTTGCACATGACGTCACATGTCTGAAATCGCTTCGTATGACGCCCAAATATAAGGCGAATATGGTACTCTCCATTTGATTTTTTAGTCTTATTTTCACTATAATAATAAAAATAAGAAAGCTCTAAATTAAAGAGAAAGATAACACGTGCTTTTAATGGCAAACGGGGAGTTCTGTGCTCCACGTGTGTGCTCCAGAAGCTATAGTATCAGTCGTTGCTAATAGCAACGTGACGTCAATGCAAGGGTCTATAGGTATAATAATAAATCGAATAAAAGTTATATGATTAGGAAATTCCATAACTCACCATGACAAAAGTAAAATAGTGTAGTACCCCGACTTACGTTGCCCCGCATTAATGTCATCCGGCCTGAAAAGAATATTTTCCTTAATTAAGACGCACTTTGAACTTTTTAAAAGTATTTTGGTTCTATTAAGGGAAACTTTCAAACGATAGTTAAGTGACAATGACAAACAAATAAAAAAAATTCACAAGCAAAATGTTAGAGAACTCACTCTGCTGTTACAAAGAGCTTCTGAAAATAAAAAAATGTTCAACCTTTATTGCAAGATTCTTTTCGCATATTCAAAAATCATCGAATCGAACGGGTTAGCTAGAAGAGCAATAAAATGGGTACTTTTCGGTTAGCCGGGCGCCAGTGTTATATATACATATGTATGTAAATATACATATATATATGTGTGTATATATACAATATGTGTATATCTATATATATGTATATTTACATATGTATGTATATGAATATGTATATATAACACTGGCACCCGGCTAACCGAAAAGTACCATAAAATGTAAGTTAACTTATTTATTCCAAATTCTTGAATTGCAAAGGCATTTTTTTGCTAGTGGTAAATGTATGCTACTTAATTCTTAAATACAATAGAATATGTTTATTAGATTTTAAGAATTTATATTACTTATTTTTTTTTGCTTATCTAAATGTAACTTGACTTACATTGTTTTAGTCGAGGTATTACTGTATGTAAATATTGACTCTAGAAATAACAGTACTTGGTAAGATTTTTTTATTTTACTTTAACTCACATAAGTTTATCAACAAAATAATTATAACTTATTCACTGATCTCAGTTTATAAACTTATCTTTTTAAAACTGTACTAGATATTAACAAACTGATTTCTTTTTTCTTATAGCAAACTGGCACACAGGATCTTGACGAGGGAGCATTTTAAAATTATTTAAGAAATTAACAAGCAAATTTAATTATTTTAGCTAGACTTGCTATTTAGTAAAATATTAGTAGTAAAACGTTTTCAAACTTTCTCAAATATAAAATTAGGAATTGCGCATTAAATATAAGCACTAAGAGTACACTGCCTTTCATTTTTTAAAGAGATTGAAATGTGTCCCTAATTGCACTCAGCAATAACTAGAAAAAATCTTTCTCTTACCTAGTGTTGACTCTAGAAAAACAGGGCTGCCGGGCAGGAATTTTTCAAAAAGGGCACACTATTCTTTAAAAAAAAAGGTGCGATCACAGTTTACTCTCCTTCTTGGTGCGATTTTCAAAAATCGCCAAATTGGCGCATTTTTGCGTCTTGTCTCCCGGAGCAACTGCTCCAGGGGACACTATGCAAAATCACGCATTTCAAGATGGCATCAATAAAACAAGCAAAAATACACTTTTTAAAGGAATACATTTTTTCAAAAATAACAAAAAAGCAGAATTTTAACTTATTCGGAGCCGATGTTTTGCTCTTCTCAGGGGAGCTGCAGCCCCCCTGAACCCCCTGCTTTTTTAAAGCAAACTATTCGTCTTTCTGCCACGGCTTATAAACCTTGATGACATCTATTAAAAATTTATGGAAAGTCGCATCACTCATCGAGTAGTTATGCTTCCTCCTCCACATATATTCAAACAGAAATGAATCAAAGTAGTCGGCTTTATGCGGAGTATTCCGCAGCCTGCGTTTGATTGCTGACCAGGTACCCTCTATGGAATTTGTGTGGTCACCAGTCTCGGGGTGTATGTAATGCAGACTATGGTTGACCTGTTCATGCTCAAATCCTTCGTCTTTGAGACAATCATAGGACTTCAAACAACCCGAAATAATCGTGGTCCCCGGCAACACCCAATCCTGAATCATGGGAAGCAAATACTCTTTTCCACGCTTTGGAACAACCCGAAAAAAACTTCTATTCGTGCCTCTTTCAACACCTCCAAACACCCATTCTCCTTTCACATGACTTCCTCTTCCGTACTTCATTTTACCAAACTTGATCTCACCAATTTCTACAATCACTCCAACGCCACCTATACGCTCACTTTCCTCCAGAATCTTCGTCTGACACACTTCCCTACAAAACTATACCAGTCAGTCTCGGTGTTAGCCGCTACTTTCGCATCAGCTCTACAAAATTTCTCCATGCATTCACCAAACCACATACGCGTCACTCTCATTATCTTACATATCCCATCCAACTTGCTTAACGAAAACCACGTACCCTTCCTTACACTCCTAGTAATTTCGTGAGTATTAACTTTCCCTTGCACTCTGCAACGCCATTCATAACCATCATTCAAATTATTAAGTCAACTTCATATCATTCCCACACCTTAGACATTTATATTTGGAGGCAATCAACCCCTCGTTCATACACCAATCAATCACATATCTCTTCCAACAAACTTTCAAAAGGGCAAAGTATCCAGTAGAATACTTTACCTCATCATTCAAACATTCTTGCACATTCATTCTATAATCCACAGAAGCCATAACGAAATAGATCGGTACCTGTCAAAATATGCAAAAGAAGAAAACAAATAATAAAACTCACTCGACAAGATCAACGAAGCGCAAACGGCAAACGCAGTCAGCCAGAACAGAAGCAGGAATGGCGCGCTTTCAAAAAAATTTAAACATTTCATCGGCGCTCCTCTTATGTCCAATAAATAATCGTTTAACAAATTAAGAGTCCAATCAGAAAACGGCTTACTGAGCAAGGATTTTAAAACGGAGCACTCATCTTAGGGTTGCCACATTGGCGCAGTTATCGAAGGAGATTGGCAAAGGAGAGTATATAGCAAATTAACCCCCCCCCCCCCCCCCCCCCCAAAAAAAAAAAAAAAGGCACACTTGTACCTTGTCCACAAAAAATACTTTGAACTGGTTTGTTTAGAGTCTCCTAATAGAATATTTTCCCGCGATCAGTTGAATTTTGCAATTCTCCCCTCCACCAACTGACGAATTTCATGAATTTTTTTTTTTCAGTAACTTATCAACGAATTTCACATTTTTCTATTTGCAACTGACTGAAGAATTTATAAGGCATCTTCAAATGAAAGTGATTCGAAGCTTCGCATGCGAACAGTTTTCTATGTATTTTCGTAAAACAAATGCCATAGTGAATGTGCATGTACCATGTGTGCGCAATTGCAAGCAGATTTGTGATAACTTCATTCGTAAGGACGTGGCATTCAGTTAAAAATGACTGGTGTGGATGCAACTGCATCCAAAATGGATCAGCAAGCTCTAATTAAGTTTTTAACACTGGAAGTGTGTAATCTGGGGAATATTAATCGCAGAATGCTGGCTGTGTATGATGACACGTGTGTGTCATAGCGCATAGTGACAAGGTCACAACTTTGTACGCCTGACCGGGCCACGGGAAATCCACTGTCTCCTGTCGACGGTTCGTAAACACTCTCGACCATCTCATCACTGTGGGCTTTGACACACACAAGTGTCACCATACACAGCCAGCATTCTGTGATGAATATTCACCGGCTTACACCCTTACAGTGTTAAAAACTTAATTACAGCTTGCTGATCCATTTTGGACGGAATTGCAATCACACCAGCCATTTTTAACTGAATGCCACGTCCTTACGAATGAAGTTATTGTTAGGCAAACAGACCCTTTCTCATCCCTGTACATATCCCTATCATAGCAGTTCACTTTTACCTTTTTATTTAAAAGTATAATTAATTAATTCATTATCTTTATTTAAATACACTTTATTTAGTTCCACTTACCTTTATTCTATTGTTATTTCCAAGCTTTAACTCCAGGCTTTGTTTCTTTCTTTACTCCATATACTTTATTTACATTTCACTTTACTATCGTAGGAGCCAGCCTTTAGCACATGTTTTCGTCCGTGACGCAATACATCCGAAATCTTCTGAACAAACTGAGGAGTTGTTACGAATGAACACGAGATGGCGTTAGTCATCCGGTCGTTCGTTTTGCATATGACGTTTCGTCCTTTCATCCATTAGTGTTTCAGAGATCGCAGGAGGGTACCATTCGTGCGATGCGCCAACTGTAAAGATTTCATAACTGCTCGCGCATTACGTCACGTGGCGGACAGATTCGCCTCGCACCGCTCGTTTCAATAGTATTTAATACTGTTCTGCGTTGGAAGCTTCTTTCTGTGACGGATTTTAATTATTCTATTATTTTAACAGACTTTTTGAAAACAAAACCTAGTAAATGTGCTATATCAAGGTGTTCTAGTAACTTTCGGAGAACACTATGCAGATTTAACAATACAGTTCAGAGTCTCAAATCCGGACGTCGAAATACACGGCATTTTGTTAACTGCCGATTATTATTCTGAAAAATCGCAACGAAAAACACTAAAATCGCAGGGGACAAAATTTACTATATTATGCTGCAGTTCTAAAACTGAATTACTTTTACGAATGTCAAAAAATTTTTGCAGAACACGAAAATCTCTAAGAATTGCATAAAAGAATCTCGAGAAATTCCTTATAAACTTTAATGAAAGGGGAAAAAAAGAGGACAGCATTTACTATATTGGAATAAAAGATTAAAACCGGATTTCTTTCATAAATGCAGACAAATCGCCATCAAATGGGGGGGAAAAAAGGTTCAAAGTTCAAAACTCGCAGAGGAGAAAATTTATATTTGGTAACAGAGTTCCTTTTACAAATCTCAAAAGAAAAAAAAAAGCCAGAGGACATTAGAAAAGTCTAAAAATCGCATAAAAATTTCACAAAAAATGCAAAAATCTCTGCACGAACTCAGAATAAATTTTATTGAAAACATGACGAGATTTAATATACTGTGCTAAAAAAAATAAAGCAGGATCCATTTTACTCATATGAAAAAATCGCCGCAAAATTAAAAAAAAAAAATCAAAAATTGCATAAAAAATTTTCTTTTGTTATTGTGATTTTTTTTTTTTTACCTTTTTAAAAAAAAATTTCCTCTATTAAAATATTTGCCTTTTTTTACTTTCTTTTATCTATTATAGAAGAAAGTATTGTAGTCGAAATTTTGTTCGATTTCCGGAGGATATCCACGTTTTTAAGGGTCAGATAATCCGAAAAACATGTTTTTACAAAATATCTGTCTGTCCTTATCTATGTGTGTCTCATTATATCATCGGAAAGCATATGAAGTTATGCATACATTTGAACCAAACTTCATACATGGGGCGCTGTGATAAGGATTTTTGTGCGATTTTCTCAATTTTTCGTAGATCTGTTGTACATCGGCTGCTGATGCAGCGACATACACTTCGAATCTAGCTAACCCGGCGCTTAGCAAACAGCTGACGTACAATATACGCTACAGATATTTGAATCATATTGATGTGCATTTGAAACTAAAGAATTTAAAAATTTAATTTTGATTATTAATAATGAAGATCAATGATTTTACAACATGATAGTGTGTAAAAAGTATTATTCACATGCATTATTGAAAATATGATATTGGTTCTTACTTTTTTTTCTTTTCTATTTTTTGAAAATGTTTTCACATTGTTAAATCTGTATACCTCCATATATTTTTTTCTATTGTTTCCCTATTTGTATGGAGAAATGTTATATTTGATGTGTTTTATAAGATAACATGGAACATATTACTGAAGTTGTTTTAAATTTTACGATATTGTTATTTGAATATTATAATGTAAAAAATATGCATAGTACATATTTTTTTACATAATGGAATTAGTTTAATTATAGAGCAATATTATTGTATTATTTTGATCCTGAATAAGCATAGTGACATTCGAAATTTTTTGAAAACTTATATTTAGTAATTGGACAAAGCATTATTGTTAAAAGTTTTAATGTGTGAGTTTTGATGAATTTATTCTGTTTGATAATACTAGTCTTTTTTATACTACTGCTTTGTAATCATATTTATATAATTCATTTTATTTTACAATAGTTTAAAAGTTTTCATTTGTACTTTTACACATTAAAAATTTAATTTTTTTTTGCGAATTTTTCAAGTATTTGAATGTAAACAAACGTACCGTGATATTATTTAACCATCATGCATTTTATATTTAATTAACTCCAATCAGTGTTTGAACAGATTATTTTAAGGAAAATGATTTCGTTCAATTTGCTTTTGAAAATCTGCTTTTTAAAAATTTGTTTTACTTCATATTTCATTCTTTCGCATCCATTTACTTTATGACGGCTGGTCGATCTCTAATCTTGTCCGCCACGTGACGTTTCACTCCTGCTCTACTCTGATTGGCTATCCTTCAAATGGAACAACCTTATGATAGAAGAACCTTGAGAGATCGGAGAATGTAACTTCCAGGCTGCGTCGCAGTTGTTTTTCCTGTGTGGTTGGATGATATAAATATGCTCTCATTCAACGTGATAGATATGCGTTTTCAGTCCGTGCTGTTATATGGTGAAGTGTATCTTTCTGTTTAGTTTTTGGCGAGTTGAAAAGACGATGCTGTTTTTCTTTTGGTCTCAAGTCTCCTTACAGTTTGTTTTTAATGCTGAATAAGATTGTTTTTATTGTCAACTTGGAATTTGACTTTTAAGCAAGAGAACGTTTTTGCGAGCTGTCTTTATTTCTTAATCGATGGTACGATGAGTGGCTTTTTCAATTTTTGAAAAAGATAAGTTTGTTTCTCGGCGATAGTTAAGATGTTAAATTAACTTTACAATTTAGAAAAAGTAATAAGTGTTAGTCACGTCTTTCCCCGAAGATGATGGTTTATTGTTATCATGGCTTTCTTCTTTTGTGTCAGTAGATCTTCGGTTCTTTGAATATGGAGGTGGCTCATGATGTTTTTCACCCTTCGATGAAAGTAATTAAGCTGTACTATGATCATGAAGAACTCTGGTTCACTTGTAGAGTAATTTGAATGTGTCATGAAGTTATATTTTAAGAGTATCATGTTAGTTTCATTTGTAAGAGTAAGACATTGGAATATATATAGAATTGTTTTATCATTCTATTTTTAAAGTATATTTAAACGAATAATAAACATTAGTATTGTTTTTTTAAATCTAGTTTATTTCTTTAACCACCACAAATGCTTTTTTATTTTCAGCTGTTTGGATTTCATTTAAAGTTAAATAGTAATTGAATCTTTATTATAATTGTTTTATTTGGGTTTAGGGATTCTTTCAGCTTTTTGCGTTTCCAGCTGCTAATGCGGCTCTGCTACCTGTGTCAGACTTTACTTTTGTAATTTCAACAGTTATCACAATTCTGCTTGCGCATGCGTGGTACATACACCTTCGCTATCGCATCTGTTTCACAAAAATACATTGAAAACTGTTCGCATGCGACGCTTCAAATCACTTTCATTTGAACACCTCTAGTAGCTATTCTTTCTCGTGATTGAATGCTGAATTTAACATTTTTTTGCCTCTACTAATTGATGAATTTCACAATACAGTCAAACCCTGTTAATACATGAATCTAAGAATCAATCAAAATTTGTGTGTTAATCGAAATTCGCAAATTTTCTTCCATTGGTGAGTGGTCCAACTAATAAGAACCTACATAAACACATCTTTATCACAATTTTTAGCGTTTTAAGTTATCAAATTTGTTTTTATCATTCAATAACTGATTATTTAAATTAGTTTATAAAGGCTATTCTAAGCTTTAAAAAATATCAGAGCCAATAATTATTGTCTCATATAATTATGGTTCTATATTTAAAAAAATCAGCTTTAAATGTAAAGGCTTAAAAAAGTTTTTTTGGGGGGGTGGGGGGGATTTGGAGCTAAAAAGTCTCTAAGACAAAAGCTCCTTATTAAAAAAAAGAAAAAAAAATACAGCCAATAAAATATAGGAAAAGGGTACTTGCACTTGTATATGTTTCATGAAACAAAGCAAAAGAATTTTTTTTTCTGCAGTCTGCAACACAAGTAGAAACTTTAAAAACAGTCTGCTGAACTTAAAGACATACACCCTCTTTCCAATCCCTTGCATTACATTACATGCACTCAACCCCCCCAAGTTTTGTGATTAAGATTGAAGTAAAAGGAAAGTACTTTTAAAAATAATTTACCTTTATCTTCAGAGTTTTTAATACCATCATACATTGTCTGAAAAATCTTTCATAAAATGTGTCACTTTCTGTGAAAGAAAACACAGTGACAGTAAAAATAACATGTTGAACACCAATTTCTAAAGTTTTTGAAAAGATTGATACAACATAATACCAAAAATTATATACAAATGGGGATCTTAAAATGGACACCTTGGGCTGTGCATTATATGGAATTTTGCATTGTATAGATGATGCCCTATCTCAGAAATTGTTAAACTTACTTTGTAAACACTGTCACTGTCAATAAATGGTATAAAATTATACCAATGCATTTACACATTAGACTAACTAAAAAAGGAACTAAATAACATTTATTACATATAAGAAATTACATTAAAAAAAATAATAAAAATTAACATTTTTTAAATAAATTTTCAATCTTTGCTTGTTTGAGAACTTTTGATTTCTGAGCATTCAATTTCTGCTGTATTCTATAAATAGTTAATATCTCCTGCTCTCTAACACAATTTTGAGATTCCAAAAAATTGGTACTGTTCCCCTAAAGAAATCCCTTCACTTACTGTTACTTTTTTTGAAGTCACTTCAGCATCTGATTAATTTCCAGAGGAGTTTTCTTCTGGCCCAAAAACTGAAGAAAGGATCTCAAAATCAGTGGGATAATGATTTGTTTGCGATGCCACATCGTTCTCCAAAAATTTCAAAATATTTTCTTCATCCAATTCAGATTGTGCATTCTTTGCATACTGGAGGAGTTCAGCAGCTTTAATTTTTGCAAGTGATGGCCTGAACCCACCAAATTCTTCTTCATCATCATCATCATCCGTTCCAAGGAAAAGGGATTCAGGCCAAATTTTTTGTGCCTTGCATTAATTAAAGTTTCTTGGGATTAGGTCTGGGTCTTAAATCGATTTAAAGCTTACATCGGAAATTCGATTTAACCATTGGTCTTAAATCGATTTAAGCTAAAATCGGAAATCGCGATTTAGCTAATGTCAAATCACGATTTAGCCAATGTCTTAAATCTCAATTTAGCCATTGTCATAAATCACGATTTAGCCATTAGCTTTAAATCGATTTAAAGCAAAATACTGATTCAGAGCTAACATCGGAAAAACGATTTATCTACTTTGATGTATCTACTACTTACATGGCAAGCTGGTGTTAATCGATTTAGGAGGATCCGATTTAAGCAAACATCGCAAGCCTGAACGCTTTCCGATTTAAGAAAAACAAGGCAAGCTGGTGTTAAATCGATTTAGCAGGATCCGATTTAAAAGAACATCGAACCTCAATCCCCTCCGATTTAAGAAAACAATGATTTAAGAATTGATATTTATTTTGTAAACAAGATTCAGAGTTTACGAGATTAGAATGTGTATTTTTCAGAAATTAAGGACTTATATAGTGGAAAGTTGAAAGGAAAAAGTAATGTTTAAATCTTAAAATCCAAATTCATCGAATTTCAATTTATATGCTAATGCAATCTTTTGATGATAAATTAAGTTTTCACATATTTGAATAATATTGCAATATGTATTTTTTATTTTCCAATATTCTGTAATTAATTAAAATGTTTTAAAGTAGAATCCTGCATTGTTTCAAAAGATTGTTTTCCTGAAATTCATTCAGCATTTATATGATTAAAAAAAATAATAATAAAGTTTTATATTTAAAATCCAAACTCACCGACTTGCAGTTTATACTTTTATGCATTCTTATGATGAAAAATTAATTTTTGAAATGTTTTGGTAATATTTTAACATTTATTTTTTATATTTTCTATTATTTTGTAATTAATGGAATTATTTTAAAGTATAGTCATGCATTGTTTTGTGTATTACTATTTGGCCCTGATCCACATGAAATATTTTTCTTTTACTAATAATATTTTTTTCCTGAAATTGATTGAGTATTTCTGGTTGGAAAAAAAGAATAAAGTTTCATATTTAAAATCCAAATTCATCGAATTTCAGTTTTTATTTTTATGCATTCTTTTAATGAAACATTCATTTTTCACATGTTTGGGTAATATTTTAATACATATTCTTTATTTTAGGGATGCACCGGATATTGATTTTGCCGGATATCGGATACCGGATATCCGAAGCTCCTTTGCCTGCCGGATTCGGATATCCGGCACTAGATATGCTTTTAGTTATATGGTGAATTATTTCTTTATATAACGCCATCTCAGAACAATAAATTACAAACATGTTTCACACATCTTTAAAACATTTTAAATGTATTGAAATATAATTTACAAAAACTATATATCTTTGAATATCAGGGCTTGAAATTCAAGTTTTCCCCCAGGAGGGGAGTTTCCCACCCAACATTTAAAAATGCAGGGGAGTAGAACTGTTAGAAAGGGAAAAAAATATCTTTAAACCCCGTTATTTTTTATGTGCCATTTTAAAAGAATTACATTTATACAGACATGACAAAATACCATTGAAATAGTTTAAATTAACAACTCAAGATAATTATCCAAAATTTTTATTTTATTAAACAAAGGAACAAAATCAAGCTTTATATATATACCATGTCTATTTTTCAATTTTCACCTAATGTTATGGGCAATTAACAATTGGATTGCTAAATGAATTTCTTAATTTAGATTTTACTCCATTTTGCGTGATGTAGCCTCTTTCACAAGTTACACTTTCGACAAACAGCACAGACCAACTTTTATAACTTTAGAAATTATCGGAAACTCATGGTTATGCTCTGTTAAAAATTTTTAGAAAACTTTGCAAAATCTGATGTGCATTCAATTTTAACTTACTTGCACGAATAATGCATATCGGTGATTCTATTGTCAATATCCTACGGTGAATGTATGTCACTTCTGAACAAGCTAGTTTTATTATATCCTTAATGGAATTATAGTCAAAACTGTAATCCCTGGTATTTTCATTAATTGAACTGTGTTCTATGCATTGGAATTTTAAATCCATATCTAAAGTTTGAAAAGGAAATAGTCAATTGATTTTTTCTATTACACGATAAAAGGTTGATTTCAAAAAGTCATGCCCTAATTTCTATGAATTGCAAGAATCAACTAGTTTGTTATTTCTAAACCTGTTTTTTTAAGTTCATCCAAATTTCTTTTTCTTCATGTGTACCACAAGTGTAATCTCATTTTGTTGAGTGCTGAGTATTGGCCAGTTTGGTAGGGCTCAGTCTCCGGTGGCCATTACTGCCCTTTTAGTTATTTCCTATTTTGGGCATAGGGAAAAAACATCGCAAAATACATAAATCGGTCATTAAAAAAAATATCGCCGATTTCGTCAATCATGGTGAAAACAAATAAAAAAATTTGTCGACCGGTTGCAAGAAGAAAACTGAAGTGCATGGGAAATGGGCAGCGGGAAAATATCACAAAATTCGTCAACCGATCTGTCATGAGCAAATATCATGAAATTCCTCAGCTGGTTGCAGAGAAAAAACGCGAAAGTTTTCAATCGGATGCAGTAAAACAATCGTTACTTTCATCAGTATGTCGCAAGAACAAACAGGGAAATTTGCCAATCGGTCACAGAATAAAATTGCTATATTTATCAATTGATCTCAAGAAAAAAAAAATTATGAAATTCACCGATCGGTCTCTAGAAAAAATTGTGAAATTCGTCAATCGCTCGTGGAGAAAAAGCGCAAAATTTTTCAGTCGGATGCAGAAAAACAACCATGAATTTTGTCAATCTGTCTAAGAAGAAACTGTGAAATCTGCCCATTGATAGTAGAAAATATCACAAAACTTGTCAGTCGGTCCTGAGACTTGATCGTCGTTTTACAAAGAAACATTTTCGGAAAGTGATTTTTTGGAAACAGGAGACGCCCGCCCACAATAGGGCATAATAAATAGGGCACAATAATAATATTTAAGGCATGAATCCTGCCATCCCTTCTCAAAATTCAAGCCCTGTAATGTATATTAAAAATATTGCATAAAAAATGTAATTTAAACATTAAAATATTCTGTTTATTCGTACAATGAAATGCTGATAATTGCTACTGGATTTGAATAGGGGATTGACTATATTGATAATTGCTAATAATTAATTTGTACAATGAGATGCTGATATATCATACAACAAATTTTAACCAATTAATTTGCATATAATTGTAGAGTATTTTCACAAAGAAATACTACATACTTTCTTTTTATAATTTAAACATAAAATATCTACTAATATACCCATGATTAAAGAGTTATTTTCTCCAAACATAGGTTTAGTTGATGCCCTTTTTCTGTTTTACTTATTTAATATTGTTTTTGCTCTAAGTCATGTTTAGTTTTATTTTAACTTAAATTATTTTTATATTTATAAGTAAAAAGAAAATTACTTTTAATTTTAAATATTTATAATGAAGTTACGAAAACAACTTAGTTGGATTTGCCAATCCCAAAACTTTCTTCTATCTCATACATCTTAATATTTCAAAAAGTAGTTCCAAATGTTAATACTTCAATATTATTAGTTCAATATTATACCAACTTTGATTTTGGTCTAAAATTTCTGCTCCAGTCAATTAATCAGAATAAGTTAATCTCTATCATGACATTTATTAAAATCAATATTTTTTTCGTTATTCTGTTGTACACCAGCTGTTTGTGAATAGCCAGCTTAGCAGGATGCGAAGTTCCCTTCACTTCATGAGCCGCCAATATACAGTACCAGTGATGGAAGAGCATGGACCTCATTTTGGGGCAGCAAAATGCCATTATGGAGCAGCAAAAACGCTCATTTCGGAGCACAAAATAACTATTTTGGGAGCAGCAAAAATGCTCATTTTGGAGCAGAAAATAACTTGGAGCATCACAATGTCATTTTGGTATTCTTTGACGAAATTCGCGTTTTGTCTGGAATTCTTTGACGAAATTCGTGTTTTTTCTGCGACTCTTTCACAAAATTCGCAATCCTTTGACGAAATTTACGTGTTTTTCACAATCTTTTGACCTCATTTGCATATTGTTCACAATCTTTAGACAAAATTCACGTATTTTTCGTCGCGCGTTATTCGGATCCTTTGTTGAAATCAGCGTGTTTTTCGCTATCTTTTGACGAAATTAGTGTTTTTTTTTTAATATTTTAACGAAATTTGCTGTTTTTCGCGATCCTTTGACAAAATTTGCGTTTTTTGCAATCTTTTGATGAAATTTGCTGTTTTTTACGATCTTTTGATGAAATTTGCATTTTTTTCCGCGATCTTTTAACGAAATTAGCTATTCTTTGACAAAATTCACGTTTTTCGCGATCCTTTGACGAAATTCGCGTGTTTTTGAGACCTTTTGATGAAATTGGTGGGTTTTTTCGCGATATTTTAACGAAAATAGCGTTTTTTCGCGATCTTTTGACCGTGGTTTGTTCGTTTTTTGACGAAGTTACCTAACCTTTGTCAAAATTTACTTTTTTTTTTTTCGTGATCCTTTGACGAAATTCGCGTGTTTTTCGCGATCTTTTGACGAAATTTGCATTTTTTATTCGCAATCTTTTAACGAAATCGCGTTTTTTCACGATCTTTTGACCGCGTTTTGACGAAGTTAGTGCTCCTTTGACAAAATTCACGTTTCTTTCGCGATCTTTTGATGAAATTCGCATGTTTTTCGCGCTCTTTTGATGAAATTTGAGACCTTTTGATCAAATTGGCGGTTTTTTTCTTTATCTTTTAAATTAGCGTTTTTACACGAACTTTTGGCCGTGTTTTGTTCGTTTTTTTGACGAAATTAGCGATCCTTTGACAAAATTCACGTTTTCTCGCGATCTTTCGACAAAATTTGCGTGTTTTTCGCGATTTTCTGGTGCAATTTTCGTTTTATTCGCGAGATCTTAACGAAATCACGTATTTTCGCGATCTTTTGACCTCGTTTTCTGACGAAATTAGCGGTCCTTTGTTAAAATTAACATTTATATTTTTAGTGATCATTTGACAAACGTCGCGTGTTTTTTCGCGATCTTTTGACCAAATTCGCATATTTTGGCAAAATTCGGATGGAAAATGATCGATTTGGCTGAAAAATTATTATCGAATTGGCGCAGTTGGACGCAATTGTTGAAAAGTGATCGTTTTGGCGCAGAAATGCACAGCATTATCGATTTGGCGGAATTGGCGCAGCTGTTCCATCACTGCAGTACAAAAAAAAAAAACTGCGAAAAATTGAGAAAATTTTACAAAAATCTGTTACAGTGCCACCTTCTGGCGGAATATTTCCACTGCTGGCCATAGTAAAAAATATACACACAAAATTGGTCCAATTCTATGCTTAGCTTCATACACTTTTCAATGGTAAAATAACGAAAACAACACAAAAATCTGTATTATAGCGCCCCCATCCAGCAGAATATTTTCAAATTGAAGGAGGACCTGCTGGCCATACCCAAAAACATCCCCCCCCCCCAAAAAAAAAAAAAAATAAATAAAATAAAATAAAATAAATTGGTTCAATTCTATACATAACTTCAATACACTTTTCGATGGTACAAGAATGAAAGTGGCACAAAAATCGCTATTACAGCGCCCCATTCTGGCGGAATATTTCCAATTTAAAGGAGAACCTGCTGGATATAGCCAAAAACAAATATAAAAAATTTTGTTCAATTATATGGATAACTTCATACACTTTTCGATGGTACAATAATGAAAATGGCACAAAAATCACGATTACAGTGCCCCCCCCCCCCCTTCCAATGGAATCCATATTGAAGGAGGGCGGGCCGCCTGGCTATAGCCAAAAACATTCACAAAAAATTTCGTTCAATTCTATGCATAACTTCATTCACTTTTTGATGGTACGATGGCGACACACGGACAGACAGACCATTTGTATAAACATGTTTTCAGATCTGACCCCTAAAACATCTAAATCTGTCGAAAAAAGGAAAAAAAATTCTATTACAATACTTTCTTCTAAAAATAGGCCTGTTTAAGTGTTAAACTTAAAAGAAAGAAAGAAAATTAATAAAGTCATACTTTAATAAACAACTTCAAATTTTGTTTACATTCTGAAAGTAAAGGTACAATTTTCTAAAAGAAGTATACGTAAATTCTTAAATTTATTATAAAGAGTTCAAATATCAATGTTAGGAAAGCTAGCAATTCTTTAAACTTTTGAGAATTACCTTTTACCCATGAATAGTGAACTTACTTTCATATTTTACATTATAAACAAAATTGTTCGGCATTGTTTGGGGTCAAACGATTTCTGTTATCCTTATATATTTGCTTCGCTGCATTCTGCCGGATAACCGGCAGAGAAGTCTGATATCCGGTGATTGTGATTCGGATATCCGACGGTATTTCGGATATTGAAAAATCAGCCGGATATGCCGGATATCCGTTGCATCCCTACTTTATTTACTATTATTCTGTAATTAATTAAAATATTGTAAAATAGTCATGCATCAGGTTTGACATCTGATTTCAATGCCAGTCACATGGATTGAGTATCTTGCAGAAATTGATTCACTATTTATATCCAAATTCATCCATTTTTAGTTTATATTTTTTTGCATTATTTTCATGAAAAATTAATTTTCATATGTAAGGGTATTATAGGAATATTTTAGTTTTAATTTATTATTATTTTGTAATTAATTAAAAATGCTTTAATAAAGTTCTGTAATGAGTCAAGTAACTTTATTTTTACAGCAGAATGAGGGAGGGCTGGAGGAGGCATTCATTAGATTTTTCTGCAGATCTGCGATTTTCTGCTTTTTTGACATTTTGTTATGATTAAAAAGAGATATATTTTAAGATTATATTTTATTACTAATCTTAAAGGGTGGCAACGGCCTTGAAAAAAATCAGCAATTTCAGTAATGTGCTCCAAGGCTCACACTTTCAATCCTTCTCCATCCACTATATAAATGTCAGCATTTATGTTAAACAAATCTTATTATAATCTAAAAGTTAAAAAGATATAAAATTGCACCTTATTTCTCATATCTCACCCCCCCCCCCTTTTTTTTGTACTACTTTTCTCATCATGGTAAATGAATTTTTAATATGCTTCTGTTTTACCTCAATAACTTTTTTAATCTGTGTCTGTAAAAAAAAAAAAAAGTGTATGTAGGTTGTTAGCAATGAAGTGCTATCTGGGTGGACTAGGGGATGTCCCCATCCCCCTTAAGGAATTTAGATTGTAGCAGGCATAACAAGTCAGACAAAATCACTTTTTTTTTTATATTATTACTTATAGAATGAGTTTATAAAATGTATTACAATAGGTCACTAATTTTTAAAATAGAAAAAAAAACTAGTGTTTTGGGACATTCTAAGTTTTTTTATGTGTGTAAAATATACTTTTCAAAATTATTTGAAAAATTAAAAGCTAAGTATACTAAATAATACAGGAAGGGGGTGGGCACATAAAGACTGTATTTTGTTGCTAAAAATTAAAAAATAGGCTTCCAGATCCTAAAATGTAAAATCGGTGTTAGATCGCGATTTAGCACTAAATCGCGATGTTAGATGGAAGATAAATCGATTTAAGAAATTTCTACATCGCCCAGTCCTACTTGGGATACTGAATCTCATGCTTCCCTCAGCATGTACAAACAATCTTTGATTGTGAATTGTTTTTTAAATTCAGCAATCATGTTTGGGCCAGAATCAAAATTCAGGAGCCTAGCAAGAAAGGTAATTTTATAAATGCATTTTATGCTGTTAATTACTCCCTGGATCCATAGGCTGGATCAGAGATGTAGTATTTGGGGGCAAAAAAATTATTTTTGCATTGGGTGCAACAAATTCTGGATGTGCTGCACAATTATCCAGCAGCAGTAAAATTTTAGCATCTTTAGGTAAACCAACTGTACTGTAATGGTCTCTAACCTTGTTTAGAAAATTACTATTGAACCACTCAGCACATAATACCTGAGTGATCCAAGCTCTCTTATTGCTTTTGTATGTTACAGGAATTTTTTTTACTCCACGTAAACGACGAGGCTGGGCACTTTTACCCACAACAAGAAGTTTCAGCTTGTGGGTACCTGCAGCATTACTGCAAACTGTATTTTTCTTTTGTCATCTTTCACACTAGATGGTTCAGTCTCTTGTTGACCGAGAAAAGTTTTCCATGGCAAATTGCACCAAAAAAGTCCAGTTTCATCCATATTTAGATCTATTCTGCAGAAAGATTTTCTTTTTGCACGATTCTTCTGAATTCATCAATGAATTCTTCTGCTGCAATTTTGTCTGCCGATATTTTTTCTCCACAAGCTTTAATGTATTTTATACCATGCCAACCTTTCGAATAAGCACAGGATTCTTCAACTTTAAGTTCTTTGTGCAATTCTTTCGCTTTTTGGCACAGAACTGGTCCAGTTATTGGAATATTTTCCGAGCACCTTTGTTTGAACCAGTCAAACAGAACTGCATCGAACTCAGCTGATTTAGCTTCCCTTATTCTTTTACGATTTGAGATTCCTAATATTGCTATCCGAATTTGCATAAAATTTCAATATCTTTTCTCTATTATTTTTGATATCTTATACACAGGGGTGGGGAATTTTCAGAAAATTGTACCAGCCAAGGATTTATTTTACCAACCAGTAACATGCAATGCACAGTTGAAAATTATGATAAAATGTATGCTATTGCAAAAATAGTTTATTACTATTACTATAATTCCTTTTCATGCATATATATTTATATTAAATCAATAAATATATATAGCAGAGGAAAGTTTATTATAGGGTAGAATTTAGTACCATATTTACATCATGGTAATTTGGAAAGTTTTAAAATACATCGAACTAGCAAAAATAGTGTTTGGCATAATCTTCTACAGCCTGCAGTCCTTCGAAGACTGCCTAAAAATACACTCGCCTTGTCAGAAAGTCTGCTCGCCAGTGGCGAGTAAAATGGTGCATTTCCCCACCCCTGCTTATACATATTGACAACAGATACCAAAAGTTCTTGCTATACATTTTGCCGATGAACCTTTATCAAATTCTTTGAGAATTTCAACTTTTGCAAAATCGTTAAAGTAACGCGTTTCTTACTAGTATCTCTAGATGATTCACGAAAATTTTCTTCCATCTTTTGCCGAAAATTAAAAAGTCGTCTTAAAACAAGATACGTAAAAATGATTAAAAGAGTAGCCAATTCTGTGATTAAAACAAACTAGATCTTGCCAGTGATGGCATCGCTCATTAGTTAAAAGAATGGCGTCATCACGGTCCTTGCTTGAAAACACGTATGTGCAGACGCTTTTAAAATCAGTTTGGAATTATATTTTTCCTTAGAGGTTTTTTTATTTTATTTCAAAAGAAACAATTCATTTACATCTGTTTTAAAAGACATAAAATGCTACTAAAAAAATTACCTTCCAGTAAATTACATTGCAACTGTTAGGCTGCATATCGCTCTTGCATTCACTCAAAGTGGTGATACAACTAAACTTATCCATGCTGTTGCTGATTCAATTGATGTCAAAAGCAGTGGTGGATCTTTTTTTGTTTATTTATTTTATGGTGATTTATTTTATTTTTAGAAAAATTATTTACTTCTGAAAATAATTAATGCTATCAATAAATTGATCTTAATACATCGAAATAAGAGCAAACATTTCAAATTTAGTTTTCAAAAACATGCAGTGATACACGCAAAAATTTGCAGTGAAGAAAGTAGGAATTCCTTAATTGTAAAATTCATTGTTTACTTCCGAGAAGTTGTGCGGTTTATGGAGAATTGTGGTTTATAAATACGCAGTTTAACGAATCCTGACTGTATAGATGTGATAATATCAAATGTTTTTTAAAGTGAAATGGAAACAAGAGTGACATAATTATTTTTTAATAAAAACAAGGTAAACAATTTGATGCATTTTCTAAGGAATGTGCAATGACCTTTTGAAGTTAGAGATTTGTTAAAAACATTAGCAGAAGAAATATGCTTAAAGTTTCTCTAATATAATCCATATTTTTGAATTAGAGCTGTCTCTAAAATTTTTCTAGTAGAGGACCATTTAACACAACAAAAGCTCTCATATCAGTTGTCTCTACTTCCTCCATATTTCTATCCCTTGCTATTGGTCTTTTCACTATTGTGTCACTTATCAATGAGCCCTAGCTCTCACAAACAGCTTCTGAAATTGGGACTGATATTGGAAATGTTAAAAATCTTATGATCCCGGGGTATTTAGACTTCAGTTCTAAAATTGTCAATTTTAAGAGAGGAGTGGGAATTTCTGGCTTCATCTATTTTTGATATTAACCAGTTAGTTGCACAGCTGTTTATATTAAAACCAAAGGATTTGTTTGTTATAATCAAATGTGAGACTTCTGATGCTTTATCGAGGGGCCTGGGACAAATGTCCCACATCCCCGAGCCATAATAAATGAAGAGCATAACGTGAAAGCAGTCAGTCGTAACAAGTAGATGGTGGGGAATTCGGATTGGTTGGGAACCAAACTCCAGAGCATGCCGGGATGATCAGAATGGAGGAGGGGAAGAAAGCACTTAAGGCCCAGAAACAAAAAAAGACCTTTTTCAGGGACCATACATTTTACATTATAATTAAAACAATTTTCCTGTACAAAATTAAAAAGAGAAAACAATTACATTTATAAGATTAAAAAGATATTTGCAAAGAATGAGAAAAATTTACAATAATTACAAAAGAAAGTTAACTAATCTTATCTGATTCTTTTAGAGAATTTAGACATTTTGTCCATAAATCCTAGTGTTTTTCTTGCAACACTAGATTCTGATGTTATTTGAGGATAAAGATTTTCTAGATACTTAATACTTAGTAAACGAGTCTAATCTAAGTTCTTTTTTATTTTATCCCGAATTTTGAAAAGTTTAGTAACATCGTTACTGGATTCATAGTCATTGTAGATGGGTGCCATCTGTGGGATGGGATTTGATTTGAGGTTCTTATTTGATTGTGGGTGGATTCAGGCTTGTTTGTTTTATTTTGGAGTGCATTTGCATGCGATTTTTTTTTGGATTTTTAAGAGTGTACATAGGGTTTAATCTAGAAAAAAGACATTTGTAGCTTTTTGTCTAATTACAGCCAACAACTTTTAGCCAAGAAAAAACACTTAATTTGCACAAAATTTTTATATAAAGTATTATTTTCAATTATTCAACGTACAAATATCATTCTGCAATATTGGTCTTTCGAGGTTTGGCCGTACACCATACATCGAATGCTTTTTTAAATACAAATTCTTTAGATCCCCCCCTCTCCAAATTGATCATCAAGTTTTTTGTCAGTTTTTGTTATATTCATGAGGCTGAATCCTCTTTCACGGTCTGCTGTAGACAACTGAAGCGTTGCAACAAATCCATATAAAGGAGTAACTTTTGGAAACATTTCAGTTATTCCATTTTTATGGAAAAAAGGATGCAGTCAGCCAGTTTTGTCTTTGCACCTTGTAGCAAAAACCTGCCGAAACAACTTCCATTCATGGATCATTTTTGTTTCATTTCCTAACTTGGGATCATCAACAAAAAATAAACAGACTCTTTTGATTTCCTCAATACCATATACACTAAACTTTTTATCACTTTCATTTGGTAGGTTGTTAAGAAGCATAAACTCAAACATTTTCACATGTGGAAGATCTTCAAATCTTTCTGCCAAATTGTTTAGAAGGGATGTCATGAATGCCTTTCTTGCAGCAGTTGATTTAGTCCCGAGTTTTCCATTATCTTTAATGAAATGACCACCATCATATTCAAAACCATTATCATTTGAATTGTCTGGAACCTTGTTTTTAAATTGCATAAAACGTGTACCAGTCTCATTTTCTAGTATTTCCTTCAATTCCATAATGCAGCAATCTAGTTTCAAAATTACAATATTAAAATCAACTGTGCTTGCCACGAAAGTATAGCACAAATCATTTAAAATGAACAAAACATCAGACAGATATGCTGCTGTAGCCAAAAACTAATAGTTTGTTATGCACTTCAGTAAACCTTGTGCTACTGCAGATTCATCAATCAACAAAACTGAAACAAGATCTGACCGAAGGTCTAAGACTACACTGACAGATTTGTAGAATGAGAGCCACCTAGTAGAGAAAGTCTGAACAATTTTTTTTTCTGGAACATCAAGCCCCTCTTGAACTTTTTTCAGAAAAGCAGTATTTTTTAAACTATAGTGAAAGTATTTGAAAATTTCGTTTAATATATCTTGAAACTTTACAAGATACAGTACTGAATCTGCTGCCTGGCCACTGGCTAAAGCTAAACGATGTGCAGAGCAGTGAATATGTATTATTTGCTTCGACTTAGCTTTGAACAAAGTAGCAACACCTTTCTTGCACCCAGTCATGTTCCTTGCACCATCAGCGCCTAATCCAGATATATTTGTAAATTTAATCCCAAATTCTTCCAATACTTCCAAAACAGCTCCAAAGATCTGATCAGATGAGCACCCAGGTAGAGCTCGCAGTTTGAAAAATGAGAACAGACCACACCCTTGTTTAAAAGTCTAACATATACTATCACAGGCTGAATACTCAAGTAGCACAGAATACAACCTGGTACACCGTATTTTTTTTCCATTAAATCATCTTTAATTACATGGCAAATGGCTTTTACCATCTCACGAATACTACCATAGGAATCATATGAGGCATAATTAGCTGATTTTAAATGTTCTAATGAGCTTGATCCTAAATCCTTACAAAGCTCCATCAACGGCTGAAACTTTTTAGTTACAATACATTCTTTAGCTTGAAAAAAAAATATCTTCATTGCACTAATTACTGCATCTTCAGACTTTGTCTTAGCAGAAACAACTGCCTTCTGAAAATTGTCTGTCGCTGCTGCAGAGTCTTTGTTGCACCTGAGCATCGCTGATCTGTGATCCTCCGTCCATTCATGCTTGTTCAACAAATTGGCTTTAAGGCATGTCTGACCTACATTTTAAAAGAAAATATCTTTAGAAAAAAAATTTGCATTTGTCAAAAAGACTCCGGTAAGGAGAACTGTCTTGGACACGGAAGGTTGTAGACATGTGTGATCTCGCTCTTGGTTAATGATGCTTTTTGTCAGCAGTTCGTCTGAATACTGACGTGACGCATTTATCAATTGTTTTGTTCTTTTCATCATGTCTGTAACCAATTATAATGTTCCAGAGGAACTTTTTACTGAAGCCAAACAAATTCAAGAAGCGATAATCAAAAAAGATGATTACTAAACAAAGACATAATTAACATAAACAATTTATTTTCTATATTGTTTAGACCCGAGAAGAAGATATTGAGATAATTCATTCAGTTGGTTTGACATTTAATGTGAAATTTTTATCCCATGCGTTATTCCGTAAGGAATGAACGTATCGAAATTAAACGTAAAGTTTAATTAAACTTTTAAAGATTTAACCATTTAAAATAATTTTACTTCTTAAAATATTTGTTTTTTCCAAGAGCAAACAAGATAAACCAGTAGAAATCAGAACATTCTTTAGTATAAAGTTTTAAATTCTTTAAGCAGTCATCAAAGCATTACCAGCGCCTTTATTAAATATTTGCGAAAACGATTATGATTCCGCGTCGATAGGTACATCGAGCATCCGTCAACTCCTCCACCGAGCACCCACCAAGTAAAGTCAGTGCGTAACGAAAAAATACGATTTTCTCAAAAGTATGTGACTAGGATAATCGCTGTAGTTTTCCTGTATGGCTTAAATAAACTTCTAGTATTATTTTTTTTTCATAATTTTATTTACAGTAGATTTGGTAATAGCGGGGAAGGAGGAGGGGAGACACATTTTTCCAGTACATTTTCGACTATATCTCTGAAAATGTAATATCTAAAATTACAAGAAATACGCATTTGGTTTCCGTATTACAAGACCTTTCGAACGATACCCCACACACTACACATACAAAAGAAAAAAAGAAAAGAAAAATAAGTAGCTTATTTCCCTAATTTTTTTCTAAAAATACTTGCGAATCGCTAATATTCAATAAGTATGTTATTCAATAACCTTATAACTCTGGCAAGTTTGAAATTTCCATGTTCCGTAGTTTCGAAAAATTGACTATGACGGACAGACAGAGACACACAAGTGATGTTTACAATTCTTCAGTTTTTACATTTTAAGTGCGGAAGCCAAAAAATTTAACTAAGATCAAAACTAGTTTATCTAGTCAAATTAGTTTAATCTAATTTATCAACTTTAATCTAGTCAGAGAGACAAACTAAACATTAACTAGTCAGTACCTAAACAGTACAAACGCAGAATAAAACTTTTCAACCTCAGGTATCCTATGTATGAAAAGGATTTAAAAATATTAAAATGCGAGCGCGCGAGAAATCTGTAAATATCTCCCATATGATTAGCATTAAGGGGTATTCGAAAAAATATTTTTCCACCCTCAGCAGCTCGAAATTTTCTGAGACATTTTCAGACTCATTTTTAAAAGTAAAAACATGAAACTTGCTGTGATGATTTTTGAAGAGATGTATAAGAGGCCGTGTGACTTCAGTTTTCTCTCAATGAATTAGAATTGGATTTTTAAGCAATTATTTTCTCAGTATGACCATTTTTTTCATCCTCCGATCTCCTGCTTCTGAAAATTCGGTTCAAAACGCCCACTTTGACAGCATTTTTTACAATATTTTCTGCATTTATCAGAAAATCGAGAAGCACCGCACATTATGTAGTTTCTAAATAAGAGATTTTCCCCAGTTTGATACGTTTGAGAGCAAAAGGTAATTTAAAAATGAATCAGAAAATAAGCAGTTTGGATTAGAATACACCCTTAACTCGACCGTTTCTTCGCGTGACTAGTGTAGGCTCTTAAGAAGTTACCTTTTATGAAAGATTGTTACCAGTGTTGAATTCAGGCTCTTTTCTCCGGGAGGGATTTATGTGGCTCCGGGGGGGATGTGCCCCTGCCCCCCCCCCCCCCCCCCCCCCCCCCCCCCGGACCACCCCCTGAATTCAACACTGATTGTTACCATAAAAAAATAATAAATAGAAATACAGTTGGACACTTTTTTTTACATGTAAAAAATAAAACAAAACAAAACATGTTCAATAAGAATATAAATAAACAATATTCAAATCTGACATTAACAACATTGAGATTTTGAAGTAGTTATTTAGCTTCAATTCATTACAAAAATACGCACCAATCAATAATAGTAAAATTTTTTGCGACAGGCCTCGAAATGGAAAAATCCACGAACAGGGACGCTATTTCAAAATTATCGTTGACTAAAAACTTTTTTTTTTAAAACTTTTGGCAAATTTATGTCTAATCATACAAAAACAATTTAAAACCTGCATTCAAAATTCTAAATAATAAAAAAAAGTTATAGACAGCACAATAAAAGCCATATGTATAAAATTGTAATAAGATGTTTTAATAACTTCACGGATCACTAACCAGAACAATATCTGTCAATTTCACGAACCGGAATATCGTTTCGATTTGCTCCGGTACATGCCTGATTTACGGACGTGAAAAACTAAAAATTTAAAAATATTCATATTCCAAATTTTTACAAAAATTTGGAAATAAAAAGATTTATACACATCCGATTAAGAAGCAGTTACGTCAAAAGAAAAGAGAAATTATTAAAGAATTAAAACGAACGTCGGTACGAAATGCTTTTAATAATTTCAATAAAAATTAGAAAAAAGAGGTACATTAAAAATCCAGGTTGATAAGCATAGAGCCAACTAAGAAACAGTTTAAAATTATACTTAATATTTAAATAGAGAAAAAAAGGTTAATGGTAATGAAAAAATAATTTAAAGTTTAAATTCATACACTCGAACGCAGTGTTGAATGCAGGGGGTGACCGGGAAGGGACATTCATACCGGAACATTGAAAAGTCGTCCCGGAAGGTTTGAATTTTTATGCTTTTTAATGGACAAAAGTGTAATTTCCACCTTGGATCTCTAAAATGCCCCCCCCCCCCCCAACCTCATCCTGGAGCAACAGAAATCTCTCCAGGAGATAAGCGTCTGAATTAAACACTGCTCCAGCAGCGTGAAAGGCAACAACAACATTAAAAAAAGCAAATGAAATCTTAAACCCCCTGTAAAGTTCAGAAAAATTCACTTAAAAATTAAGATTTTCAACATTGGTTTAACATGGCCCAAAACATAACTATTGAAAAACGTAGGCATTACTTAGAAAATTAACATAACTTTTAATTTATTAGAATTTTTGTATGACATAAGTTGTAGATTATAGAGAAATGTTACTTTAGAGAAAATAACCACATTTCAATAATTAAAATAAGAAATACCTTTATTTCTGGGTTCCTTTACTTGAACGCTAATCAACGATCTGCTGATCACGAGATTCAATAACGATGCGTCTTTTTCTTTTGACTCTGAGCTCTGAATTTCCGGTCATACGCTGTTATCTATTCTGCTCTCAACAAAGGGAATTTTCGCTGACGTCGTTGAAATATGACAGTGTTGCAGTAGTTTTACAGCAAAATGGCATTGCAAGGGAGAAATCGATTTTGTTTCACCTGCCTTGCAGTACTTTTGAGTGAAAATTGTAGTGTCAAATTTGTCAAGACAAGGAAATATCGAGAAAAAGTCAAACTTACTGCAAACGTGCATGCTATCTGGGTCTTATTTTAACAAGCTCACTCTTTATTATAGCTGTGTTGTCGGGAAAACAGTCCTGAGAAAAAATACAAATCGGATAGATCATCTACAAATGATCTATCTCTGATAGGTCATCTGTAGATGTGATGTCCAGAACAAAGTTTTTCTGGCTTTAAAGTTACCCTTTCTCCTGTACTGCTTATCTTCTTTGGCTTTGGTCTTGACTCCAAATCTCTCCTAATCTCGGACCAGGATAAAATCTTTAAAACCAAAAATGAGTTTTGCAGTTTTGTATAAACAGTTGTGGGCTTTGTTACAAAAAAAGTCTATACCTATCAAATCAGTTTCTAGAAGCCCATTTGGTTCAACTGAACATGTGCCAAATCTTAGTCTGTGCCGCTGGGTCCCAAATTTCAAAGGGTGTTAACAGTCAATGTTCTCGATATACAGAGATACCTCTCTTCTGTCTTCAACAAAGTTTGTCTTTTGCATTGGTCAGAGTAGCTCTTCATACAGATTCTCAAAGTGTACTCCTCAAGATTGAAGATACGAGAGTCACACAATATATAAAACCACTTGTCCGAAACAAACACAGAATACAGTAATATGTTGCAGCTTTTGCCAGGTAGATGGTTTAACATAGTCCAAAACTCATCTTCGACATCCAATTCAACACACAGAGCCAAGATAGCTGTGATTCTAATATTTCTGATGTCAATGTCGTTTTTGGTATGTGGGGGAAGATAAACTGGAACAAACCGTCCCATTCCGATTGCTGGAATGTATTAAAAACTCCATAATTGTATTGTATAGTAGTTTTCACAGAATGCTTTACACACTTTCTTTGGCAATGTCCATAATTGGCTTGACATCAAGATGATGCATAATATGGCTAGGAACTTGAACTTTATCAGTGTTAAATAAATTGCCGGATTCAGGTGCCAGAAACACCAAAGCATTAGGGGCACCAAGTAACCTCGCAAAACAGGGAAATAATACTTATACAGTCGAACCTCGTTAATGCGAACACTAAAGGGGAAACTTTTTTGTTCATGTTAAAAGTAGTTTGCGTTATTCGAACTTCAATACATTATACACAACTGGACGGGGCAATTGGAAACAGTTTGTGCTAAAAGTAGTTTGCGTTAAGCGTGTTTGTGTTAATGAGGTTTGACTGTACTTAAAACAGCATCAATAGAGTAATAAAAATGTAAATAGTGATAAGCAGCATGTATATATTCATCGTGTTTATCAAATGAGTAAAGAAATGTTGTTAAACTACATTCATCTAATGGACGTAGAGCAATATGTTTTTTGTTTATCACACACCGAATGATCAGGAAGAAGCTACGCTCTCAAATAATGCGTCCAGTACAGCACCTCTTATTGCATTTTCCGAAGTAATAGTAGGTGGTAAAGTTCTATCTAGTTCTTTCTTTTCTTCATGCTCAATAGCAAATCGATTAAATAGCTTCGTTGTAGCTACATTCATCTTTTTTGCAGGATCTGAAGTAATAGGAAGTGGCAGAATGTCCTCCATGAGCCAAACGTTAAAAGTTTGGAAAACATTTCCTCTCTGTATATTTCTAGTAATTGAAACTAACTGACGGTTGTGAACATTAAGTCCTATCAAGTCTCTATTGTTAAATATTATTGTTAGGGTGAAATTGGTATCAGAATAGAACCAAGCACAAATAGCTGGAGCAGAGCATTGTAGTGTCTTCAGCTCAAGGAAAAAGGGCAAACTAAGTAGTCTGTGCTGTATTTAATCCATCTGGGACGAAACTCTCCACTACTTCACCAGTCAAGTTCATCAATGCAGCTTCACCGGTAGTGTTAGTGTATGAAGAGTAGTTGACTTAGTAAATTGACTATTAAATGTAGTAGTAGAGTTTGGTTGAGACTTCATCAGATAATATAAGAAAATTTGTCACCTGTAATTTAACTATAAATGAAAAAAAAAAAAAGTACTCACAAAATTCAGGCACAGAGAAATATGTTGACATCTTTTCTGTATTTAATATTAGTAACTGCTGCATCTCTTGCATAGAGTTCAAGAAAACAAAACGAAGATTAAAAAAATAATCTCAGGAATACTTGAGCCTTTAAATAAACTATTTCTGCAGCCACAAGATCTCTATGTTGAAAGCTGGAGAGTTTCAAACAAAATAGAACACATTCCTTCAAAGTAATCTTTAACTTCACCATCAGCAGTTTTAAAACCTTTTAACATATTATCTGCTGCACTATACCTGTAGAAAAAAATAACTCGGGGTTACACTCAACAAACAACACACCATACTCAATATCCTCATTCCAAAGTAAACAGTATTTAAAGAGCTGACTACTGAACATCAGCCAACCATGGTAAAAAATCGTGAGTCATTCACGAAAAACTTCTGAACATATGCAAAACAGAACTTTTGCATAATAAATTTGCCTGCCTACAAAATTTAAATTGATAATTTACTTAAAAAATAAATAGCTAGATGATTTAATGAAAACATTTCACAGTTTGTGAAAATGCAGGTGAATTGCGATACCTCGCGAATTGAAGTCAAGAGAAAAATGTTTTGAATCCCCATATCGAAACATCAGAACATTCTTCCCTTGGGATGAGAGGCAACGACTGTCCGTATTCTGTACCGAATCTCTTAAAATCTGCTATTTCTTCTGTTGGAATGTTTTTTGATTTTCAGCAAAAATGGGTAATCTACATAAATGTCATGCCTTGTACTTCCAAATAACAATTATCTACTGATTTTGAATGAAGATCAATATAGCAACGACTGTCTGTATTCTGTACCAAATTTCTTAAAATCTGCTATTTTTTCTGTTGGAATGTTTTTTGATTTTCAGCAAAAATGGGTAAGTCATTTACCGTAATTTCCGGCCTATAATCCGCGGCGGTGTATAACCCGCAGCCACAATTTTTAGCCTTTATAAAAAAAATTTCAGCAGATAATACACACCGGCGTATAATCCGCACTATTGGCGTTCCTGTTTTACGGCCCCCCCAGGGGGATACCTTCTTTAGGTATTCACGGGCTTCGCAACCCCGGGCACCTGAGCGATCTTTCTCTTTTCCTTTTTCGTCTTATTTCTCTTGTCTTTCTTTCCTCTTTGTTTCACTCTCGTTGTGGTTTCCTTTTCGAAGGTGAGGGCAATTCTGCATGAGCCGATATCATCCTGTATATCGACTCATGGGGAATTGTAAACCACCCACGTGTTTGCCGTGCGTGGCGACCCATGTCCCTGGAAAGGGGGATCCTGGCAGTTGAGGGACACCAACACACTGCTTTGGCCTCTGCTTTAGGTAGACGAAAATTGCACATTGGTCCCGTATGCATCAATGGGCTGGTCAGCTGACTTGTCACTGGCTGGGGATTAAGTGAGCGAGTACTTACTAGCCATCTCGTTAAAGGTGGAGACTGGCATAGGAGTGTCTTGTGACCGTATGGGTCCTGGTTAGCACTGGTGCACGAATGTGCATCCCCTTGTTGGGCTCGGTAGTGGGTGGTGCGGCCGGGGTCTGAACTGTAGTATTTCCATCCATATTTAAAAAAAAAAAAAAAATGTTCCTTCTACTTCTCTTCCATGTGGAGAGCAACAAAGTGTACAGTCTTTATTTACTCGTTTTTTTTGTTATTAAACGCACTGATAGTCTCTCTGATAGTTCTTTCAAAAAAACTTCACCATTTCTTATAGCAAAAACTTTCCAGTCTCTCTTGGGGGATGGTCATTGTCTAAAAAAATTACAATCTGGGGATTTACTGGTTGAGGTTTCTTCAGCCAGGCAGTCTGAACTTTTGTCAAATTCCAATGATATGGGTACTTTTCTTGTTTCTGTTAAAGCACATCAAACTCTGAATACTTGCCGTGGTGTAATACCTGAACCAGATCTTTTATTTTCCACTAAAGAAGAACTTCTATCTAATTTAAGCGATCAAAACATAATAGATGTTCGTCGTATCACTATCCGTCGAAATGGGCAAATTCTTCCTACAAAACACATTATTCTCACCTTCAACAGCCATATTTTACCTACTAGAATCAAAGCTGGCTATCTAAACTGTCCAGTCAGACCTTATATACCTAATCCTCTCTGCTGTTTCAAATGCCAACGTTAGGGCCATACTAATACAACCTGTCGTAGCAATGTTACCTGTGCACGCTGTGCTGAGGTCGGGCATGATGGTAAAACTTGTGAAAAACCCAAACGCTGTGCAAATTGCAAGGGTGATCACACATCATATTCTCGCTCTTGTCCTAATTGGATCCGTGAAAAGGAAATTCTTGCTGTTAAAATAACCCAAAATCTCTCCTACCCTGAAGCTCGTAAACGTGTTGAAATCAGGACCCCATCTGTTGGGGCATCATACTCCAGTATACTCAAACAACAACCAAAATCCGTAAGGCACATCAGTACCCAGACCGACTGCTCTTTTCCACCAAATAATACATCTATGACACATTCAACCAATACTTCACCTAAAAAAACCCGGGACGTCTCTCTTGGTAGTAAATGCTATGGTACCCCATTATTGGAACGTTGGCTACCATCCTCAGAACCAGTTACAATAGAATATCAACTTACTCATTCACAGAAATCTCCAGTTGGATCCAAAAAGTCATCTAATCATCAGACTGAAACTAAGGCTGCTTCATCTCCAGTTCTATCATTACAGAAACCTAATTCTCCCCAAACATCATCAGTTAAATCAAAAATATCAACCGAACATAAGACAAACGCTAGCTACAGATAAAAGCAAATTAGTGAAACCTATTGTTTATCAAACTCCGAAAGCAAATGAAAAAACTTTCGCGCAAAAAGAAAGAAAGAAACCTCCAACTCAAATCTCTTCACAGTGGAAAACTGTGAAGAGAAAAGGCAATAAATCATGTCTTAGCCCAGAAATCAGTAATATAAAAGATCACAAACAGCTCTTCAACTATGCAGAAGAGGCTATGGACTCTTGTAGCTATGACTCTGATAATGACGACAATAATACTGTTTTCGAAGTTATTAATCCTACGTGACTTTATATCATTTTTAAATTTTGAATTCTAACTTTGTTTTTAAAGCAGTATTATATAAAATTTTATGCTTTAATTTTGTTTTTGACTAATTATAATTTTCTAAACTTTAGAGATTTTAGAATTTAGAATTTTTTAATTTAAATATTCTAGTGTTTTAACTATTTTTTGTCTTTTAAAACCTTGTGTATTGTCGCTTTCATTGTGCATTATTTTTAATTATTCGTATCATCACATTGCTTTCTTCATTTTGTTTTGTTTTTTCACTTTTATATCTCTGACAATCTTTTAATGTAACTTTTAATTCTTAACTATGTTTTACTCCTTAACTTTTTCTTGGCGCAGCATGTCCCTATGAGGACTTTGTGCCATAAAACTCTAATCAACCAACCTGTTTTACGGCTTTAAATTTATTTTCTGACCAAATACGAAATTATTTAAATATTTTTAAAGATATCTATCATAATTTATTTATTTATTTTTATTTATTCATTTATTTTTCCTTTATTTTATTTATTTTTATTAAAAGTTTATTTGTTTTTATCTCTGCACAGTGTTTTAATCCAGTAAATCCTAACATACCAGCAATAAGATGAGATTGCTATCTAAAATTATTTATAACATATGAAGTGATTTAATTAAATAAAATTTTATAAAGCATATTTATATAAAACAGATATTAAGTAAAATTTTATAAAGCATATTACAGGAAGATCTATTGCATAGAAAAGAAAGAATATACGTGCAATTGAGCAAGCACTTCAGTTGTGCCATCTGTCGGAGAAATAATAAGGCAAAAAACTCATCTTGGAATATGCACTTATACCAAATATGGATTTGAGACAAGACTAATATATCATAAGTTATATATAAAAAAAAATTATAAAAAGTAAAATATATATGAAAAATATTTAAATATTATACTAGGTATTTAACAAATAATTGAAAAAATACAAACGAAAATAAGAGCAATTTTTTTAGTAATGTTTTGCAAGATAGCTATCATATTTTCTATCCTTTTTTTTTTTTTTTCCATAATTTCTATCTCATGTAAAAGTCTTATTTTTCATAAAAATTCATTTAGATGTTTTATCTCTACACAGATCTAGTTCTATACTGTGTTTTCTTTTTGATTCCATATAACCATTCCAGTATATTAATAAAAGGATTTCAAGCTAAAATTATTTATAATATATGAAGTGATTTAATTAAACAAGTAATTAAAATTATATAAATAAACAGATACTTTATAAAATTTTATAAAGCATATTTATAATTAAACAGAACGATCTATTATATTATTATTACTATAATTGGGAGCGAAGCTCCGGACGTGAAGTGTATAGCTAAAATTGAAAATACGAGCAATTGAACAAATATTTCAGTTCTGCCATCTATTGGAGAAATAACAAAACATAAAAACTGAATTTAGATTTTCACCAAATACGGTTTTTAGAGGTATGAATCTAATCAATTTATCAGTTTTTAAAAATATCCATGAAACATAGAACATATCTGAAAAATATTAAATATTATGTAGTTATTTAATAATTTGAAACTTACTTTAAATAGCAACAGGCAAATAATTTGAAACTTACTTTGAATAGCAATCGGCAATTGATGGAAAAAATAATAAGAAAAAAATAATAAGAAAACAGAATAATAAGCAATGCTAATACTAAATATTTTATTGCGCTCCTTCGGATGAAAACCCACTAAATTTGGAATCTGAATCGGATACAAATAAGCTTAAAAAATCATCATTATTTAATTCGGAGTTCTCATCTTCAGCTTCGGATTCAGGGTCTTCTATGTTTCCGTTTTTTTGTTCAATAATGCTGCATTTTTGGAAACAATTTCTAATCGTCGATTCAGTTACATCATCCCATGCTTGCTTTACCCATCTGCAAACTTCTGAATATGCAGCCCGACGTTGTTTTCCGCTTTTTGTATAAGTATGAATGCCACTGGACATCCATTGCTCCCAATGATATCTTACTTTAGACTTAAAAGACCTATTTATGCCCAGATCTAATGGTTGTAATTTTTTTGTCAATCCTCCAGGAATAATGGACAGCTTTGCACCGGATGTTTTGCATGCACTTTTAACTGTTTCTTTTAAATGTGCTCTCATAGAGCCCATTATCAAAAGAGCTCGGGGTTTAAATAGACGATTTTTTCTTTTGAACCACACGCTATTTATCCATGATATCATTGTTTCTTCATTCATCCACCCCTTCTGATTACATCTAACTTCCAATCCTTTCGGAAATGTTCTTTCGTAATGGTCAGTCTTTTAAATATTACCATAGGAGGGAGTTTTTCTCCACTTGCTGAACATGACAACACAACGGTAAAAGATGTCTTTTCATTACCAGTTGTGCAAATTGGGACACTTGTCGTTCCCTCAGTTTCTACAGTTCGTGTTGGAGGGCAGTCAAAGCTGAGAGGAATCTCATCCATATTGAATATTTCATTTTCAGTAAATTTATATTGCTGCATAATTTTTCTCGAATGCTGCAAAAAACATTCAGCTTTTTCCTGCCAATCATTAGGCAATTTTTGGCCTATCGTCGTTCTACTTCTTACCACTAAATGACGTCTCTTCATAAATCGGTAACACCAAGTAGCACCACCTTGAAAGTTCTCTAAATTTCTTTCGCGGGCCATTGCTTTAGCTTTCAGCCTAATTTTAACTGTTGATATCGCTGATCCCTTCGCTCTGGCCTCTGTAATCCAGTGATAGAGATCCTCCTCCAAAGATGGCCAAGACGGATTTCCATATCTATCAGATCGCCGTTTCTTATTGCAACTTTCCAAATCTTTTTTGTTTTTTCTCCACAATCGAATATTAGATTCATCAATATTATATTCACGGCCCATTGCTCTGTTTCCATTCTTCTCTGCATATTCCACAACTTTTAGCTTAAATTCGGCGGTATAACTCGCACGTTTTTTGCAAGACATGTTTTCACGCTATCACTAGATTAAAAAAATGGCGATTGTGGGAAAAAAGCGTTTATTGTTCAAAAATCCGGTTCTTTCTTGAGTAAGCTTGCTCTTACAGAGCATGCGCGTAATGAGTATCAAGTTTACGTAAGCAGGCAGCCAGATTAAGCGATTGTTTGGTGCTGCCATCTATTAGAAAAGTAACAAACCAAACATGCTAAAATTGTTCGTTTTTTTCAAAACTGAAAAAAAAAAATATTATATAACCCGCAGCGGCAGACTATCCGCATCGCAAAATTTTGCACTTTTTTGACAGATAATCTGCGGATTATAGGCCGGAAATTACAGTACATATACTAGTATAACGGCTTTTTGTTTATAAAGAACACATGTCATGCCTTCAACTTCCAAAAAACCATTATCTGCTAATTTTGAATGAAGGTCACTATAGCAACAACTGTCCTTAGTCTGTACCAAATTTCTTAAAATCTGTTATTTCTTCTGTTTGAGTGTTTTTTGATTTTCAGCAAAAAATGGATAATCATCTACATACATGTCATGCCTTCAACTTCCAAATAACAAATATCTACTGATTTTGAATGAAGATCAATATAGCAACAACTGGCTGTATTCCTTAGTCTGTACCGAATCTCTTAAAATCTGTTATTTCTTCTGTTTGAGTGTTTTTTGATTTTCAGCAAAAAATGGATAATCATCTACATACATGTCATGCCTTCAACTTCCAAATAACAAATATCTACTGATTTTGAATGAAGATCAATATAGCAACGACTGTCTGTATTCTGTACCAAATTTCTTAAAATCTGCTATTTTTTCTGTTGGAATGTTTTTTGATTTTCAGCAAAAATGGGTAAGTCATTTACATATACTAGTATAACCGCTTTTTGTTTATAAGTATAAACACATGGTCAAGCCTTCAACTTCCAAAACACCATTATGTACTAATTTTGAATGAAGGTCAGTATAGTAATTACTGTCAGTATTATGTACTGAATCTCTTAAAATCTGCTATTTCTTCTGTTGGAATGTTTTTCGATTTGCAGCCAAAATGGACAAGTCATCTATTAGGAGCATTCAGAAAGTAACGAGCCGGAGGCCTAGGAACAGAAAGTAGTACATGTATTTAAGAACTATTGGCCCTGGTAGTTGAGGCACTTGTCCCACTAAGACCCAAGGTGGTGAATGTCTGTCTCGTAAAATTCCTGGGGCTGCAATGTGAAGAAGTTCCACACATACTGCTTGACGTTGTCATCCGAGGTGAGTCATTTGCCCCTCAGTCTTTTTTAGGGGACTAAAAATGGCATAATCGCAGGGAGAGATGTGTGGACTTAATGGAGGGTGGAAGAGAACCTCCCATTTGAATTTCTGCATGAGTGCCATAATCGTGTTGGCCGTATGGGGCCTTGCATTATCGTGGAGCAGAATGACCCCAAAGGTGAGCTTGCCTGGTCGTTTTGCGAAGGGTGGTCAAGGTTTGCGAGTACTGCTGGGCATATACTGTAGTCTTGTGCTGCAGGAAGTCTATCAGAAGAGGACCGTCTTGGTCAAAGAAGAACGTCTGCATAACCTTTCGTGCACTTGTGTGGATGGCTTTGTTTTCTTGGTGGTGGTCACCCTCGATGTTTCCGTTGGAGACTGTAGTTTCGTGTCTGGTTCGAAGTGGTTGTTGACCAATTAAAACATTGGCCAAACAGAGTTGTTGTGGTTAATGTGGAAGACTTAAGACACCAGTTCTAAAACAAATTCATTTTATTTGAAGCAAGATGAAATGATGATGATGTACATTATAACAGCTTTACTTCGCCGTCAAATCAAAAAAATAAAAACAAAATAATATCCAATTCATCTACATTGCGACAGATGATATAAACGTACAATAATTCTCGAAGCTACTAATCCACAACCAGTCCAGATCTTTATACACCCGGTAACAGCAATTGTTTTGCATAAAAACTGTTGCCAATCAGTAAACACAAACTTACACAAAATACATCCGAAACTCCGAGCATATGAACGCAGCTGAAACGCCATTGGCTGCAAACTATGACGTCACAAGTCAGCCGTTCATGGCGAAAGACGTGATCCAAAAATCATTGTTACTGACAGTTATTCAGCAACGGCACTTGACTCAGGAGCTAATACGCATAAATGAAAATGCCGGTCGTTTCGGATGTAAACAAGAACAAGAGAGGGTGAAAAATAAACGTGCATCAATAGGAAGTAAAAACTTTAAAGCTTTATCATTCAAATTAAACTTTACAAATGTTTAAATAAGCAATTGATGCATAACAGTGGTGACATGAAGGCACATTTCCAGTCGCTTACAACTCGAAATAGTTTTGGACAACTGATACATGCTTCTGCTAGCTTTGAAGTCATGTGACTTGAACTCGTGATCCTCTAGCAGCGGGCATGTGGACTGCCGTGCTTTTGTTGAAAACCCTCTTTGTTACTGACACAACAATATTACCGTTCTGTCACCGGTTTGCACTTTCCAGACTCAGTCTCGTTTCGTTTTCAATGCCCCTTATACATATACTAGTATAACCGCTTTTTGTTTATAAGTATAAACACATCATGCCTTCAACTTCCGAAAAACCATTATCTACAATTTTGAGTGAAGGTCACTATAGCAACAACTGCCCGTATTCTGTACCGAATCTCTTAAAATCGACTATTTCTGGTGTTGGAATGTTTTTTGATATTCAGCATAAATAGGTATGTTGTCTATATATACTAGTAAACCGCTTTTTGTTAATAAGTATAAACACATGAAATGTCTTCAACTTCCAAAAAACCATTATCTACTAATTTTGAATGAAGGTCACTATAGCAACGACTCCTTATCCTGTACCAAATCTCTTAAAATCTGCTATCTCTTCTGTTGGAATGTTTTTGATTTTCAGCAAAAATGGGTTGGTCATCTATTAGGAGCTTTCAAAAAGTAACTAGCCGGAGGCCTAGGAACAGAACTAGTACATGTATTTCAGAACTTTTGGCCCTGGTCGTTGAGGCACTTGTCCCACGAAGACACAAGGTGGTGAATGGCTGTCTCGTAAAATTCCTGGGGCTGCGATGTGAAGAAGTTCCGCACGTACTGTTTGACGTTGTGGTCTGAGGTGAATCAATGACCCTCAGAGCCTGTTTTAGGGGACCAAAAATGGCATAATCGCAGGGTGAGAGGTGTGGACTGTATGGAGGGTGACAGAGTACCTCCCACTTGGATTTCTGCACGCGTGTTGTAATTGTGTAGGCCATATGAGGCCTTCCATTATTGTGGAGGAGAATGACCCCACAGGTGAATTTACTTGGTCGTTTTGTATGATCGCTTTGCCGAGGGTGGTCAAAGTTTGCGAGTAATGCTGGGCATTCACTATTGTCCTGTGCTGCAGGAAGTTCATGAGAAGGGGACCATCTTGGTCAGAAGAACGTCTTCATAACCTTTCCTGCACTTGTGTGGATGGCCTTTGATTTTCTTGGCGGTGGTGACCCTCTATGTTTCCACGGGAGACTTGGTCGTTTCGTTTCTGGTTCGAAGTGGTGACACGAAGGCTCATTTCCAGTCGCTTGCAACTCGAATGAGCTTTGGACGACTGATACATGCTTCTGCTAACTTTGAAGTCACGTGACTTGCACTCGTGACCCTGTAGCAGCGGGTATGTGGACTTCCGTGCATTTTTCGAAAACCCTCTTTGTTACTGATGCAACAATATTACCGTTCTGTCACCGGTGTGCACTTTCCAGACTCCGGCTCGTTTCTTTTTGAATGTCCCTTATACATATACTAGTATAACTGCTTTTTGTTTATAAGTATAAACACATGTCATGCCTTCAACTTCCAAAAAACCATTATCTACTAATTTTTAATGAAGGTCACTATAGCAACTGTCCGTCTTCTGTACCGAATCTCTTAAAATCTGCTATTTCTTCTGTTGGAATGTTTTTTGATTTTCAGCAAAAATGGTAAGTCATTTATTAGGAGCGTTCAAAAAGTAACGAGCCGGAGGCCTAGGAATAGAAAGTAGTATATTTATTTCAGAACTATTGGCCCTGGTAGTTGAGGCACTTGTCCCACTAAGACACAATGTGGTGAATGTCTGTCTCATAAAATTCCTGGGGTTGCGATGTGAAGATGTTCCGCATTTATTTCTTGACATTGTCGTCTGAGGGGAATCTTTTCCCCTCAAAGCCTTTTTTAGGGGACCAAAAATGGCGTAATCGCGAGGAGAGAGGTGTGGACTGTATGGAGGGTGACCAAGAATCTCCCACTTGAATTTCTGCACGAGTGCTGTATTCATGTTGGCCGTATGAGGCCTTGCATTATCGTGGAGCAGAATGAACCCACAGGTGAGCTTGCCTGGTCGTTTTGCGAACGGTGGTCAAGGTTTGAGAGTAATGCTGGCCATGCACTGTAGTCGTGTGCTGCAGGAAGTCTATCAGAAGGGGCCCGTGTTGGTAAAAGAACGTCTGCATAACCTTTCCTGCACTTGTGTGGATGGCCTTGGATTTTCTTGGTGGTGGTGGCCCTCAATGTTTCTATTGGAGATTTTGTCGTTTTGATTCTGGTTCGAAGTGATGACACGAAGACTCATTTCCAGTCGCTTACAAATCAAATGAGCGTTGGACGACTGATGCATGCTTCTACTAGCTTTGAAGTCACGTGACTTGCACTCGTGACCCTCTAGCAGCGGGCATGTGGACTTACATGCTTTTGTCAGAAACCCTCTTTGTTACTGACGCAATAATATTACCATTCTGTCACCGGTTTGCACTTTCCAGTTTCCGGCTCGCTTATTTTTGAACGCCCGTTATACATATACTAGTATAACTGCTTTTTGTATGTTTAAAATGTATGAAATGTCTTCTGTCAGTGTGTCGCTTAACTCTTGTACCATAAGAACTAATTGTTCAACTAGACTGGTTCTTGCATACACTGCACTATCTTCAAACCAGGCATGGTGATAAAAATATACAACAATTAAAAAAAGGAAAAAAAAAATGATTTGTTGAATTACAATATGCCAGGTCCGTGGAATGCAGGTTAAACAGATAATTGATGGCATATAGTTGAAAATAAAACAAAAAAAAAAAATCTTCATATTACTCCAATAATTGCTCTAAAATTTCTGCAGTATTGTAATTAAAATAATCTTCTTTTATTAAATTTGTATTATTTTATTTAAATCTTCTTATTAGTACTGGAAACATTGCGACCTGGTGACAAGGCACCAAATATCACAAGAGGTTCCGCGATGTATAGTGGAATTTGTATGGATAGAAAGTCGTTTCAAAAATTACGGGCCATATGGAACCCATAGGCTTAACTTCTGGCTGTGAATATAAGTTCAATTTTATCTTCTTAAAAATCAATGGTAATATATAAGTTTCTATAAAAATAGCCAGGAGCAATTGCTGGTTTTTCCAGTGAATATGTATTTCTTGAGATTACGAAAAGGAATAAAAGAAATATTTGCTTACCCCAAACTGTTGACATCATCGTAGAGCATTTGCAAAAAAAAAAAAAAAAAATATTTGGCCTGTTAAAATAACTGAAGAAAGATGGTGTAACGTGAAATAAAGGAAAGGTCGACACAGCGACATTGGGAAATAAAACATAAATATCACAAATTCAATCAAAAATTCTTTACTAATCTTTAAACATGTTAAACTCAAATAATATTGCTACATAAGGGAGAAAACTAATTTACTGATAAAAAATCTACGCCCGTATTCACCAACGCGGGTTAACTCCCGAGTTAGTGTTAAATGCTGGGTTATCTCAAAATCGGTATTCACCAAGCTAAATTCGCGAGTTAACACTGGTTTTAACCCCATGATTTTAATCCTCCGAAATCGGAGAGTTAACTCTTGGATTGCCTGTGAACGTGGGTTAGCGCATGCGTAGTAACATATAAACAAACAAAATGGATGCCGATGCTGCTTAAAATTTTATCATCTCATCCTATCATTAAAACGGGAAAATAACAAATTTTAGGTCTGTCCAGGCATATTCTGTGCCCTGTGGATTCACTATCTTTATTGATTCAACTTATATTTCATGTTTGAATAATATCAAACGTTGATTTGTTTATCTTAATAAATATACGAATCGATGAAAGTCACAAAGAATAAAACCTTTTCTTTTTTAGGTATTCGAATATCATTCCATAACGCTTGGTGTTGCTGAAATACAATTTCAGCTTTCAAGGGATTTTTTTGTGGCGGAAAGGAGGGTGTGTGTGTGTGTGTGGGGGGGGGGGGGGGGTAATATTCTCAATAAATGTTTACATTATTTGAAAAATGCAATTTTGTCTTTTTTTTACAACTTGCTATTTTTTGTCTAATAAAAGCACGTTAATATAGTTTTTCAAGTAAGTATCTTGTCAATTGTTTTAATCGTTATTTATTTATTTATCGCAGTAATGAAGGTTCTTTTTTTAGTCAGTACTATATTGCATTATGAATATTTTTATTTAACTTATGAAAGCTCTTTCTAACACTGAAATCTTGCCGAAAGTATCTGAGGCAATATACTTGAAATAAACAACATCGTTTTCCAGATGTGTTTAAAAAAAAAAAAAAATCAGTATTGAAATAAGCAAATTCTAAATTATTCACAATGTTCAAATAAATTTAGTTTAGTGAGTTAATTTTCTTGGCCATTATATTCTTAATATATCAATATGTCTATAAATATACAGTGGATAGATTTTAGATGTGCATTTAGAATATAATAAAATGAATTTCTTGAAAATCTTACCAGCAAGAAAAATTAAATGTACAGATGAAAATTGTTATGACAAAATTTACACAACTGCAAAAAATAATTGATTACTATTACTACAAGGCATTTTCATAAAAAAAAAATTTCTATAAAATAAATAAAAATGTATACAAAAGAGGAAAGTTAATATAGAATTGAACTTAGTACCATATCGCAGAAATTTGGAAAGTTAAAAAGTATAGCTACTAGTTAAAAAAAAAAAAATTGAACATATCTCTGTATTTTGCAGTGTTCAAAGACTACCTAAAAGTTCACTCGCCAGTGGCAAGTAAAAGGATGTATTTCCCCACCCCTGATAAATGCGACATTATTAAGTTCAAAGTATTTTTGAGATTCTTCAACAGTGGTAGAATTGACATAAAAATGCCACTTGTTCCAAGGACCAGTAAGCATAAGAATTTACTGGCCCGCTACATAAAAATCTATTAAGCCCCTTTAACACTTTGAGTGCCCCCCCTCCTAGAATATAAACCAAACTTCCTTTGCAGTTATCCAAAAATTTCAGCATAATAAAATGTAAAATTTTAATTTGCTAAAAATTAAACAGTATGTAAAGAAAAACTATAAATTTATTAATTAAATATTTTATTTTAGATTAATTATTTCAGCTGACTACGGTTTAATGGATTTTTTTTATTATTATTTAAATAAAATAAAATGTGATTTGTGTTTGGTTGCGGTTTTCTCAGGGATGGGAAAGTTTACGTTTACCTGTCAGAGAGGGGGGGGGGGGGGGGGGGGAAGTTACTGGTCCTGCGAATCACAAAATTTTTCAAATTAATTGGTCCAATTGAATTTTTTGTGGTCTCAGACCAGCAGACTACCAATGATTTCAAATGCTGTTCAAGCTTGCTGTATCCAGTTATTTTTATTTGTTTTCAGGGCAGCGAATTGCTCATACAAGAGTTAGAATGATTGCCACATTTCCAAATTTCATATGATTTTGTATATTCCAACTTCTTAATTATCACTTTCTAACTGTTATATAATATTTTTTATACACCCTCATTAAATTTCTCGTAAAAGTTATTTATAATGACTAGCAGTGGAAATCGCATACTACATCAATAACAGTGTTAATAAAACATTCTTGATTTAAAAAAACTTTATAGTTATTTGAAATTTAGAAATTTAATGTAGTTAAACCTCAGTATTTCTAATATTAAAGGATGGAAAACAAATTTAAACTATTAAGATTTAATGTAACAACAACAATTGTGAAACCTTATGGAGAATGACTGAAGTTGATGTACCTTTACCTTGGAAACTTCTGAAACAATTATAATCGTTTTTTGGTATAATTAGCTATGTTTTGAACAGATTTTTCTTGAAAATTAATTCAGTTTAGTAATGTTATTTTTTAAAAAACCTTTTTTTTTTAAAATAAAATTTAGAGTATTGATGCATGCAAAATTGTTCTTGGTTGTAATAAAAATAATTGAGTAGGATCACTGTTTAATTTTTAATATGTTAAATTAAAACCAAAGCATGCGATGATATGTGCATAATGCCTTAAGTAAAGACACTTTATCTGTTATCCCTAATAATGCACTAGTGATAAATTAAAAAAACTTACTCAATTTTTTGCATCATGTGCCAAGCAGGATTGCTGTGGCACTGCTAAAAGTAAAAACTTCAACATCATTTGATAAAAATATAAATTTATTTTAAAAATGATACTTTTCGGTTAGCCGGGCGTCAGTGCTATATATACATATATGTGCATTTATATATGTATATATATATTTATCTATACAATATATATATATATGTATATATAACACTGGTGCCCGGCTAACCGAAAAGTACCAAAAAAAAAAAATGCAATTTAACAAACTACAACGGCCATTTGGAAAATGATTTTTTCAAAGACTAATGGTTTTGGTTTTATTACACGAGGAGTCAGTCGCTTGAAATTCCAGGCGTCTCCATGTTATTCCTATGGCTCCAGGGGAGTCGCTTTGAAAGAAAGCAACTTTTTTCTGTCGGCGTGTCTTTGACGCCTGAAACAGAGCGAGTTGCCAGTAACAGCCAATCAAATGCTTGGAAATCTGATGATGGAAAAGCCTTTTCCCGAACAGCCAATGAAATGCTTGGATAATACGTAAGTTTCAGGTGGATAATACGTAAATTTCAGGAAATCTGACGAATCGCAGGCAATTTTTGTCGCTTGCAATTTTTACGTATAATAACACTATAAAATTTAAGACATAAAAAATCGCACACAGTTGATCATACATTATGTATGCCATGGATTACATTTTTCGGTACTGTAAATTTTTAAACTTCTACGGAGCTCGTCATACATTATGTATGCCATGGATTAAACATTAATGTATTCCTGGACCAATTTTAAATGAAATTTCATTCTTAAACTTCTAAACATCCCACAATATTACTTTTTACATCGTCGTATAGAGAAAAATGTACTTTTAAATGCAATTTGTTTGAAAGCTGTATCTCAATTTGTTTGAGTTATTAATTTTTTTTTTTGTAGTTTTTATTACTTTTTTGTCATAGTGGCAACAGAAGTATCCATCTCTGTTGAAAGTAAAGGGAAAATAGATTACTGTATAGACCAATCAGAAAACGAATAAAATGCAGATTCAACTAATAAAAAGTTGTTGAAGTCAACTAATTCAACTAATAAAGAGTCTGCTGAAGAATTAAGCTAGGACTCAGACACCATGTAACTGTCTGATGCCAATCTCTACACTCAACATGTTACATTTCTGTATTGATGTTGTCAAAGTAGTATCGACTCATGACGCACATTTAGACTTATTCCCATGAAAGTCATATTAATTGAAAATGGCTCATATTTTATTGGCTTTGTTAACATTTATATATCGGGACGGCAGGTCCGCTTAATTTTTTTATCGGCCAGGCAAGTTCGTTCAATTTTTTTTCTGTCCCGACTCGTTTAAAAGCTTGCCTTGATTTTGCCAGGCCGGGTACAGGCCTCGTGCTAACCTCTGAGGCAAAGGATATACATTATAGCTTTACTTGAGAAACAGAGAATGTACAGAATTTCTTCAAAAATTAAAATATAGAATGTATATGCCATATACCCTACACTACATGCCTCTTATTCAGAATGTATGTAACTGAATAGCCTTTTCTGTTTTTCGATAAAGGCAAAAGTCATCATAAGACAATGCCTTATAAATCAAGCAGTAATCTATTTATTGAGAAATGAAAAACTATATTAATTTTTCAATCACTGAAATCATCGTGCCTACCAATTGTATGCTTACACATTGTAAAAATAAGTCAGAAAAATTTTGCATTGTTGAGCGTGGAAATATTTTATTTTTGAGAACCGCTTTATATACCAGTGAAAAACAAAAATTTCAAAAATTGCATTAGGAGAGGCCTTAGACTATCTTCACTAAAATTTTCAGCCTCGTATGTACCATAGATTCTGCTAGCCGTTGCAGACACACAGAGTGAAACTTTCTTTTATTAGTATAGATAATCCTGTGCAGGGCAATCTTTCAATATATCAAGATAATAACCACTACAGAAGGTTAACAATGAAGGAATATTAATCTTACTATTTATATTATTATTATTATCAGGGTACGTAAAATGATTAGGAACAAAAAATCTTTTTTTTTATCAGGGGAAGCTGTCCCCCCTGAACACTCCGTTTATGGTAAATTTTTAAATACAGTAATACTTTGGCTAACAAAAATAATTCATTCAGGAATTGCATATATTAATCACATTGTTCACTAGCCAAAACTGTTTTTCCATTCAATTAAAATGCAGTGCTGCTACATTATGTTAATTTGTGTATAAAAAGAAAAAAAAAAAGTAAGACAAATCAGTGTTTCTTAGGAAAGTCTGAAAAACAGAGAAAACAATTATCACTAGCCAAGGTATTACTGTACATGAACATAATAAAGAAGAAAAAAAGTAATATTGCACAAGAGATTCAGGGGAATTTTGCATACTCCCCGAGAATATATTTAGCTTCTTTTTCTTTTAGTGTTTTAATTATTTAAAGTCTTTTGCAGAAAAAATTTTAAATCATCAAAGATAACAAAAATTCCGAAATAAATTTTAACCCTTTGAGGGGAAGGGAAATTTTGTTTATAAAATGATGAAATAACTGAATGACACCAGATTTGACAAACAAATTTCTTAGAAAATACAAATCTGCTTTTACACACTTTCATTGTAAAAGCAAAATTTTATTAAAATATTCTTGGTGCGGATTGTCAGTTTTGCAATTAAAATTAGGTGGTCACACTGCGTTATCACTGCCCTTTAAAGGGTTAAAAGCAAGGGAGGGTCAAAAGATCCCACCCCTGCCAGTGACCATGATACTTAAGCAATCATTGGCAATTTTTCACAAATCAAAGAAAAGTTTGCTGTCAAATTTGAATTTTCAGCAAAAATATCTTATATTTACGAAGATACGGAAAAATGCTAAACTAAGAATTTTTTGTTATAACTGCATATACAACAATTTTTAAACATATCAACATAAAAAGCGATATAACAGTTTAACAGTGAGGGAATATTTTTTTTGAGGGGGGGGGAAGGGGGGCACTAAAAATAATAAGGAACTATTTTATTATTATGGGAAGTTGTCCCCTTAAACACTCCATTTGTGATTATGTTTAATTACAATGATACCTCATCTAACAAAATTATTCGTTCTGGAATCATATTTGTTAGCCAAAATGTCCATCAACCGAACATTTTGTCAGACATTTCAACATTTGATTACAGACAGAGAGGAAATCTCATCCAATCAAAATGCTGCATTATGTTATTTCATGTATAAAAAAAATAAAATTGTAAGCTGAATCAAGACTTCTTAACTAAACAAAAAAGTTGGGAAACAATAATTATTAGTTGAAGTATCATTCTACATTAACATAAAAGAAAAATGTTGTACAAGAGCTCTTGCAGGGAAAAATGCCCCCACCCCCCCTTTTTTTTTCTCTCTTGAGGTTTAATTATTTTAAGACTTTGTAAGAATAAATATACAGTAAACTCTGTGAAATCCGCATACATAGGGACCGAAGGTTTTGTGGATTGTAGATCATCCTTTTGTTTTCATTTTATTTTTTAAAGTCTGATTAAATTAGGAACAACTGAACAAAAATTACAATAGAAAAGAAAAACATAATGCAACATTAATTTAATAATTAAATTAAATAAAATTTTAAATTATGTACAAGTTTTATCGATTATTCATTATTTTAAAAATTGAAACAACACAATGGTAGTTTTGGTTTGTTGTCAATATTTTTTTTTTTTTGTAGTCTATGAACACTTATTCGTTCATACTCGAAGATAAAATTTTGTTATGCAAGGAAATTTAAATATTTGTATCCAATTTATAGTTAAATATTTGTTTATTGGAAAACTGATAAATGAAAAAAAATATATACCAAATTTAACTTTATGGGTTTAACTGTTAATTATAATTACATTGTTTGCATTCCAACGTACAATGCAGATAATAAACGTCTGTGGATTATACATTAGCGGATTTCACAGAGCTGACTGTAATCATTTTTTAAATCAACAGAGATGAGAAAAGTTTAATAAATAAAATTTTTAAATCCATGGAGGGGCAGAACTGCACGCCCCCTTCCTTTGCCAATGACATGATAGTTGGTGAACATAAAATTTGGCAACACAATATCAATTTTTCCTGAATCAGGTGAAAGGTTCCTGTCAAATTAGAATTTTAACAAAACTTATTTTACCTCATGAAAGATAAAACATTAAAAAGCTTAAAAAAAAAATGAAAAATTCTGAAATAAAAATATATTTGCATAAAAATACTGCACAATCATACTATAGAACAAATCTATTGAAATTTATTCAAGTTGAAAAAAAAAAAACATACAAAAATAATGTTATTGATTACCTCAGTAATTGCCATCATACAAGTTTATGATTGTTGATACACCTTTACAGATAAGAGGGAGTCGTCAAGTATCTGTCGTGGTCTGTTGTCATATCTAACGTCAGGGAAATGCACATACCATCCAATCGCGACAACACCAATAGTGTTGTAAACCACACTCATTATCAGCAGTATTTGAAAGAATATTGCCTATGTGTACGATTCAAAACAACAAATACACAGAAAGCAATACCCATTCAACGAATAAAAATCTCCAGTTGAAAAACTGCCTCTGAAAAAGAAAATACACAATATTTTATAAAAGTTTATACATATACTTAATATATCAACATCAAAATAATAACTTATCATTTTTCTCTAAAGTAAAATTTCATAAAGGACTATTTTTGATAACTCAAAAAATGTTAAGATATCAATGCATGAATCAAAAATAATTTCCTTCTGCATCGTAAAAATAGTTTTAAAATCACACTTAAAAACTGCCAAAATGAAGTGGCTTCTTTATTTTTTCCGATTACATTTGAAGGAGAATTGTATTATTGCTGTCACAAATCTTGAAAATAATCGGGTTAATTGTAACCAAGCTCATACTTTTTCGGGGGGGGTGGGGTAGTAAAAATGACACAGCAGAACCTTGTATCAATTTACAAAATTATCGCTATAAAACTAAATTGTTTTTGTTATTCCCCCCCCCCCCCCCCGTTTTTAGGAGGGGGGTTGTTGCTGAAAAGGGACTAAATTGCTTCTTAATATTTATCAGAATAAAATCCTCTCTAAAAACCAGTAGAATATTTTCATACCTGAATAAAATACACTTTTTCAAGAAATTTTTAAACTCAACTATCAATAAACTGATTCAAAGATATTGTTTACCTAAATTAAGATGGGTGAGCATACATATAGTCAATCACTATTTCTTTATTCCATAATTTTATAGGAATTTGATTCATCAATGTTAGTGATAACAATACATATTAAATTTTTTTTCTTTTAACGTGAATAATCCAAAGTAATATTCAATAAAGTTTAATCACTTATTGAAAAAATATATACAGAAGAATAACAGTAATACTTATAAATGCTTATTATTTATAGACTGAAATTTTTTTAAAATAGAGAATCCCAACAGAAATAATACACACCGATGCTGCAATGTGTTTGAATTTTATGTTGGGTAACTGAAAATATGTTTGAAAACAATAATAAGTACATTAAAAAGATCGGGAAAACATCTATAATAACTCTAAACTGAGGACATCGTAAACATTATACAACTTGTGATGAAATTATCAAAAAGCAAATAAAATATAATTACTTACTTTAAACTGTATATCGACAATCAAGAATCAAAATCAATAACACATAACTCTTGTTTACGTTTCTGATGCTACGTACCCTCTTTTCGACCAATCAGAACGCTTGTTACAAATTCGTTGGGTTAACACTCGGGTCGGCTAATCCGAGGTTGGTGAATATGAAATTTTTTAACCCAGAGTTAACGCCAAGTTAACTTTGACCCGGGAGTTCCGTGATCCGAGGTTTAAACCAGTTTTGGTGAATACGGGCGTGAGACTCTTAAATTCTATGTTAACTTTAAACCTCTTTAACTTTAATTACAATTACTTAAATTTCATAAAATGAATAAATTACAGAAGAAATATAGCCAGCAACTTTTAAACTTGACTATTAAGCAAAAAAAAAAAAACTTTAATGAAAAACTTTTTAAAGTTTAAGTTGCATATATATCTCTCAACTAACTGAAAAACGGGGACTAGTGACATTCTCAAGTATCATAATAAAGGACTTAACGTTTCCTTATGGAACAACAGAATGCTTCCTGAGCTGTGGTCAAATTAGGTGAGGTCCATCCGTTTCTAGAACAAAGTAGTCTACAAAAATTGAAACAAAAGTCAATAAAGGACTTTTTCTTAAAATGATTAGCAGGTAAATAAACTTATTATTGCGTAAAATGATGACCAATTTGTTTTATTTCTTAATTAAATTCTCTATTTCTTAATAAAAATTTCTATTTCTTATTAATTTATGATTTTAGCAGGGATATATTTGTAAGCTTATTTATTTAGTTTTTTTTTTTATCTAATATAGATGGCACCACTATTTTGACGGTTAACACGAAATCCCGGATAACACGAAAACATTTCGCAGCGCATTCAATATCGTGTTAACGAGGTTCGACTGTAATAAAATTTTGAAAAAGAGTAATATTTAACCCTCTGGGTTCTAACTTGTGTATTTTAAGCAATTTTTCTAACTCAGCCCCTAATTAAGCTGGAGACATGAAAGTTTGCATACTTATAGCAGAACACTTGTGATCACACGACAAATTATAAAAATTTCAAAAACGCCTTATATTCCCCCCCCCCCGGTCTCTAACTCATGCATTTTAAGCAATTTTTCCATACCACAGAAAGAAATTTCGTATACCACAGAGAATTAAGAAAACAGGGCTTGATCTTTTTTTTTTTCTTTAGGAGCAAAATGAAGTACAGCTTTTAAATATGTAACGAAAATAATGTTCTTTGCCTGTTAGAAATTAAAAAAATTAACAAGTGTGAGTACATTTTTAAAATTGCAAACCTTTTAGCAATTGAAAATAATGATTTTATTAATTTATCTCAAAAACCATTTTCAAAGTTTTCTCAAAACATAACTTAATTCAATCAATTTTTTTTTTCTTTTTAACAAAACAGTAATATATGCATTTTTTTTTTTATATATATGTTATGAAATGAACAAAAGTGCAATTATTTTAATTAAAAACAATCAGGTAATGATAATTTATATTAGTAAACTGCTTGTGTGTGTGTGCTTGTTTAAAATAAAGCCAAATAGTATATAGCATATTTTGAAAAAATATAATACATATAATAATAGTAATAATTCAAAAATAACATTATCATACTTGTAATAAAGACCTAAAAATATTCCGTCACTACTCATGGCAATTAATAAATACAATGAAACAGCCATATGTTCCGACTTTAAAACAGTGTGACACCTTTTTTTCTTCTGTTTTACTCAGAGTAGCAGGAACGCTGCTAACTATTATAATCTATGTAAGAAATTTTATTATAATTGAAATTTAATCAAAGTAGAGTTAGGATTGCGAAAACATAGCTAAAAGGATTGACCAATGGCTCTAAATAAAACCTTCCAATTTTCAGGTAATTATTGTAATTAATAATAAAACATATCCTTTTTGTCTATCATTTCATATTTAAATGTTATTACATTTTACTTCTTTAAAATTAAATCGTATCTTTCAGTTTAAAATGTAAAGAATATCCGAGAAAACTCATTTATGAAAGTTACGGGTTACTTCCGAAATATATTTTTTTAATAATCTCTTAATTTTCTTCTGCTTTTATTTAAATTATTAACTTACTTTTCGCCATTTTCTAGGACTTTTTTCGGGTCCGGATCTATCAGAGTTCAATAGCTGGGATAATTCTTTCCAGTGGTGATCACGATCTTGTGCTGTAAATGAGTTGCTTAGTTTGCCATTTATCATTTGTTTATGGCTGTCTATATACTCAACCATTATTTCGATTTGTCTAGCAGTTGATTTCTTAGCTCGTTTTTTTATTGGATTCACTTTTTGAGCCATGATTAAACACTAAATCTGTTGCGTCCATGGTTTATTGGCACGCACTTCTTCAATTGATAAGTTGTTTTCGTTGCATGGTAACCAACTTTTATTTGTGGTAGTTCTAAAAGAGTCATTTATGCGAGAGGTGGCTATTTTATATGTGTGAAATAAATAATGTTTTTATATAAAAGAATAATCCTTTAAATATTTAGATTAATTAATACGCAAACTCTGACAAAGTGGTGACCCGGACGTGATCTTCCTCTTCTTCTAATTGCCTCTTGCTGCCTCTTGGTGTGGGCATCAGGTCTTGTGACTGGGCAGCCGCTGATTCACTGCCAGATACATCGGCAATTTCAGAATCTGCGATTTCATCTTCTTCGAATTTTCTTTTCACACCTCTTGATTCAAGTCTCAGGGGTTCCAATTCATTTCCTACTGATCCCAGTGAGCTTTCTCCTGCGTCACTGCGTGACATATCGTGAGTTAGTTTAACCATTTCATTGGTATCTATGGCTTCATCGTTAAACACTGAATCCGCCAAAATCGATGGTGCAACCCATTCTCGGTTTTCAGTTGGTTGGGGTGCTAGCTGATCAGGAGCTGGTGGACGACAACACTGAAATGGCAATTTGCCATACAATTCTATTGGCTACCATTGCTGAAGCAGTTGGGGCAGCCGCGGTCATTTCTCTAGCTTCTATCCATTTTGTCGAAGCATTATCCAGGTCATTCATAATGGTATGCTGACTATCGATGATTTCTTTTGCTCTACTACCAGGAGACATACACGTTATTAAATAGTAGAATTTATCTACATTTTCTAATGATTTATCTTCGTGAATTCTGCTAAACTGACTCTAAAATGTGAGCCAATCTCCTACTTCTCCGCCAAATTGAATAAGCTCAATTTTCGGAAATTTTAAATTAGTCTTAACAACGGCGTTTTGTTGTTCAAAAGCAGAATTCTGAGTCAAAAGCTTAACGCGAGTTTTCATTTCATCGAATTTTTCTCTAATTTTTTACAATTTCAAACTCGTCTGCGTATTTCGTATCAGAAACATCATTTAATAATAGCCCTAATATTTCGTTATCAAGATCCGTTAAATGGCAAAACATTCTCTCTAAAGATTAAAATTTCACTTCAATATTATCAATTGCATCGTTAATTTCATAAGAGTTTTTAAACATTGGTGAAGTTTTGTAAAATTAGCCCTAACTGGAGCTCTTTGTTTAATCAAAATATCCATTTCGGATCTCTTACAGAATTCGAAAAAATTAAATGCAAACTAGAAAATGCCAACAGCGAAAACTAAGAGAAAAAGCATGAAATGAATTTTCTTGCTCAATAAACAAACAAAACCACGTGATTGCTTTCATCCGATTGGTTGAAAGTCATAGTCTCAAACGTAGACTATCTTTCCCTCTGCTAAAGATAACGATCGTAGACCAGAATAGCTCTAACCTATAGGAGTCATTATGGAACGGAGTTTCCGATTCCTACGGTCGATATCTACTCGATCATACCAGAATTGTGCCCCGTGATTAACTGTTTCAAGCATATACTCTAACACCTATAGTAAAGAACTCTGTAATAAAGTGAAAAAAATTTATGGGCCTGTACTCTGAAGATCATATTTCTATTTTAAAACATAATGGTCAAACCATCACTTCTCCCAAAACATAGCTAAGAATATAGGTAGTACTCTAGCATCAATTTCAAAATTAGATGCATATGCAGAACCATTATTAACTTACAAAAGACAAACTGAAATGACCAGAATTAATTTTAATACTGATAATTCATTTTCATACAGTCAACCATTTATCGTATCACAGCTAATAAAGTGTTTGCAAGACTGGCTGACAGGTCACGACGGCATTTCATATGTAATGATCAAGCACCTCTCACCACTCTCTCTGAACAATATCCTCTCCTTTTTCAACAGGATTTGGGTGGAACATATTTTTCCCCGTGCTTGGAACAGAGCTATTGTTATTCCTTTTCCTAAACCAGGTAATACGAGGGCTGTATGATAAGTACCTGGCCTTGACAAGAAAAATGCATTTTTATGTATAAAATGGGATTTATTTTTCAACATAATCTCCTTTTATTTCGATACACGTACCCCAATGCTTTTCAATTTTTTGTATCTCCTCTAAAAATAAGATTTCTTTAACCCTTCAAATTAGGCGTTTGTTTTAGCAATAACCACATCGTTAGAGCCAATTTTTTTTTTTCCACCAAGGCATTTTTTCATATTTGGAAATAGAAAATAATCGCTAGGGCTAAATCTGGCGAATATGGTGGATGCAGCAGCAGTTCGTATCCTAATTCATGGAATTTTGCCATGGCGACGACACAGGTATGCACACGTGCATTGCCTTGATGAAAGGGAATTTTCTTCTTCGCCTAATGCAGACGTTTTTCTTTCATAACATGGTCGAAATGATCCAATAGCCTGTCATAATATTCTTTATTGATCGTTTTGCCCTTTTCAAGGTAATCGACGAGAATTATGGTGCGTGCATCCCAAAATATTATAGCCATGACTTTGTTCGCAGATAAAGTCGCCTTAGCCTTTTTTGGCGCAGGTTGTGCACGAAAAACCCGCTGTTTGGACTGTTATTTAGTCTCTGGCTTACTATGATGAATCCGTGTTTTGTCAACTGTTATGAACTGAACCAAAAAATCATTTGGATTGTGCTTTAATTTCGCCAGACATTCTTTTGAAATTGACACACAAGTGTGTTTAACTACCTGTCGTGGCACTGTTATTTGTGCTCGTTGTGCAGAAGTCGGCCATGATGGTGAAACTTGCGGAAAAAACAGAATGCTGCGCTGATTGTAAAGGTGATCATACATCATATTCTCGCTCTTGTCGTAATTGGATTCATGAAAAGGAAATTCTTGCTGTTAAGATTACTCAAAAACTTTCCTACCCTGAAGCCCGTAAACTAGTAGAATCCGGGACCCCATCTGTTGGGGTATCTTACTCTAGTATACTTAAAGAACAATCATAACCTGTAAGACACATAAGCACCCAGACCGACACCTCGTTTCCACTGAGTAACTCAACTAAAACGCTTTCAACAACCACTTCAAAAATGCTTTGTATTAATAGAAACCAAATCAGCAATATTATTTTTTAAAGCCATAGTTAATTTTTCAATTACTAATATTTTCCATTGATTAAAATATTCAATAGGCTTATTATAAGAGATTGAAATTTTATAAATAAAAATATATCATATGTAAACTGTTTGATAATAGATTTAACATTAAATTTAGATGGAAGTCTATATTTAATACCATAACCCATTAGTTGTTTCAATTTAAAATCATTAACAATATCAAGATTTCCAGTGATTATATGTCCATGATCATTGTTTATGTATTTTTTTAGAGTGGGGTCATTGCATTTACACGGAACATTACTTGCAGCAGATGTATTTTTTGAAAATGTATTGTAATTAAAAATCTTTCTACCAATTGTATTCGGATATTTATAGGTTTTTGATATATGAAGATTATTGATGGGAAAATAACAACTTTTATCATTAATTATACAATTGATATTAATTTTATTAAATATGTGATTTGAAAAAGTAATTATCATTTGAGTATTCATGTTTTGAATTTTTTTTTGTAAATTAATTTTTAAAAGATTAACCCTAGTCATCATGAGGTCAAAATAAATATCGGAGAAATGTTTAGAGAAAGATTTACTTAGAAATACATTTAAATGTTGTACAATATGTTTCTTTTTAATAGCAAAGATGTTCTTTCGAATTAACAACCAGTTATAATTCTCTAAATATGCACTTTGAAGATCATTTATTTGTTTAGTGATAGATTTTTTGGAAACTACAACTGATGATGAACTCTTTCCACGTTTGTTTCATGTTGTTTTACAATTTAAATTATGATTAAGAGTAGGATAAATTGGAGAATAATCAATATTGTTATTTATAGATGTGAAGACTTTGACAGGTTTGTTAAATACTTCACTGTTAAGTCCATAAGGATAAATTGTGTTGTAATATTTCATATATGATATTCCATATAATTTGAAGGATTTCAATTGTCGTATTTTTAAATTGATGTTTATGAAAATGTTGAATTTCAGCTGTAGATTGTATATTTTTGCTTTGTTATTTAGAGTCTGAACGATGATGATTGATATGTTTATGAATTGGACCTGATGTTTCACCAATATATTTCATGTTACATAAGTTGCACTTTATACAATATATAACATTAAATGCTTTACAAAAACTTGAATAATTAGGATCTGAGACAATTTGTGTTTGAGAAGCGTATGGACATGTCTTGCATCGAGCATCATAACACTTACGAAAAAATAAAGGATGAGGGGGAGAGTATAAATGGTTGCTGGATGACGATCCAGGAACAACCCAATTATTGTTCCTGTACCGGGCACTACACTGCATAGATGCTAAGTGTATCTTGCCAGTATCGAGATGTTTACTAAGAACTGCCATATAAAAATTATGTTTGGAAAATGCAATAATTGTAAAAAAAAATATGAAAATTTAATAATATAATAAATTTAATTAAATTAGTCTTGATTAAATAATAAATCTTGAGTATGAAAAAAATATATATACAATATTTACAATTATAGAAGCAGAACTCAAAAACGACCTTCAAAAATTCCATAACCAAATAATGATAACCCTAAATTCGTAGACTAAAAAAAGCAAGAAACCACTGGACTTTTTGATAACATATAAGTCAAAAATAACCGCATCTAACAACCAAAACCTAGATCAAATAACCTTGCAAAGACAACCATAACGCTTTCCCAATTAACTTCTCAGATCAAAGTAATATGAATTTAAACTGCTAAAGCATATTAACATTAAATCTATTAATAGAAATAATTATTGCTACCATATTGATGTATATATATAAAATGATTATCTCTACAACATAAATTATGTAAAGCTATAACAAAATTAAATAGAGAATATATAGGACAATATCATACACTAACAACAAGAAAATACATATAAAATTATAACTAGAAAATTAAATAACATTAAATAAATCTTTGCAATGATGGGAATGAAAAAAATTAATGGAATTTCCTAAAATAGGTATCAGATAACTACATGGTAGAAATCATATTGATAATACACATAGATAGTGCGCTGTTGCAGCAATGATCTAAGCGTATAATATTTAAAAGATTGCTAAATCATTTAGCGACCTAGGAATATATATAAATATATATAAGATACCAAAAGGAAAAAATACTTCAAAAGGAATTGTTGACATTCAAAATGAAAAGACATATTTAAAAACATCATAAAAAGCTTACATTCATAATTACTTGTGTAAATGCATCATAATAATTTGAATGCTAATATATAACCATTAATTAAACATAACCTACCACCATCAAAAACCGTAATATTATGAATTAAAGCTGTAAGTATAAAAAAAAAAAGTGCCAAATAATTTATTATAAGAATTATTATGGAAGAAAAAGGAAGAAAGTGGACACCGACAAATAATGGAAAAGCTTATATATTGAATTACATTTTCAAGGGCACAGAATTCAATGATATAAGCAAAATGGTTGTTTTCTGTGAGAAAAAAAAAGCTAAAGCTAAAAATTATTTTTCTCTGTGCCCGAACAACCATTATAATCAAGTGGATAGATTAAAAATGAAAACAGAATAGAATCAAATAATATGAAGTGGAAAAATCAATAAAACCAATTTAAATATTTATAGCATATAAAATAGAAATATTACACAACATACCGATTAATATTTGTTTTTTTCAATATATCCACTCGCACATGACTACGCACATGGCTACCATAATATCGTAAAGATTAAGGTGAATAAAACAGTTAAGAAATCACAGTAATTGATACCAAAGGATGCAGTTAATACATTTTGAAGTACCATGATAAATACAATTAATATAATATAAAATAAAATAAATAGAAAGTAATTACATTATTTAAATATATATATATAACCATTATATAATTACAAATCATCATTGATTTCCAATTACTAAAATTAAATTAATAAATTTAGCTACAATTCATAACACTGACATTATACAAAATAAAAAAATAATTGATAACTAATAAACAACAGTGAATATGATAATGATGAAATGAAGTTTAATATATGCCATGAAAGATGACAAATGTGCATCATAAAATGAAATTTCTTAAATATAGGTATCAAGTAACTACAATAGTAGAAATCGTAAGGTAACACACTAAGTTTTTGCGCAATTGCAGCAATGAACCCAGCGCATAAAATTTTTAAAAAAATTGTTGCTAACTTAGCAAAAACGTTTAGCTAACAGAAATTATATATCTATAAAATATATAAAAGATACCTCTTAAAAGAATTTGCGTTTCAAAAAGAATTCTTTCAATTCTAAATGAAAATAACAAATAGTGATAATTCATTATGACATGCGCATTAGCAGCATAGAAATTTGAATGATAATATATAACCATTATATAATTACAAAATCACAAATATAAAAATGATGAAATATGAAATTAATAAATGGATAAAAAGAAAAATAAGATGAAAAAAAAAATGTGGAAGCCCCATATACATTGTATACATATACTACACATATATGCATACAGAGGTTGATTTAGGCAATCTTTGGGCTATTTAAGGCCCCTTCATAAAAATCTATTGAATACAATAGGCCCCTTCACAAAAATCTATTTAATAAAATGAGTCAATAAGCAAAAGTAAATTATGAGCCCCTTCACAAAATATCATTTAATAAAATAGGTCCCTTCGTAACCTTTTTTTTTTTTTTCATAAAATTTTTAAAAATGTGTAATTAGTTTTATTTACAATGTCACAAAAAACAAGCAAAGCTATTTAAAGATGTTTTTGTTACTAAAAATTTGGTTCAGATTTGAATAATTTGATTTCAACTTTTGTTACAAAATGTTATTCTTTACAAAAATATAATAAAATTCACAAAAATACCTTTTCACAAAATGGGCCACAAAAATAAAAACCTGCATCAACCCCAGACATATGTATCCACAATAATGTATTTATAGGTATATCTGTATAATATATCTATAGGTATACATGGCGCCCGGCTAACCAGAAAGTACCCAATTAAAAAAAAAAATTAATAATTGGGTTGAAAAATATTTTGTGTGTATTGAGTTCCATTTATTAGCAAAAAAAATGTTGTGATTTAAACAGTTCTCATATTAATTTAATTGCATTATTTCAATTTATTAAAAACAATTGGTGTAAAAATTTAGTACCAAAGGACAGATTCTTACCATTAAAATTTTAATTATTCTTCCACTAAATTTTATCAGTTATCATATTAGGCAAACAAAACTAAAAATTTACAAGTGACAACCATTGGCACCTAGAATTTTACACTCCTGGTTACATAGATATGGCTAATGTGGTTTAGGAATTTTATTGTATATCGGTACAGTAAAATACTACATACACTACATATATTAATAAAATAAGGCTTAGAAACACAAGTTTTAAAGCAGATATGAAATCATTCATGCTTTTTTAATATTAATGTTGTCCTATTTATTGAATGAAGAATATCAGTTTATTATTATTTGTCATGTTACAAAACTTTCCCATTGTTTTTAAATCCACATGACTAAAAAAGGTACCAGAAATAAGATTTTTTCCTCCTTTTTACATTAATATATTTGTATTCCATATTTTATGTACGTTTAAAAACTGAAATACTAAAAACCAAAGTTTAAATAATTATAGATTTAAACCTGATATTAGTAGCAATTACATTTTAAATTCTTTTACAATGCAGTTTGCTTTACAATGCTTTTACAATTCACTACAAAACACAATGCAGTTTTATGTTCATTATTTGTTTTGATCACAATGTGAAAAGGAGGGTTAAGAAAATTATTGTTCAATAACACAACTCGAAATACACAAATATTTCGCATATCCACAAGAACTATTAAACATTCTAAAATATCTACTTGCAATTTTCAGCTCAATTTCTTTCCTAGAAAGATAAAAGTATTAGAATTAGTTCTTTGGAAAAAAAAAGAATCATTATTTAAAACGGAATAAACTTTCACAATTGGGGAGGGGGTAATTACCCACCCCCCATTTCTGAGGTCTTTTATCACGCCCTTATTATCTCATGGGCAAATTGGGACTTTTCCCACAGTCTTCAAGGGCCTCCTCCAAAATCCATTATTAATTTATAAAATATTTACTTTGTTCCCCAACTTGCATTCTGAAAATTTTCAAATACAAATTTAATTTTTAAAAGATCCTACTAAACTTTCTTTAAAACAACAAAAAAAAAAAATGTTTTTCGGTTAGCTGGGTGCAAGTATTAATACTTATGTATATATGTGTGTATAGATGCAAACATATGTACATATAACACATGTGCCTGCCTAACCGAAAAGTACCAAAAAAAAAATTCCATTTTGAATACATAAAGCTCAATGCTTTAGCAAAAATAACCTCAACCACTATTAATAAAATAAAAAATATTTTGATTTTAATAGATTGTATTAGCAATAAACCTAAATCTTATATAAACTTTAGTGGTTAAAAAAAAATCGGATCTAATTGTTATAATTTTTTCTCTGTATTTAATTTTTTTTATGACTGGTTTAAATATGAAGAATTGCAGGTAATATTTCAATTAAGAATGGAAAACATAATTGATTTCTTTCGTTTAAAAAACAAAAACTTATCAGTTATTTAAACAATAAGATTTGAAAATCACATGTCTTTCAGTAAGTAAGAAAAATATTGTGAATGCTACTTACTTTCAATAAATGCGATGTTGAGTCAAACTTTGGTGGCACAACCCCTGTGAAACATATAGTCCCAATTAAACTTATATTTTTTGTTCTTGTTCAGTTAATTTTCTTTTTGTGCCAGAACCACCTTAATTTTTTGTTCTTGTTCAGTTAATTTTCTCTTTGAGCCGGAACCACCTCCAGTTTTATTCTGCGAATGTGCAATATCAGCTGCCTTCTTTTATGTTTGATATTTTAGCATTCGCCACTTGTTTCTTAATTGCTCCCCTGTGCGTTCAATGCCTAGGCTTGTTGAGTTAACAAAAGCAGCTAGGTCTTTGTTCTCACTGTACCGAACACAAATCGACATCTGTTCTTCTCTTGAAATGTCGGTTGTTTCATCGGCCAACACAGAAACACATTCTGCAGAATTAATGGCTTGAACCAATTGTTTTTTAACAATTTCACCACATATGGCAATTATCTCATTTTGTGTCATTCTGTTGAGGTATATGTGTTAAAATTACATTTTGTGAGTTTTAATACTGCTGGAATTGCCACATTTGTTATTCATTCGTAATGTAGCCCGAAAATTCCCTTCGTTCCAACTCTACATTCAATGCTTGATATTGACTGTATTAACTGGTAGACTTTAGAGAAGAGCTCCTATAAAGTTCACATTTTATAATAAATTGACAAGATGTGGCTCTAATAATTTATTTTGCTGGGTACTTGGACACATGGGTATTGCAGGTAATGAGAAAGCGGATGAGGCAGCAAAGCGTGCTCTTAATCCGTTGTGCCATAAAGTTCCATTCTCAGACGTTAAACTACTTATCAAACACTTTATTCATAATAAATGGAGAGAAAGTTGGAATTTAGAATGCAATAATAAACTCCACCACATCAAACCTACCATCATGACCTGGCATCCGTGTTATCCAAGAAAAACCTATGTTCTTCTGACCCGTCTGAGAATTGGACATTCTAGAATCACTTATATACATTTTTTACTTCGGGAGGATGCTCCCATGTGTCCACATTGTCATTTTGATTACCTGACCATTCATAATGTTCTGACTGTCCGGGTCTCCGGCACTTACATAGAATTTATTTTAACTCATAATCACCAATCTTGACAAACCTCATTGGGGATATACCTCATGGGGCACTCTTCACTTTATTAAAACATGCTGGATTTTATTTTGAAATATAATTTTTATATTTTTCTTTGGTTTAACAACAACTTGAATTGTTCTTTTACACTTTTCTGACATCTGGATTGGAGCCCCATCCAGACTGCAATTTTTATCTAAAATCTTTTATAGTCTGATTATCTAGTTTTTAACTTTTCTTATTTATCTACACTTGTCTGACTGCATCTGGATGGGATACCCCATCCAGATTGCTTTTCTCATGTTCCTTAACTTTGTTTTTAATCTATTCTTGTTTGGCGCAGCATGTCCCTTAAGGGATTTTGTGCCATTATACAACCAACCAACCAACCTACCTATAAAGTTCACCAAATTATTAAAATATACATACTTCTCGTATTAATTAGAGAATGAATATGCAACTCAGCAACTTATGCAATATCTATCACTCTTATCAACTTAACTATACATATATGCAGACCCATGCTATCAATGCACGACCATATGTATGGAAGGTATAAAGAAAGATGCTCTGCTCTCCTACTAAACTACTCCCTGTGATATCTCCTCTGAAGAAACTAAACATCTTTTAAAAAATTCAGATAACAACAACAACAAAAAACTCAAAACTAAGAACGACTAACTACCTATGATCCCAGAAAAAAACATTAATGAAATGGTACGACTCAAACCATATAATCCAAACAGAAAACCACCCTTCAACCATCATTCACTCTAAAGATTCACACATATTCTCTTATAGAAAATATATAGGTAGAAAGTATTTACTGTCAAAATGAGATTTAACGTAGGTTTGATATCTTAATTAAGCATGTTCTAAATGTCATCCTACATATGTCCCCCCCCCCCCCCCCCTCCCCATCCAGATCGCACTTATACTTGCAAAATTTTATGCTCTGATTTTTTAGATTTTTAAATTTTTTATTCATCCACACTTGTCCTACTGCACCTGAATGGGATACCCCATCCAGATTGTTTTTCTCATTGCTCTTCACTTTTTTATATATATATATATACAGTATGGAACCATTTATCTGGAAACCAGTTAACCGGAAAACCAGTTATCCGGAATGATATTTCTGATAGACTGATTTCACAATCTTTGCAGAAAAAGGTGTCATACATTGCCAGTTTGACATAGGCTTTGCTTGAAACAAATGTATAATTTGATGACAACATCTAGTATTTTTTGTCATCACATTTAGTTGTATTTTAGATGTTTTAATTTTTATGCAGAGGAAACAGAAGAATTTTTGTTCCTAAGGGATTCTCATAAATTACCTTCTTTTAAACTCTGGTTAACTTTTTATCTTTCTTGCATTGATTTTTAATCCAAGTAATCTAATAATTTAAAATCAGAAATAATGCCACCACCACACATATTCCACAAAACTTATCAAATGGATGCTGCTTTAATGCACAACCGGTTAACCGGAATACATCTGACCCCAAGCATTCCGGATAAACGGTTCTGTACTGTATATATATATTTTGGCGCCATTAGACCTCATACAACCAACCAACCAACCTGTTTGTTATCTTAAGGCAAAATTTACTGAAAAAGCCAAAAATATTAGATGACTATAGTGAAAAATTCAGAATTCGGTAAAGGGGATGGCTACAGAAATTGTGAAGAAAAGCTCCTTGAGGTTTCCCCTGACTATCTTCATTAGACTTTTCCTTCATTAACATTACACATATGGTATTTTTCAGTGTATGCTGCTTCCTCACCCAGCTTCAGTAATATGGATCTCATTTGGAAGAAAAACAAAGATTGTGCAATATTGTCCTATTATTGAATTAAAGATTTTGTTGGCATCTTATGTCAAAATTTACTGAAAAGCCAAAGATAAAATTAGTAGATGACAATAGTAAAAATCCAGTTTCGTAAAAAAAAAAAAAAAAAAAAAAAAAAAAAAAAAGGTGCAGTGATGAATGCAACAACTCCATAAACTTCTCATCTTTTTTTTTCGCCCAATCAAAACATAAGTTTTGTCTTTTGAAGCGTAAATCACAAAACAGCACTGGTCATGTGCATCCCACACTGAACCTGACCCTAATATCTGTGCTTTTCTTTGAGCATATACTGGCCATTTTGTATGCATATAAAATCTAACGGTTTCTTTTGTTCAAATGCTGCAGTTTCGATTTCTTCAATTGGTTAATTTATTATTGTCAATTAAAATGCCATCTGGGCTATATTCAAGCCATGGTGCACTTGGGTGAATTAAAAGTCCTGTACTAAGTATAGTAAATTTGTTTTCAAGCAATTCTTTAGCTTCTAATTCTTTTTGTAAGCCATAGCTTGTTGCAAATTTTCCTTTAAAAGAATCGCTAAAGAAATGTCATAATTTTCGGCTCCAATCAGCCTTTTTCTTTTTTCCATATGTATGCATCTCATAATAATGGCTAGCAGTTATCTGGAGCTTTGTTATTGTCTTCTATTCATCTGTATTCTGTTTTATTTTGCTGACTTTCACTGCTTTTTCGAAGTTTATACAGATATTTTCTTCGTAGAACATCTTTCTTAGAAAAAATTTAAAATAATTAATCATAATAAAATCATTAAATGAACACAATCTGAGTGCAGTAAAATGTTAAAACTGAATATTTATTGTATTTTAAAATCAAGTTTATTTTATAGATACCATACTAATTTATTCAAAGCAAGCACTGTTAAGATAAATTAAAGATGATATCCTATACTTTGTAAAATATCCTCTATATTACCTTAACTTGCTCATTTGATAAAATAAAACTCATATGTATACTTCATAAGCAAAAGCTAAACCTTTGTTTCAATAAAATTTCTTTACTAAAAATCTTAAAAGATAATGTAAGCATTTTATTTTATTCAGAAAAAAAGGAAATTTTAAATGTTCTGTTCTGAAACTGGTTACATGTCAGTATATATATTCAGTATTCTTTTAAATAAAATGTCTATTCTTGATTATATAAAATACTCTGGAATACATATAATATTCATTTAATGAATTTGGAGCTTATATTACACACACATAAAGACAATCGTGATTATATGTTATAAATTTCAATAGGTTTGAAACTTTTGTTATATAGCATCCTTTTGTTTCATCCATCTTAGTTTTATAATAAATTGACAAGACGTGGTTATCAAATTTCACTTTGTGGGGTACCTGGACACATTGGTCTCCCTGGGAATAAAAGGCGCAGCATGTCCCTTAAGAGATTTTGCGCCATAAAACCCCATACAACCAACCAATCTTGACAAACCTCATTGGGGAAACACCTCATGGGGCACTCTTCACTCTTTTAAAACATGCTGGTTTTTATTTTGAAATATAATTTTTATAACTTTCTTTGGTTTAACAACAACTTGAAATGTTCTTTTACACTTTTTGTCATCTGGATGGGAACCCCATCCTGCACTTTTTATCTAAAATCTTTTATAGTCTGATTGTTTAGTTTTTAAATTTCTTTATTCATTTACACTTGTCTGACCCCATCCAGATTGCTTATCTCATGCTCTTTAATTTTGTTTTTATTCTATTCTTGTTTGGCGCAGCATGTCCCTTAAGGGATTTTGTGCCATTAAACATAATATAACCAACCAACCAACCCTGGGAATAAAAAGGCAGATGAGGCGACGAAGCTGGTTCTTAATACCTTATACCATAAAATTCCATTCTCAGACGTTAAAACTACTTATAAAACACTTTATTCATAAACATTGGCAAGAAAGTTGGGATTTAGAATACAATAATAAACTGCACCATATGAAACCAACAGTAATGACCTGGCCTCCAAATTATCTAAGGAAAACAGATGTTCTAACTCGTCTGAGAATTGGTCATTCTAGAATCACTCATAAACATCTCTTACTTCGGAAGGACGCACCAATGTGTCCACATTGTCATTTTGATTACCTGACCATTCATCATGTTTTAACTGACTGTCCGGGCCTCCGGCACTTGTACAGAATTTATTTTATACCACATGGAGGTAATTAGCATGGCTTTCATTTTCAATTATTTATTTGTCCAACTGTACAATTACATTATATGTATAACTACAATTATATGAATAACAATCAAACTTTATACAAGTAAATATATTAATACAAATGAAAGTTTTAATAATTACATGTAGCACAGAAGAAAGATATTAAAAGTAAATTTCATTATAAAATAAAAAATATAAACTTTTATTTAGTTTATGAGATAATTAAGGGCGATTTGTTGTAAATATTCTTTCATGCTTCAGCAACTTGGATCATTTCAAAAATTTTTTGTCAGTTTTTGTACATTTGTTTCATTTTTTTCAGTGGTTGTTCTCTGCGAACAAATTCCTTGTACATTTTATCTCAGCCACTTTGAATTATTTTTATGCCTTCTATAAATCTCCATAATGTTGGGTGATCCACGCAAAATCATTTTGTATTTTTCAATGAGTAGCCTCAATATTATTATTATTAGTGTGAGATTCTCAATGTAATGTCCTCTCATGAATATTCCATATTTCAGGTCTAAGCAATGGTGTCTTTCGTACACCTCTTCAATTTGGTGTTCCAATGTAATAATGCTTCAAACCTGTTCAAAATAGGGAGTAATTCAAAGGGCAAATTTGCTTCAAATATTCTAAGGTTTCATCTAATTTGTCAATTGGTACGAAAGCCATTGTTGTGATTTCCCTAGTGAATAAGGCAAAACAGGTATTATATTCAGTCAAATAATGCTATAAAGTGATAAATATCTTTTATTAAGATTGACGATCGTTTCGTCGCACCAACGGCGATATTTTCAAAATCATACTGAAGTATGATTTTGAAAATGTCGCTGTTGGTGCGACGAAACAATCGTCAATCTTAATAAAAGATTATTAAAGGTACACATATATGAGGACAGACTTTAAATACAATTAAATACAATAAACCCAACTGGAATGAAAAATTAGCCGGGGCCAGGAATCGAACCTGGGTCGACAGCATAACGTGCTGTTGCTCTACCGTTAAGCTACCCTGGCCGATGTCCTAGCCTGGCAATTTCTCACTAATAATTAGCTTAACGTAGCTTAACGGTAGAGCAACAGCACGTTATGCTGTCGACCCAGGTTCGAAGATATTTATCACTTTATAGCATTATTTTACTGAATCTATTTATAAGTGATCATTATACATGTTTTTATAAGGTATTATATTGGTTAACAGGCCTTCTGAAATTTTCTTCATGTTCTTTACCAGATAAAAGAAATATGCATGGATGCAGGAAAAAATATTTCACACCACATGTGTTTTCCAATTGTAAAAATATCCTGACCGTACCGTTGACTTCCATCATCTTTCCTGCAGAAGCAAAGTGGTTTCGATTGCATGACTCTTGCGCTCCTGAATATTCACACATTTTACAATATGAGGACATCACTTCAGTTTTCGGCTCCAATTATGCTACTCGCACCATGTACCCTCACCACTTATGGTAACACACACAGAAGAATTTGATAATGTTGCATCAGTCTGGGCTGCGTTCTTCATGAACCTTTTTAGTTTCTGATTTTTTTCTTCAATATATTAGTTACAATGGAGGTATATGGTTTTTGAGCAATAGGTGTGGGGGGAGATCTACGCCACAGTATCCCCCAGGGGAATACCTTCTTTAGGTATTTACGGGTTTCGCGACCCCGGATTCCTGAGCGATCTTTCTCCTTTCCTGTCTTCTTCTCTTTTTGGTTGTCTATCCTTTTTCTTTGTTTCACACTTTTTAATCTTCTCTTTTTAGTTTGTTATCCCTCTTTGTTCCAGTTCATGTTCTAGTTTTTTTACTAACTTATTTGTTCAAATTGTTCTTTGTTCTACTAACATTGTTCTCGTTCTGGTAAAAAAAAAAAAAAAAAAGAAAAAAAAGTTTAAAAAGTTTTAAAAAAGACAAAAATACACCTTTTTTTCTAAGTTCTCTCTCACATTACTTTTTTCTTTTTTTCAATAGTGGATTTTTTATTTTCACGTGAGACACTCTGGGTGTTGAGGTTTTTTAATCTCATCGCCTCGTTTCTACCTTTTTAGGCTGATCTCGAGTCCCAGAGTGCAGGGCATCTCCGAATTCCGGTTCCGTGATCGGTGGGCGCCATACTTGTATGGCGGTGGTTAGGAATCCACTGGGCGACTGGTGTCCTTTCGACGTAAGGGCGATGTAGGTTGGACAGAGCTGTAAAGGCTTACCTACGACAACCGAGTTCCACTGTGAAAGAACTAGAGTTTGGAGATGCTATCGAGTTTAATCCAACGTTCGAAAAACGTGGAAGTTTGTTGATAGTTTTCACCCTTTTGAGACCTGCGCCTAAAGTAACGGTAAGAAGAAGGGTCGGTGACCAGGCCCGATGCCTGGCGTTTTTTCAATCCTTTCTAAATATGGCTACAATCTTAGGAAATCAAATATGCGATGTGGAAGCCCCACAAGCTAATAAAGAGAAAAATAACGCATTGAGCTCTGGGTCAGGAGCTACTGTTAATCAGATCAAAAAAGATTCATGGGGTGAGAGAGTTGAAGAGTCTGTTTCCAGTACGGAATCTAAAGATCCCGACTCTCACAAAAGTGAAACTGAGGAAAGATTCTTCATCGTCAAACGCCAAGATGGGAGTTTTGATAGAACATCACCCTTTTTGATTAATAAATCTATTCAAGGACTGGTTGGCGAACCCAAAACAATAAAAAAACTCCGTACAGGTGAACTGCTAATTGAAGTTAACAATAGTCAAGAGGCAGCTAACTTAAAAAAATGTACACACTTTGCTAACATTGCTGTCACAATATCGCCACATCGTACTTTAAACTCATCTCGCGGGGTGATCTCCGAGCCTGACCTCTTGTATGTTAGTGAAGATGAATTACTGGAAAACTTAAAAGAACAGAATGTCACAGAAGCTAGAAGAATCAAAATCTACCGTCGGGATGAACAGATACCCTCTAACCAAATTCAAATACCTACAAAGCACATTATACTTACTTTTAACACACCCAAGCTACCAAAATATATAAAAGCTGGTTATTTATCATGTTCTGTCAGACCATACATACCAAACCCACTGCGTTGCTTTAATTGTCAACGCTTTGGGCATTCAAAAACAAATTGCCGAGGTAAGGAAACCTGTGGTCGGTGCAGTGCAGTTGGCTACGAAAGTGCGCAATGCAATGCTCCACCTTGTTGTGTCAACTGCAAAAAAGACCATCCATCTTACGCTAAATCATGTGAACAGTGGAAAAAAGAAAAAGAGATACAGACCATACGCACAAAAGATAACATACCGTACCCAGAAGCCAGAAAAATCGTTGAATCCAGAACACCCAAAGTTGGTGTGTCATATGCTGCTGCCTTAGCTAAAACCGTTCATAAAACATATCAAAGTATTGCAACACAAACCGAATTCCCAATTGAAAATAATTGCCAAGCAAGTCAAAAAGAAATCAACCTGTCTACTAATTCTGGTAAAACAAATAGTTCAACGCAATCTAAACTTCCTAAGCCGCCGAAATCTATTCCTTCTAACTCTCCGAACTCTCTTCCTCCTAAGTCACCAAAATCTGTTCCTCCTACACCATCACAAAATGCCTCTTCAAAATCATCACACTCTCATATTCCTAAAAGAGGCTCTCAAAATACCACCAAAAGAGGACATCTAAAAACCAACCATAGATCTGATGCAGATAATTTCAATCTACCAATAATTAAAGCCACTGTTTCATCTGAAAATCCAGCCAAAAGGATAAAGAATAAAACATCCAAAAATGAAATCCATCCAAATATGAAAGAAAAAATGGAGGAGGACGATGCTGTTGCTCTTCACCCAGAACCGGATGAAGAATTTAATGATGGAGATAGTATGTCTACTATCTCCGGATAAAAGGACGCAGATAAACTTATCAAAAAAAAAAAAAAACTCATTCATGACTAATATTATTTCGTGGAACTGCCGTGGGTATCACAATAAACATGACGAAATCCGTAATCTTCTCTCTGACCATCAACCATTATGTTTAGCTCTACAGGAGACTCATTTAAAACCCAATGACAAAGCAAAATTACGACATTATGCTAGCTACCGAAAAGATTTCACTGGTAATGAAAGGGCCACTGGTGGAGTAGCTCTTTTCATCTCTCTCAATTTACCTCATACTCACATTAATTTAAACTCAAATTTACAAGCTGTTGCAGTCCGTGTACATATAAAACAACTCGTAACAATATGTACAATTTATTTACCTCCGAACCATAAAACTCAATCAGCAGATCTGGATAATCTCCTTCTCCAACTCCCCACTCCATATATCATTGTTGGAGATTTAAATGCACACAGCCCACTCTGGGGAAACAGTGATTCTAATCACCGTGGCAATATTTTAGAGAAAATGATTTCTGACAACGGCTTATGCCTGCTCAATAACGGTGATCATACCTATTTTCACGAGCCAACACGTACATTCCATGCAATAGATCTTATAATCTGCACCCCATCACTCTATCCCTTTTGGAACTTCTGGGTTTCAAATGACTTACACGGCAGTGACCACTTTCCAACTTTTATTTCTATGAATTCTCCTGATAGAGATTGTAATAACTCTCCCAAAAGATATATATATGACAGAGCCAATTGGCCAACTTTTACTGCACTTGCAAACATTACAGTTAGCATGATTGAGGGAAATATTGACAAAGCAGTTGACAACGTAACTCACTGTATTATCACTGCTGCTGACATTAACATTCCCAAAACTTCATCTGCTCATAAACACAGAAAACCATGGTGGAATAGTGATTGCCAAGTAGCAAAAAAACAACAACAGAAGGCTTGGGGTCTATTTCGCAGGTACCCTAATAATATTAACTATATAGCATATAAAAAGGCAAAGGCAGAAGCTAGAAGAGTGCGACGTAAAAGCCAACGTGAATCCTGGGTTAAATACGTCTCAAGCATAAATTCTAACACATCAAGTAAAGAGCTGTGGCAAAAAGTAAAAAAATGCATGGGCCTGTACTCTGAAAGTCACATTTCCATTTTAAAACATAACGGTCATACCATTACTTCTCCTAAAAACATAGCTGAGACAATAGGGAATACCCTAGCATCTATTTCAAACTCAGACTCATATCCAGAACCGTTTTTAACGTACAAAAGACAAACTGAATTGACCAGGATTAATTTTAATACTCATAATTCATTTTCATATAATCAACCTTTCACTATATCAGAGCTGATAGATTGTTTGCGAGACAGTAACTTATCTGCCCCAGGTCATGATGGCATCACATACATCATGCTCAAGCACCTCTCTCCACTCTCTCTTAACAATCTCCTTTCCCTTTTCAACAGGATTTGGGTGGAACATACTTTCCCCCGATCTTGGAGCAGAGCGGTTGTTATTCCCTTTCCTAAACCAGGTAAAGATGCTAGCAATCCGAATAATTACAGGCCGATCGCACTTTCTAGCTGCCTTTGCAAACTATTAGAAAAAATGGTCAATCGCCGCCTTGTTTATATTTTGGAGACTAACAATTGCCTTGCCGCATTTCAAAGTGGGTTTCGACGTGGTAGGTCAACTATCGATAACCTGATACACCTTGAACATTACATTCGGACAGCTTTTCTTAAACGCAACCATTTGGTGTCAGTATTTTTTGACATGGCAAAAGCCTATGACAGAACATGGCGTTATGGGATTCTTCGTGATCTTTTTAACCTGGACTTTCGTGGGAACCTCCCAATTTTTATTAAAAACTTCCTTGCCATTCGAACATTTCAAGTTCGAATTGGGAGGATTTTATCCAGTTTCTATGTACAAGAAGAGGGTGTACCTCAGGGTAGTGTCCTGAGTGTCACCCTCTTTGCTATTAAAATAAATGACATTCTTAATCAATTACCCCCTTCTGTCAAGGGAGATTTATATGTTGATGACTTCCGCATTATGTGTATGGGACAAGACATTCGTTTTATTGAGAGACAACTGCAAAGTGCAATAAAAAGTATTCTTAGTTGGACCAACAAAAATGGTTTTTTAATTTCTATTGACAAAACTTCTTGTGTGCATTTCTGTAGAAGGAGGGATCTTCATCCAGATCCTGAAATTTTTATCGGTTCATCTCAAATTCCTGTTGTGGAGAACGTTCGTTATCTCGGCCTATATTTCGACAAAAAACTTACTTTTTTACCACATGTTTTACAATTACGGACAAAATGTGAAAAATCGCTTAATTTACTTAAAGTACTTTCAAATACATCTTGGGGAGCAGACCGCACTTCTCTCCTTAAAATCTATAGAGCTGTAATTCGTACTAAAATCGACTATGCCTGCCAGGTCTATGGTTCTGCCCGTAATTCTGTTCTTAAAAAACTTGACACTGTGCACCATAGCGCACTCCGTGTTTGCTCTGGTGCATTTCGTACATCTCCAATTTTAAGTCTTTATGTTGACTGTAATGAACCAGCATTATACCGTACACGTGAAAAACTATCATTAGATTTGTATTACCGTGTCCTTTCTCATCCTGGCCATCCTCTTCACACCTATATTTTAAATACCAACAATGATATTCTTTATCAGCATCGACCCTCTTGCATCCCATCTTTCGGAGTCCGAATTAGGAATATTATTGACAATGGCGCTCTGAGTAATATTGAGGTGAGTCCATGTCCATTGCATGCAATCCCTCCTTGGAAACCTCCGAATATTACTTCGCTTCATCCTTTTAAAGGATACGACAAAAACAATTTGGCTCCAGCAGTTTTTCAACAATTATTTGCTGCACATCGTGCAAATTTTAATACCTACACTGATATTTATACAGATGGTTCTAAGAGTGGGAATATCGTTGGCTGCGGTGTTTTTATCGACAATACTAGTTTTAGTTATCGGCTTCACGCATCAATGTCTGTCTTTACAGCTGAGTTGATTGCGATAGAGAGAGCGATGTTGCACATTTCTCATCACCATAACACATCCTTCATCATATATACTGACTCAAATAGTTCTATTGACGCAATTAGATCTTTTAAAAAGCATCCTTATGTTTCAGCTATCCTGGATTTTTACAATAAATTGACAAGACGTGGTTATCGAATTTTATTTTGTTGGGTACCTGGACACATGGGTATTCCTGGAAATGAAAAGGCAGATGAGGCGGCAAAACTGGCTCTTAATCCTTTTTACCATAGAATTCCATTCTCAGACGTTAAACTACTTATAAAACACTTTATTCATAATAAATGGCAAGAAAATTGGGATTTAGAATATGATAATAAACTGCACCATGTTAAACCAACAATAATGACCTGGTTTCCGATTTATCCAAGAAAAACTGATGTTATTCTGACTCGTCTGAGAATTGGACATTCAAGAATCACTCATAAACATCTTTTACTTCGGGAGGATGCACCCATGTGTCCACATTGTCATTTTGATTACCTGACCATTCATCATGTTTTAACTGATTGTCCGAGCCTCCGGCATTTATATAGAATGTATTTTAACACATCATCACCAATCTTGACAAACCTCATTGGGGAAACACCTCATGGGGCACTCTTTACCTGTTTAAAACACGCTGGTTTTTATTTTGAGATTTAGTTTTTATAAGCTTCATAAGTTTGACTTTATTGACATCTGGATGGAAACCCCATCCAGATAGCTTTGCTTTACTTTTACTTAACTTCCATTCACTTTGCTTTACTGGGTTTCTATTTTTACTTTGTTTTTTTACCCTTGTTTGACGACTACATCTGGATGGGTACCCCATCCAGATGGCCTTTCAGTTTACATATTTTATCTCATTTCATCATTTTTTCTTGACTCACTTTTTGTTTGGCGCAGCATGTTCCTACAGGGATTTTGCGCCATAAAACCCAATACAACCAACCAACCAACCTACGCCACAGTAAAATGTCTCCATTCCTGCTCTCCCTTGTCCAATCATTCTCACTGAATGTCTAAACATCCTATTGATTTCAGAAATATATATATATATTTTTTTGCTTCCTAACATTGTTCAATTTCTGAAACTCTTTACAGAACACTGACAAGTCATTTTAATTTAGATGACAGTCCAAACAGTGACAACTCATTTACAACAATTTACAAGATACATTTACAAGATAAGTTTTGTTATATAAAGTTAATCAATAAATTTATATCAAATAACCTGTATACTTAAAAGTTAGATGTTCTACAGGGTGACACATAAATATTGTGATGTGATGAAAATGGCAACTTATTTTAATGTTTTTCACATTTTTGAGATGTACTATTCTTGTAATCGTGTTCCTCGCGCTTTTTTGTTGTGTAATTGCTATTTCAGCTGTTATTGATTCACTGTTTTGAAGGTAAACTTATTGTTCAAAGAAGACTGGCCAGCCACCGTCCCCCACCACAATAGGGGGATGCCAATTCTTATGATCGCCAAATTGCACTGGGAGTAAGTCCATCGTGCTGTCAAACGCTTAAAGAGACCGGGGGAATCAAATACCATCAGCGAAGTGGAAGGCCACGAACAACAAGGATCTCGTGTCCCTTAACATGGTCATGAAGACGATTCAGCGAAATCCACAAAGGAACATCTGAAAATTGGCCAAGGATACAACGTCGACCACAAATCCATGCGAAGACATGTCAAAGAAGATCTGCAACTTATCCCGTACAAACTGGCGAAAGGACGTCATCACGCGGACCAAATGGAGGCGTTAAGGCTCGAAAAGTGAAAGAAGATGAAGTCCCTGTGCCGCGACAATGCCCTGGATCGGATTTTCTTCACCAATGAAAAGAGTTTTACGATCCAACCTTTCTGGAACTTGCAGATGCAACGCGAGTTACTACTCAAAGGGGTTCCGTGCATTGTGAAGGTTAAAAAAGTTCTTTTTTCGAAGTCTGTGATGGTGTGGGTGGAGATTTCCAGATTGCAAAAGACAAAACACGTCTTCGTCCCAAAAGGCGTAAAGATCAACACTGACACGTATTCAGCAGCTAAATTCAGAAGGCGCCGTGATCCCCTGGGTCAATAAGAAAGCGAAAAAAATCGACTGGTTGTTTCAGCAGTACTGGCCGACAACCCACAGAGCGAAGAATATGCTGGAATGGTGCAAGGTGTTGAACACTACTTACGTAGTGTCCAAGGTGTTGAACACTACTCACGTAGTGTCCAAGGGGTTAAAAGAATAACAGAGCTGCTTAAGGCAGACAGAAGCGAGTAGCCCTAAAAGAAATATTTGAATATGTTATCCTGTATTTAACTGTTTCTTATAAAAACCAAAGAAGCTTAATCAAAAGAATAAAAACATAAAACTGATTAAAATCAACGATAACATTTATTAGTTCATTAACATAAAACATGAAATTATATTGATAAAGTAAAATAATAGCCATTAGAAACAGAATGCATTTTAAAATTAAACATCACAATAATTCTATTAAAAAAGATTTAAATTAAAATAATCTTAACTGCTTTGATCATATATAAAATAAACACAAAATAAAATAAACTACTATTGTAACAATGAAGATGCACCAGAGCTAATTAGTAATCTGTAAAAGGCATTTTGAAGATTTAATTAGCTGAGACTACGTCAACACATAAAACGCCATGTACATTTATTGTTTCAGTTATTGTATTTAATTTCTATATTATATAAAATGCTGATTTACAGTGTAAAATAAAATATTACCATCTGTTCAAAACAAAAAATAAATAAGAAAAATTCATTAATATATTTTTTATTTACAATTTTATATTTAAATTTAAATCTTGCATGTTTTCATTTAATACTTCTAGAATCTTCTCTTGAACTTCAATTTTTTTCTCAAAAGCTTAATATGCAATTCATGCTCAAGAGAATCGCATGTACATTTATTGTTTGTTATTGTATTTAATTTCTATATTATATAAAATGCTGATTTACAGTGTAAAATAAAATATTACCATCTGTTCAAAACAAAAAATAAATAAGAAAAATTCTTTAATATATTTTTTATTTACAATTTTATATTTAAATTTAAATCCTGCATGTTTTCATTTAATACTTCTAGAATCTTCTCTTGAACTTCAATTTGTTTCTCAAAAGCTTAACATGCAATTCATGCTCAAGAGAATCGTGCTCATCTTGCTTGCGTTTTATCTCTATTTGTTGCCTCGTTTCTTCATAAATAGCTTGGGCTGCTCTAGAGGAGCCAGTTTTAGTAGGCATTTTTTTAGATGGTCCTTTTCTGAACATGTTTAAAGCCTCTCTTGCTGTTACTTTGATCCTATGGCATAATTTACCGAAAAAGCTGAAAATATTAGATGACCATAGTGACAAATTCAGAATTTGGTAAAAAGGGTTTTGCTACAGAAATTGTGAAGAAAAGTTCCTTTATTTTTCCCCGACTATCTTTATCAGACTTCCTTCATTAACATTACACATATGGTATTTTTCAGTGTATGTTGCTTCCTCGTAGAACATAGTTATCCAGTTTGTTAATATCCATCTCATTTGGAAGAAAAACAAAGATTGTGCAATATTGTCCTATTATTGAATTAAAGATTTTGTTGGCATCTTATGTCAAAATTTACTGAAAAGCCAAAGATAAAATTAGTAGATGACAGTAGTAAAAATCCAGTTTCGTAAAAAAAAAAAAAAAAAGGTGCAGTGATGAATGCAACAACTCCATAAACTTCTCATCTTTTTTTTTTCGCCCAATCAAAACATAAGTTTTGTCTTTTGAAGCGTAAATCACAAAATAGCACTGGTCAGCATTCGTCATGTGCATCCCACACCGAACCTGACCGTGTAATACCTGTGCTTTTCTTTGAGCATATACTTGCCATTTTGTATGCATATAAAATCTAATGATTTGATTAGTTCGACTGCTGTAGTTTTAATTCCTTCAATTGGTCCCTTTATTTCCAAAATGGCCAAATTATTATTGTCAATAAAAATGCCATCTGGGCTGTATCCAAGCCATGGTGCACATACTTGCCATTTTGTATGCATATAAAATCTAATGATTTGATTAGTTCGACTGCTGTAGTTTTAATTCCTTCAATTGGTCCCTTTATTTCCAAAATGGCCAAATTATTATTGTCAATAAAAATGCCATCTGGGCTGTATCCAAGCCATGGTGCACTTGGGTGAATTTAAAAAAAAGTCCTGTACTTAGTATTGAATTTTGTTTCAAGCAATTCTTTGGCTTCTAATTCTTTTTGTAAGTCATAGCGTGTTGCAAAATTTCCTTTAAAAGAATCGCTAAAGAGATGGAATAATTTTCTGCCTCAATCAGCCTTTTTGTTTTTTGCATATGTATATATCTCATAACAACGGCTAGCAGTTATCCAGAGCTTTGTTATTGCCTCCCATTTATCTGTATTTTCTTTTATTTTGCTGACTTACACTGCTTTTTCCAAGTTTATACAGATATGTTCTTCGTAGAACATCTTAGAAAAAATATAAAATAATTAATCATAATAAAATCATTAAATGAACACATTTTGAGTACAGTAAAATGTTAAAACTGAATATTTATTGTATTTAAAGTATTATTGTATTTTATTGTATTAGCACGAGTCAGCATTCGTCAGGTGCATCCCACACTGAACCTGACTGTAATACCTGTGCTTTTCTTTGAGCATATACTGGCCATTTTATATGCATATAAAGTCTAATGATTTGATTAGTTCGACTGCTGTACTTTAATTCCTTTAATTGGTCAATTTATTATTGTCAATTAAGATGCCATCTGGGCTATATCCAAGCCATGGTGTACTTGAGTGAATTAAAAGTTTTGTATTTAGTATTGTAAATTTGTCTTCAAGCAATTCTTTGGCTTCTAATTCTTTTTGTAAGCCATAGTTTGTTGCAAAATTTCCTTTCAAAGAATCTCTAAAGAAATGTGATAATTTTTTGCCCCAATCAGCCTTTTTGTTTTTTGCACATGTATATATCTCATAAAAACAGCTAGCAGTTATCCGGAGCTTTGTTATTGCCTTCCATTCATCTGTATTTTGTTTATTTTGCTGACTTTCACTGCTTTTTCCAAGTTTATACAGATATGGTCTTCGTAGAACATCTTAGAAAAAATATGAAAATTATAATAAAATGATTAAATGAACACACAAAATGTTAAAACTGAATATTTATTGTAATGTTTATTTTATAGATACCATACTAATTTACTCAAAGCAAGCACTGTTAATATAAATTAAAGATGTAACTAATAGTGATTTGCCAAATACAGAATGTTCAGCTGAATATCAATACTTAAGATATACAATTTGATTATCTGTTTTAATGTTATTCCATGTGCAGGCATGAATAAGAAGTTCCTCAATACAGTGATGGAACAGCTGCGCCAATTGCAGCAAATCGATAATGCTGCGCATTTCTGCGCCAAAACGATCATTTTTCAACAAAATTGCACCCAACTGCGCCAATTCGATACTAATTCTTGAGCCAAATCGATCATTTTCCACTCGAATTTCGCCAAAATATTACGATAAACATGCGAATTTGGTCAAAAGAAAACGAAAAACACGCGATGTTTCTCAAATGATCACGGAAAAAAAACGTGAATTTTAACAAAGGATCGCTAATTTCGTCAAAAACGAACAGAACACGGTCAAAAGATCGCGGAAAAACGCGATTTCGTTTAAAGATCGCGAATAAAATGCAGATTTAATCAGAAAATCGCGAAAACATGCAAATTTTGTCGAAAGATCTCAAAAAACACGCGACTTTGCCAAAAGATCATGAAAAATATGCATATTTTGCCTAAAGATCGCGCAAAATACTTGAATTCCGTCAAAAGATCGCGCAAAACACTTGAATTCTGTCAAAAGATCGCGGAAAAACGTGATTTTGTTTAAGGCTGAGATTACGGTGCCTCGGATCTTACGATTGATCTTAAGTTACACTGGAGCGCAGAATTGGGCGTGTCTACGATCAGTCTTAAATTGGTATTACGGTGCCTCGAGTTGCGTTTAGCGTAAGTCTCTAAACACATCGTAGCGCTGAATTCTTGTCTCTTCGACGCAAAAGAGAAGTAGCCAATCAGATTGCGTTGATTTTAGAGTCTCAAAATAAAACAACGTGGTTTCGAAGAGCGTGTCTTTTTGTGTGAAGAAATTATTTTTGTACGTTTCTAGATCAGGTTTTTCTTATACATCTGAACAATGAGTTCTCGTTCAGCAAATTACAGCTATGAAGAGTTAGGCATAATGCTTTCTGCATTAGAAAGAGATGAAGATTTGATTACTAATGTTCTCGGACGAAATATAAAAGATCGAAAAGAACAAGATGACCGATGGCAAGCAGTAGCCGATTTGATGAATGCAGTAGGCCGGGGTACAACAGAGAGAAAAGGGAAGCAAGTCCGAAAAAAATGGAACGAATTAAAATCTCAAACAAAGAAAACAGCTGCAAATTTAAAAAATGATATTACAAAGACTGGAGGTGGTGAACCTAACTATGAATTGCATTTAACCCCACTAGAACTAAGAATTCTGCAGCTCATAGGAAAAAGTTCCTATGAAGGATGCACAGGAATGAAATATGACCTAGCTGCTGCAAAAATATCAGTAAGTATTGAAATATAATGGTGATAATTACATTATTTCTTTTATTTAGTAATATACACAAAGTAAACTACTGATTTTATATTAAGTGTTTTCTAACAAATGATCAACAAATTGAATCAACTTTCTGAGAATTTTTATTGAAACTACCCAAAAACAGTTCAACAAATTTTAAATATGAATTGTTTGGATTTGTTTTTGCTTGTTATAGAATTGTTTAATTTTGTTATATTTCACTACTTTTCCAATTTTATACAAAATTACATTTTTATTTACTGTATTAAAGTTGGACTAACTTACTAAGCATAAATATGTTATATACAATAGTAGCCCCTTGTTATATCGCTTATTCATATATACAGCTCTGGTATCTTGACTCCTGAAAGAGTAAGCTGTATTGTATAATCATCTTTACTTTCCACACACATAGTACAATGAATGGAAAGAATTGTAGTCATATTGAAAACCCGATTATGGAAATATTAGTACACTTTTTATTTTGAAGTGGCCTGAACCCGTTTTAGCTGCTTTTATTATGATTCAATATGTATGTCTCTTTACTTCCTAGGATATTCTCAAAACTTTACTTTTTCTAAATTTAAGTTATTGCATGTTTTTTAAATGCTAATCTTACTATTTGTGAAATAAATCTGTTAAAATATACATTCAGTGAATTGAAAAGGGGGATGGATAAGTGAAATAAAATTTACAGCAATCCTGTTGAAGTCTTGTGTGATTTATATTTATTTTGTGCATTCTTAAATAACTGATGCATTTTTTGTATATTTTTATTGATTTATTAAAAAGATATATTTCATTCACAGATGCCAATAACACCTTCCCGAGCATCACAACAATCGGCTCCATCATCAAACATTTCACAGCCATTGATACCTACATCATTAAACATTCCACAGCCACCAATATCAACATCAACTCCATCCTCATGCAATCCACAGCCACCAATATCAACATTAACTCCATCCTCATGCAATCCACAGCACTCATTTCTAAATATATCAAGTTCATCAGAATATAGTAAGTAATAATCTTTTTTTTTTTTTAAATTATTTCATTTAGGTAGAATTTAAAAAATATGTACATATGTTTCTTTAATGATGTTCTGTTATTGACATTAGATTACACAATGTTTTTATACTTATTGATTTTTCTAAAAGTTATATAATTTCATGGTGAGTATTTTATAGATATCATGAAGCAGTTGTATAATGTAATGCTAAAAAGGACACCACCATAAATTCAAAAAAGTCACATTGGAAAATTAATATAAAATAATTATTAATATTCACTTTAGTTCCTCTATGAATTTAATAAATAGACATGGCAGATAATCCTAATGACATGTTAACTATTGAAAATTAATTATGCATTATTTTCGGTTCATTTACAGGGACACTTAAGGCTGTTCTTAACTGCTCTGCTCAACAAGTACAAAATGTTTTGACACATTTACCAATTCATTTTTTAACGGAAAGGTATAAAATTGGAAAGCCTGGCCATGGAAGCGATTTGGAATTGAACAATCAATTACCTATTGAGTTATAAGCTATTTTGATCATGTGACAAACTCGTTTTTCGCCCGCTCTTGAGTGCTCTTTCTTCCTTCGCGTGGAAATTCGGTTCAAAACGCCCACTTTGATACTCTTTTCTGAAAGATCTATTGCATTTGCAAAAAAAGGAAGAAATAACTAGTACATAGTTTCTGAACAACAACACCAGCTAGTTTCATGCATTTTCGAACAAAAATAAATCAAAACTTATGTCAGAAAATTGCCCTTTTGGATTTGAGAACAGCCTTAAAAGAATTGCATTATGACCTATGGAAAAAAACTTGTTTGTGGTGTATTTTAATGATATTGCACTATTTAAAACACACTGAAAAAAAAAAATATATATATCGCTTAGGTGTATCACAAGATGCTTACTGTGGAATCAGGCGTGCATATAATTTATCGTTAATTGATAGGGATACACAAAAAAATTTGGCTATAGTATTGCCTATAAAGATTAATGGCTGGAAGAGCATTTTCAGTTGTAGTACATGTTTTAAAATTTAACTATATTCTTTGATATCATTTGATGTTTATAAATTCAATAGATCAACAAATCATATACAAGGCTGCACAAAAATTCGAATTATTCCAACCATTATGGATAATTGCAGCAAATTGGTTTTCAAATGTGTTACATATTTTCTTTGTGCATAGATTTTGAAGTAAATTTCCATTTTTATTTTTCATACATATTTATTTATGTTATTTATTTATTTAGATGATCTCAGCACTGCAGCTAATCCAATGCCAGTAAGTTATTTTATTTATTGTAAAGTTTAAGCATTTTCAGTCAACTTTTCATGCATATTTAATATTAATGACAGATATTTTTTTAGGCCGATATATTTATTATCATTATTGTTTACAGGAAGATTATGACGGAAGCAGTTATTTACCAAATGCAAATAAAGAAAATGAGTCATCCTGGGTGTTTGGATCTAAAAATCAATCTGGTAAGATTCAAACAGTTCAGTATATATTTTAGTATATATAACAGTACAGTAAATATTTTATTTTTAGAATGAGCGACACTGTGTGCAGTATGAGTTATATTCCAGACTTTTATCAGTGACCATTAATTTGCTTTCATATACTTTTTTTTTTTTTTTATGTTTTTCAGAATTAGAATTGATAAAAAAAAAAAAAAAAAATCTCTGGTTCCAAGGACCATCGTCACTAGCTCACTACATAAAATTCTATTAAGTACCTTTAACCCTTTGAGGTGACCCCACCACCTCCTCGAATATAAACCAAACTTCCTTTCAGTCAGACTTAGGTAAAATGTAAAACAGTCTGCAAACTCTAATAATTTCTTAAAAATTTTCTGCAAAAAAAAAAAAAAAAAAACGCTGTGCCCCTCTCGAGTCCTATATCGCCACTAACAGCAAAAATGAAAAGTTATATGCGAGTGGAGTGCCACTAAGTAACATCACTAAAAGAAATATTAATTTAGAAGCATTATTAAAACTCAGTCAAGAAACGTAGTATTGAATGGTATGCTTAATACAGACAACTATTGAATGAAAGAAAAATTAAAAAAAATATATTTATTAAAATGTGAAATATTTTAATCATTAACTTATATAAAGATATCAATTTATGATTGCTCAATAAAACTGTTATTTTATTAATCTATAAAATAACTGAAAAATGAATGTTAAAATAAAAAAGTTATTAGTCCATGAATGGAAGAAATGAACTCTTACTCATCAGTTTATCTACTGTTTTTGAGACAAACCATTCCTTAAGAAAGTAAGTCTTTCTTAAAAATTTTAAACTTTTTTTTCTCCAGTTGAAAAATAGTCTGCAAACTGTCTCGAGAGTCTGCGACGTTCATTGCACTGATTCTCCGCCCAGGGTCTTTTTTTATATATATAAAGAAATTTGTAAAAAGAACCATCAAAACTGTCTGCAAACTTTGAAAATTTTCTGCGAATGATGTTCGTCTGTATTATCTGGCTCTGCTTTCAGTTACCCAAAATTTTCGGCATAATAAAATGTAAAATTGTAATTTGCTAAAAATTAAATAAACAGTACATAAACAAAATCTATAAAATTATTATGTATTTTATTTCCGATTATTTCAACTGACTAAATTTTAATGCAATTTTTTATTTATTTAAATAAAATAAAATTCTGTGGTTTGTGTTTGGTTGCGCTTTTCTCAGGGACAGGAAAATTTCTAAATTTTTTAAATTAGTTGTCTGATTGAATTTTTAATGGTTTCGAACCAGTGGACCACTAAGGATTTCGAACGCTGTTTTTTGTAGTACATGCATACAGCTTCTCGATAATAATCACAAAATATAGTCCAAATCGTAAATAAATATCTAAAGAATTATTTAGAAGTGTTGGACTTAAATCAATAGATTCAATCAATAATCTAAATTTTGTAGAGGTAAATTGCTTAGATTTTTTCTTTAGTTTCTGCATCTAGTCATAAAAAAAAATCTATCACAAATGGTATTAAATGAGCATATTTACTTTCCTTCCCTGCAAAAAAAAAAAAAAAAAAAAAAAAAAAAAAACATACCATAAATCCTCATAACTTTGAAATTTAGTCATAAACAAAGAAAAAATTATAATTTCATGTTTGATTATAATTTAATGTATACTAAAACTACATTGCCCTATCATTAAACAAATGCAATGCTATATTAATAGCATTTTTTCTGAGTTTACTTACATATTTGTGTTTTTGAAGGTTTAAGCCTATGCCAAATCAAAAACTTGTTGTGGATGGCTAAAATCCAACCTTGGTCCATTCTATAGATGGTATACAGGAGTATGTGAAAGATCTCAAATTCAGTTCCATTGATTAATGAAAATTGCTGAATGGGAATTTTTAACTGTGCTATGTGTTTAATTGAGCAAACACTTAGCAGTGTTTATGTACACACTATGTAGTATATAAATAAACTTAAAGATCATATACAAAGCTGCATAAAAAAAATTTGCATGCTTTTCCAGCTATTGATTTGAATTGCAGAAATTTTGTTTTCGTATTCATTGTACATTTCCTAAATTGTTTGTTTAGACATTATGTATTTTGGTATGAAATTCATTATGTGAATGATTTATTTTATAGAATCATCTGGGACAGTGAGAAAAAGAAACTCGAGGGGCAGAAAAAGGAAAATTTTTGAGGAAAGTGACACTGACACAAAAGTCATAGAAACTCAAGATGAAATAAAAAAACAGTCTTCTTGAAATGAAAAACATTGCAGAAAAACAACTCAATATTCAAGAAAAATTGTTAAATGTGGCACAAGATGTGTCCGAAAACCAAGGACTTATTATTAACAAATTAGATCACCTTTTACATCTACAAAACAACACTAATGTTTTATTAGAAGCCATTGGAGGATTCCAAGTTGTTAATCAATAGTTGTCATTGTAAAATTTAATAAATTTTCTGTATCAGTTTCTTCTCAATAATTTGTTATTTCTACAATTTATCCTCGTAAAACGTTTCTTAATGACATTCCAAAAGACTTTCTAAAATTTGCAATTCATTTTGAGATATAACTAATGAAAATTTCTCGTAAAAAGTATAATTTTGCTTAAATTATGCTTTTGGTGCCTTTTATTAGTGGTATTTATATGTACATGAAATATAATCTTAAATTGCATACTGAGCAGATTTCACAAAGTTGATTGTAATTTTGAAAGCATTTTCATTGTATTTATTTAGATAAATGTGAAATACTACAGATTTAAAAAAATAATGTTGGCAATAATTATATTATACCTCATTGGCACATGAAAAATGGGTAGACCCTCTCTGATATTTTCTGTAAATGTAATATAATCCCATGGACAGACCTAAAATAAGTTTTTCTTCAAAACTTGTGTAGCTTCAATTTTTTTTTTTTTCTTCAGATTGTTTTGACCAGAATTTTATATTGCACTCTATACAGTAGACTCCCTCAAATCTGCACAGATTTAAATGATGAAACTTTCAGTTCAGATGTAGGTTCAAAATTAGACTTTTATTTTTATATCATTCTGTACATATTTTAAATGCAATTCTCATTAATATGACTGAATTCGTGTTTATTCATGAAAAAAGTAAAAATTTATTTCTGAAAAAAAAAAAAAATCAAGATATTGTATTGGTGATACTTTTGGTAATCACAATCTTTTAACCCTTTGAGGGGCAAGCAATAATGTCTCTGTAATATTGAATTCCCACCGGAATAATTTAAGAGTTTTATTTTAAAATAAGGGAAAGCAATTTTTCAACATTTTGCCCTCAAAGTTAAAAATATAAAATTTAGTTAAATTTTTTTGGTGCAATCTTTGCTTCAATTACGCCCCTCAAGGGGTTAACCAAATATATTTTTGTATTAATCAAGCTTTTTTGGTTCTTAAGTCTGGCTAAACCTGAAATAAAACTTTCTTATTTTATAATTTTGATGTGAATTAATAAGGTACCTTTATTAGGCAAGTTGCATTGAAAAATTCTAGGAAAATCTATCTTTATGGTGCATATTTAATTACACATTATTCATGATTTACTTGACATTTATAACTAAATCATCTTAATGTTTATTACTTACTTTAATATTCTATTATATTGTAAGTATTCATTATAATTTCTATTGCATTATAACATTCAAATTAGGTTTTAAAATTTTAAACAAATTAATGACCAGAAATCCAGAAAATTCTAAAATCTGCACAATCTTTGGTCCCAAGCAGTGCGGATTAGTCTACTGTATCAACAATCATGGGATAAAAATAGTTTTTTTTTTTTTTTTTTTTTTTTTTAACTGACACTATTGAAAGTCATCTGTAGCTTGTTCTAATTAACAGAATGGCACCAAACTTGGAAGAAAGACTAATAGTGCCCACCAAAAAGCTCAAAACACTGCTGATAGGAAGAAATAAGGCGCTGTTGTAGGTTACACAGCCATACATACTTTGCATTAACAAATAAAAATGAAAAATTATATGCATTTATGCGACAACAGCACCAATAATTTAAGCTATAAACACATGTGCACATATAGCCTAAATTAAGGGCACTGTCGTAGCATGTGTAATTATAAATTTTAATTTGTTACCCCCGTTTCATGCTTATTTTCAGCTGTGTAGCCTACAACCCTTATGGGCAGTGTTTTAAACAATTTTTTCCCCCATAGTGTCATTAGTATCAGATTAGACATAATATACATAATAAGAATTTCAACTTAACATTATGGCTCAGATGATTAATGAATGCTGCTCTTGATAGAAATTATCGTTAAATAATTACTATAAACATATCGATAAAAAAAAAGCTTACTTGTACAAGTCTGTTTGAATAATTAAAAACTTTGTCCTTATAAAATAAACCTTAATATGATGTAGATCAAAACGATAAGTCATATAAATATATGTTGCTAAAAAAAAAGAACCATTTTCCAGACTTGTTATGCATTACATAATCAGAATCAGCAGCTGACTGGGAAGATCTATGAATAATCCCCCCCCCCCCCCTCCTTTAAAAAAAGTATTCTTTGCATTTAAGAACTTACACTAGTCATGCAAGCTAATGGGAAATTTTTTTGCATGCTTCTTTATAATAATTTGAATATTTTAGCTGATTTTTATTTGCTTGATAGCTGAGGTTGATCTCTAGACAGATACTTACAAGGAAGGTCTCCTTACTGGGCATACTCGGAATATTTTGAAAAAAAAAAAAAACTACTTATGTATGTAATAAAGTATCAGTCAAATTTAGCGGCGGAATTACAGTAGAAAGTCTGTAAAAAAATGAAATACTTTCGAGTATTTGGCGAGCAGTACTTTTCCTCGCCAAAAGCAAACTATTTTAATGCACCTGAAAATTGTTTGTTAACTGAATTTTAGAATGCATGTAAAAATTATTTAATGAATTTAAACATAAACAATGAGAGAGTTTAATAAATACATTTTTTGTATTGCATATTTATGTTGCTTCAGGGGTGATTGTGAATTGATGAAAAAATACCTGAAATTTTAACGAGAAGAAATTTTGGTATGGAGAGAGAACATATAATTTATTGCAGGGAGGTCCATTTCTCTCATTATGAAATATATTACTTTTAATTGTGTCTAACAATCATATAAAATTGATATTTTAGTGTTATTTTATGAATTTAACTATCAGAAAAACTGGAATTCCAGTATTGGAAATGAAATAAATACCTGAATTCAGGTATATTAACCTGAACACAATCACCCCTGTTGCTTGTTATTTAATTTTATCACTTTAAAAACAATTTCATATATATAAAATACTTCCATATATTTAGGCGTATTCCAAAATAAAGGCAAGATTCATTTACCAGTTATTTATTTCAATATCAAAGAATTCGTCATTTCCATAGCAACAAAATTGAATCGACTCGACAGTGCTCAATTAAACTTAAATTTTGAGATATTGAAATAATTTTATTTTAATTTTGTTTTAATTCATAAAATTTGATATTTAAATTTCATTATAAATATATATATATATATATATATACACATGACAAAACTATAGTTAAACTAAAACTGACAAAACTAAAGTTAATTACATTAAATTTATTTAAACAAGTTCAATATGAAACATTTTTATCTTAAAGAGTATTCAATATAAAAAAGCATTTTTCGAAATTTCATTATTTTTTTTACGAATGTTCTATCGGGGTTCTGCCAAAAAATTTTTTATAAACATATATATCCATATGAGAAGAACACTCTGTAATTTTTTCAGATTTTTCTGAATACGCCCGTATGGAGACCTTTCTTGTTAGCAGCTGATTTTAAGGGTTATAGTTTCATTTTCAGAACAGGTGTATAAAATAGGAAAAGCTGCTGTTGATTTAATATTAGTTTGTGAGTATCTTCTCATGATCGATGCAGCCTCTTAAGGCTCCTGCACCTGCCGGCGAAGGCACTCGCAAGCTAATGCTAATCCTATTGGGGGATTTATCTAATATCTTATTTGCATTTCAACATTTTTAAATAATTTTTTTGCATTGGATAGCTGAGGTTTGTCTGTACATTGCACCTTTTTTACTTTTTCGATTTTGGTTGCAGATATTTTTAGAATGACACTTTCATTTTCAGAATCAAAATGAAAGTGTCATTCTAAAAAATATCTCTGACCAAAATCGAAAAAGTAAAAAAGGTGCGATTTAGAGACGAATCTGAGCTATCCAATGGAAAAAATTTTAAATATAGAAATGCAAACGAGATTTTAGATAAATCCCTCCCCATAGGATTAGCATTAACTCACGAGTGTCTTCACCACAGGAGCCTTAAAACTTAGTTTCACTTTGATATTGTTACATGGTCATACTAAAATAAAAAAAATATATATATGAATGTTTTGCAAAAAATCAAAATAGAAAAAAAAGGTAATTTTTTGTTAAAACATAAGAATAGATGAACTTATTAGAACTTATGAAGATGTTTTTTTTTGTAACTTTTAAATTATTACAAAAGAAATATTGACTACTCTAAAGTAGCTATATCAGCTTTTTTTTTTTTTTTTTTTAAGTAATTGAAACTCTCACATTTCAACAGTCATTTGTTAAAAATTAGTGGTGACACTAGGCTTTTAAAATTCTAGCTTTCTGGGATCAACACACTTTGCAGTTAGGGAAAAAAAAAAAAGATTGTTTAAAATAAAAAAGGACGACAGTATTAAAAACAAGATAACAAATAGTCTTCTAATAAAATTTATTAGATTAAAAAAAACCTTACACCTGCGCATGAAAGAATGTGGCAAGTTTATTGCGCAAATACAAACCAGCAGCACTGGTCGTGTTATTGTTGATATTGCTATTGCTGCTATTGTGATTAATGTTGTCTTCATTTTCATCCAAATATTCTTCATGCCTCAGGTTATACAAACGACATATATTATGCAGCACAGCTGCAGCAATAGTTATTTTGTAAACTTTTTTTGGCGTATATTGCAGTGTTCCACCAGATTCGTGTATGATCCTAAAGCGCCCTTTGAGAACGCCGAAGCACCTTTCTATCACATTGCGTGATGTGCGATGCTTCGCATTGTAAGTGTGTTCCCTCGGACAACAGGGATCCAAATATGGCGTCATGAGCCAAGGCTCTAGAGGATATCCACTGTCACCGAGAAGAAAAAATTTTTCTGTTGGAAAAGAACTGATCACAGTTCGTAGAGTGCTGAGCTGCCAGATGAAAGTATCGTGAGCGCTTCCAGGCCATCTAGCAACAACATCTAAAATTCTTAAATCTGAATCGCACACCTGAAATTAAATTCAATATTTAAGTAACTATAAGATTAAAACAATAAAATTAATTTATTAAATATTTCCTTGCTTTATTGCACCCCCAATCAAGGTTTCAATCATAATTTCACTAAATTTATATACATAATTATATGCCACATATATATATATATATGCAGTATTTACCTCTTATATGCCACATGTCATATATACTTTACACTTACCCTATGTACACCTCGTATATGCATATATAGAGTTCTTGCTGGCTTTTTTACTAGCATTAGTAATTTGGCTAATTATATATTAAAAGCATTTGCCAAAAGAAACAAAAAAAAATTCGTAGTGAAACATTGAAAAAATTAATCCCTTTATATTCAACCCCTTAATGAACCTCCTTTTTCCTTCAATATGTTGTAAAATACCTTTCAATATGTTGTAGAATAACTTAAGTTTCAGTAACTGTTTACATATCATATATAATTATTCGCTACAGAAACTCAAGAAAAAAATTCCAAACCTGATCTAACTCATAAGCACCCGAACTGACTCCTTCTCCCCACCAAATTGTTCACCTGAGAATCCATCACCCAGCATTCTAAAAAGAAAAACCCATGATGTACATTTTACCGCTAGTACAAGACAAATGCCAAAATTAGAACTCTCGCCACCATCATCAGAACCTGTGAAGATTGAACACATTCATAGTCGCTTACAAAAATCAGATATATCTGAAATATCAACCGAACGTGAGACCAAACAAAAATCAGTTTCAGGTGTAACCAAAGTGGTGAAACATATCTGTCCAACTCAGAAGCCAAGTGAACGGAAAACTGAACAAAAATTGAATTCTGCGGGTAAGATGTAAAAACCTTATGTTTCACCAACACAAAAAGTGGACAGAACAAAATATCGGGAAATTCCTTGACTCAAGCTCTTCACAGTGGAAAACTGTGAAGAAAAAAGAGAGAAAATCATGCAATAGCCCATCTGCTGCTTATCTGAAGGATCCTAAACAGTTTCAGAATTACGTGGAATAGGCCATGGAGTCAGCATCTTATGACTCAAGTATAGACGACGAGAATACTGTTTTTGAGGAGTTTGTGCCTAATTGATTTTACTTTTTTATTTCTGTGATTTTTTAACTCGTTTTTATGTGTTATTTGTACATAACCTTATACTTCGTTCATATTTTACCATTTATTACTTCGACCTTTTACAGTTATTAATTCTAATAATTTGTGTCTTTTAATTGAGCTCTTTGGACTATTTTATTTGTTTTTAATTGTATATGTCATTGCTGTTTTTCATTTACTTAAGTTGTCCTTTTCCTCCTGTTCTTAATGATTTTTTTACTCACTCTTTGTTCTTATTTTGACTTTGTCTTGGCGCAGCATGTCCCTATAGGGACTTTGCGCCATTAAAGCCCACTCAACCAACCAACCAACCTGTCGACCATTTTCTATTAAAGTATGATCTAATTATATGCTGATTTTCATTAAAATCTGTGACATGCCAGCCGCAGCCTATTTACTCATTTTGTATGGAATCACCCATAATTAAGAAAAATAATGTGAATAAATAAATATCCAAGATCTTTTTTTTTTGCGGGGGGGGGGGGGGGGTGTTCATTAATCATTAATATATTATAAACTTTATTGTTCATAGTTTACACTTTAGTGAGTGAGGCTTTTCCAAAATTAATTTTTTTTTTTCTTAAATTAATGATGCATTTGATATAGTCATCAATTTTTATGTATTCAAGGGAAAGAAAAAAAAAAAAAACTTTCGATGACTGATTTTCAGATTTGTATTTTTTACAAAGTTATTTGTTACATTAACACGGTGACTGGCACTGAAGCTGAAAAATTTACAATGTTTTAAACAATTTTTAAGAAGGTATAGGGGAATGGCAGTCACTTAAGGGAAAACATGAATAGCTAGTCAAATTTAGACAAAAAAAATAAAGATTTTATTAATGAAGTATAACCCCAAAGCATAAGTAACAGTTTACAATCGACTAATTTCCATAAAAGTTTTAGGAATTTTTTTTTTATCATTTTATTTAAGTAACTATCGATTGAGCGGTAATGCCCGACATGGTAGGGTAATTGCGCTCATAGTTTGAATACAACATTTAAGTAAGACAAAAGTCACATATGTAGTTGTGTGGGCTGTTCACACCACTGCAGACTTTTTGCGACCACTTTACACATATTGTGTACATATTGTGTTACACATAGAGTGGACTACTTTTTTTATACTTAGGTTTTTTGATTTTCATCACTTTTTTGAAATCGTAAAATTCTCCGTGTTCAATAACATTATTTAAGGCGAAAACAGGGGAATTTTACCATTTCAAAAAAGTGGTGTCAATCAACAAATTTGAATTTTTAAAAAAATTGCCCACAAGCAACACTTCTTCTGACGCGAGCGCCATTACCCGTTATCGCCATGTTGGGTTTTAATGCATTATAATTGGTGCAACAACGCACTACAAAAATAAATAAAAGCATGAAAGTACAGCTAAATGCATATATTTTGTAAACATAATGAGTAAATTAATATTTGAAAATAAGACTGTACACTTACCTTCAAGTTAGATGTTGTAGAATTTTATAATAAAACAACTTCAAACTAATGTCGTGAGGACGCAAAAATACTTTCCTTCCGACGGGCACTAAATCCTTACTGGGAACTTAGGATGAAATTCTCTAGGTGCCGGTACCGATCGCACGTTTTCAGTTCTATTCTGTTTAGAGATATTTGGTGAGCGTCATTACCCTACTTTCCCCTAATCCTGTAATAAATAAAAGTAAGTAAATTTTAAATAAATTTTAAGCAATTACTTAAAACTATGCATATTTTTAGCTATATATTATTTTTTTAGACCGTCAGCCATCGGTGAATGAAGCGTTCTAAACGGAAATTTCGGCGTCAGTCACCGGTGACTGACGTGTCGCTTAACGTGTTAAGAAACATTTTTTATTTTATATGAAATTTTCAGATTAAAAAATCCAAAAATATCCAGATAAAATAAGGATTACAAACACCTGTCATATATAGAATAAATAAAAACAAATAACATGGAAATAATATTTTAAATTTTGGGGGATTAAGTATTCTCTTTTGTGTGACATGCCAGGACAATTATAGAACACATATAAATAAGAACATTTGTTTATTTACATTAAATTCCAGAAATTATAAAAATGAAAACAGTGACAAGGTTTAGCATTTTGGTGTAAAATTTCTAATTTCTCCAACTTTTCCATTATGCTGAAATTCCCTTAGATTTCCAGGTCCTAGAGCTACTTTGTATGCATTAGTACCCATAAACAGAATTATATCATATAAAATTAATAATAAACACAATATTTATTTACAAATATATTCATATATAATTTATTTAAAAGCACTATCTCTACCAACACAAATATTCTTCAGTACACAATCATTGATATCATGCTTCGCTTTCTTCCGCTTATCAGGTAAATGTGAAAAATGTGTGTATACGCGTTCTTTTATATTTTTGATTATATTAACATTAGAAGGGCTTCCACCTAAATGACTCCTTTTACCTGTTAAATTGGTTTTCCTTCTACCAATAGCTGTTGGTTGAACTGGGATTTGGACTCCAGAGCATTTTCGTTGTACATTTATTGTAGTGTTTAAATTATGTGTTGGCTTCGCAAAACTATACAATGCTGAAAGCATTGCATTTCCTGTTTTAATGAATTTGTCTGCATTTTTTATCATTCTGTTCACAGCTGGGACAAATGCATTTGTATTATCGCTTATATTTGAAGCAAACTTTTCATGAAATAGAATTAGCTTCTGTTTTGTTGATTCAGGATTTAGATTATCATCATCTGAGTTGTTACAGTCTTGAACAGCAACTGCATCTCTCTTTGAAGAAATGGGATTTTTAACAGGCAATATGGCTGTATTTGCAGTATGACTTGAAATCTTACTTATTGGATTGAAAGATCGTTCCTGCAAAAATTCATCATTATCGGTTTTTTTCCCATTGAAATTCGGTCGATCAAATCTCTGCTTTCAACAGAATTTACATATGCTGGTAGTTCCACGGAGTATTTCATAATAACTGCAGAAATATGTTTACATAATTGTTCAGTATTACCATTAGGGCAGGTACAAAAAATTCCACTTAGATCTACTTCCCATTCATTATTTTTCCCGGGAATAATGTAAATATCATTTTTTTCATATTATATTATATTTTCAATATTTTCAGTACAAGATTTAGCATTAAATTTTCGAAGAAGATTTTTGGAGTATCTGCTGAAACTAAAATCCAATAAGCGATGATAAAGATGTCTGTTTGGACTGCAGCATTCTGCATGCTAGTGTTGCTTGAATAGGAGGGAAAATGAACAGTTGCCAAGTAGACAAAATAAAAGTTAATATCGAATTAAATAGTGTAAAGTTCTCTAAACCAGTACGAAATTTCAAACATTTATTATTTTGATTCACAATCGAATCATATGTTTTAGTGTATATTGTTTTTTTCCTAAGATTCTTATTTTCTTTTTTCAAACTTTAAACTTCAATTTCCCTTTTTTTTTTATGTCTTGTAAAAAGATGTCTGTTTGGACTGCAGCATTCTGCATGCTAGTGTTACTTGAATAGGAGGGAAAATGAACAGGAGATGAAGAGCTGATGCTGGGAATAGTGCAGATGTTTCTGCTATGCTAAAATAAATAAATAAAAATAAGTAAAAAAGATAATTTGTCATATAAAAATTATTTTAATAAAAAAACACTCATTATTAAAAAAGTATTTTTTTTTAATTAAAATTTTTTTTGCAATAACAAAATGCAACATCTTTGTTATATTGGCGTTTAAAAAAAAATATGAGGAATTTTGAAAAGCCCTGATAACCAGTGTTGCAGTCGTAAAAAAACGGAGGGTATAGGCTAAAGTCATGAACATTCATGGATAGAGTATACTCTAGTGCTTTATTGAGAAATAGAGGGTATACGGAGCTTTTTAAAAAAAATCCAGATAGTATACGGTACAAAGCATCAATTATCAGCAATTTTCAACTATAAATTTGCAATTAGTAAATGAAAACAGAAGAAAATAATCTGATTCAATTCAACAAACAATGAAAAAACAAATTGCACTGCCATTTTTTCCTCTTAATTATTATGTGTAATAAAAGTTGTCAAAGGAAGAATAGAACAAAAAGTTTCTTCCAAAGCCTAAAATCATTTAAATACTTGCCTATCTTCTTAAATATCAAATTTAGCAGCCTATAAATACATATGCAGAGCAAAAGATCCCTACTCTGTTTATGCAGAATTTCAGTACAATTGAAAATTTCAGAGCTATGAAATACGAAACATTTTCTGTGCGAAATATCTGTAGCAGGGATAATAGAAATAAAATATATAAATTTAAATTTTTTTTTGAACAAATATATATAGCTTACAGGATATTATTAATAGAGACTTAAAGGGATGAGATGGTAAATAATATAAAACAAAAAACATTTATTAAAAAACTAATTCATAAAGTGTCAAAAATATAATAGTGTCAAAAATATAAATGTTTAATGATTTGTTGAACATCTGAATGCAATAGCGGAAATATAATATTGCAGTCATGAGCTCTGAAACACACACACATTTTTTAGAAACTGCTTTTAGTCGATAAGGAAGAGAATTTAACAAAGAATGAGCTTATAAAATTCCTAACATTGATGATTTGGATGGCTTTTTATACAAATTAACAAGCTTTAAAATTTTTTGGACAACAAGTAGTTGTTCCTCATTTGCATCCTTAATAAATTTTGAAATCAAAATAACACTACCATCTTTTAAATAACAGGCATTATTAGGAGATTTAATGGTAAGTATGAAGTTTGGAAAAATTGCTTTTTTAATTTCAGTGCCATTTAATTTTAAAATTGGCCCATTACTATGCTCTTTAGATAGAATTTCTCTCTGGGAAGAGACAGTCAACGATCTCTTAATTCGAAAATATATCTGCTGCAATGGTCTCTCACTTTTTTCGAATTTTTCTTTACAGTTCCTGTAGAAAATTTTCGAAAGGAAAAACACTGAACTGATCCAAGCAACTGAAATGTTTTACATCTTTCACCGTTTCTTCAGAAATTTCCATCTTCGTCATTTCACACCTCAATTCTGCTGATTCTTTGACTGTGTCTTGATAGGCTTTCTCATTGTTAACAAGGTCGTTCATAGCTAGATCTGTTTGTACTCCTATGGAATTCATTTCTATACTGTCAGTCTGAGTAGAAATGGAGTTTAAATCGTATACTTCACTTAAAGTTTCATTCAGATCATCTACAGCAATATCTTGATTGTGCTGGTCCAGAGCCGATATATTTCTTTCAGGGAATTCACTAGTTTGAACCACACTTTCTACCTCATCAACACCTTCAATTTGTTGGTCTGAAACGGAGCTAATCGGGGAAGGATATCCCATATTTTGTGATGGTACCCAATCAGGATGATTCAAATCTTATAAATTAGCTGGCTTTCCTAAAAGAAAAAAAAAAAAATCATATAATTTGAAATTATGGAAAATCAATAATATCTTTTTAGACTTAATAGTTTACAGAAAATATTCAACGATTATTATCAGGAATTTGTTTAGACTTCTCTCACAGGATCCTGTTTTTGTGAATAACTTTTTATGTTTGAAAAAAATATATATAATTTGGTGAATTTGAAATGTGTATTATATTTATGTTCTTGTTTATGCATTTTTAAAAAGATTCTTTAATGCATGTAAAAACTAGGCACTTCAGCAACTTTTGTTGTTTTGTGACAGGTCAGATTCAACTTTTAAATGATAAACTTTGTAAAAGTTTCAGTTTGGAGATGGAAAAAATTTGCAAAAGGTTTATTAGGTTAGTTTATATAGTAAAAAAAAAAAAAAAAAAAAAAAGAAAAATACAAGTACTTTTATGTTAGCTGGCTGCAAAACTCTCAGAGCAGCCTTTATATTTTGTGTGTGTATATTAACTATTTGATGTTGAAATAAAATGTTTTGATTTAACAGTGTTATATCTCTTTTACTTTTTAGTATTTTAAATGAAATTAGGGAAAGACATGTATTTTTAATTAAATGACTGAAAGATTTATATTTAAAATGAAATGAATGCAGTATTAATATAGTACACGAACAATATTTGGCGATTTATCACCTGCACATGGCTAACATAAAAGTACAAAAATGTATAAGCTGGTGGATAATACGCGATTTTTTTTCCGTTCTATATTGTCTATCAAACAATATCTATATTTAATATCAAACAAACTGAATTTAAAAGTAGCCCCTTTGGATTTGGGAACAGCCTTGCAGGGTTACAAATTAGGAACTCTAAGTAAGGGTGCGTTAAATAATAGCTACAATTTTTTTTCTTGGTGCCAAACTGCATTTCGTAGTTGCAGATTTATATTTATACCATATTTTCTCATTTCCTTTTGCAACTATATTATCAATATTGTTTTTATTTTTTTTTGTGTGTGTGTGTTATGAGAAAATGGGGAGGGGGGATGTACATATTAAACACTTTATCTCTGTATTAATCACTAAAACAAAATAAGGTACTACTTAGTTATCCCGTCGACCAAAAATCTATCGCCAAACTATACGATTAAATGCCAATAATGGTTGATCGTAAATGTAACATTCACTTGACTTTAAGCAAGTTACACTTGTTTACGTCATCAAGTTATTTTTATTTCAACGTTTTATTTTTATTAATGTTATACTAATTTATCTGTTCTTTCGTTATTTAAAATGAAAATTATGTCAATCTATGTAATTTGGCGAAATTGGTCGACTGGATAACTAAGTAGTACCCAAAATAAAAACTGATTTTCTACAAAAGTGTAAAATCTGACTAAACTACAATATTTGGATTCTAGAAAGATTTTTATTCTTTTATTTAAAGCTAATATGCATACAAAACAGATTATCAACCATATATATACATAGAAAGAAAATTTGAACTTTTAGATACACACAATCAAGGTTTCGTTTTAAAAAAATCAGCCTACGACTGAAAGTATACATCATAAAATAAAAAAAAATAATGGCACAGATGTCATATACGTCCCATATTGGCACGATTATTTTCCGTTGCCATTTTGGCGAAAACATCAACAACATCTGGGTTACCATATAAAGCAAAATAACGACACTTAGGCATTAAGTACTCGTTGCGTATATGACATTGGCGTCATACAAAATCACGCCAATATGGAGCATATATGACATCTGTACCAATACTTTTGGTACTTCTTAGTTATCCCGTAGACCAATTTCGCCAAATTATATAAATCACCAAAACCACTCGCTAAATTATACACATTGACATAATTTTTATTTTAAATAACGAAAGAACAAATAAATTAGTAAAACATTAATAAAAATACAAATAAAACGTCGAATTAATTGATTTATTGGCCATTATGGAATTTAATCTTACAATTAATTAATTAATGGCAACCATTATTGACATTTAATCTACAATTAATTTACATTTAATCTTACAGTTAGCAGGGGGAGGGGTTTTTTTATGTTTAATTGGCCTTGTAACACCTCGTCGGATAGGGTTTGTCCCAGGCAATGAGACTAAGACATCGTCCTCCCCCAGGGGAATATTTTCTTTACGTATTTACGGGTTTCGCGACCCGGATTCCCGAGCAATCTTTCTCCTTTCCTGTCTTCTTCTCTTTTTGGTTGTCTATCCTTTTTTCTTTGTTATCCCTCTTTGTTCCAGTCCATGTTCTAGTTTTTTACTAACTTATTTGTTCAAATTGTTCTTTGTTCTACTAACATTGTTCTCGTACTGTTAGATAAGAAAAAGAAAAGTTTTAAAAAAGACAAAAAATACACCTTTTTTCTAAGTTCTCTCTCGCATTACTTTTTCTTTTTACAATAGTGGATTTTTTTATTTTCACGTGAGACACTCTGGGTGTTGAGGTTTTTTAATCTCATCGCCTCGTTTCTACCTTTTTAGGCTGATCTCGAGTCCCAGAGTGCAGGGCATTTCCGAATTCCGGTTCCGTGATCGGTGGACGCCATACTTGTATGGCGGCGGTTAGGAATTCACTGGGTGACTTGTACCTTTCGGCGTAAGGAAGTTGTAGGTTGGACAGAGCTGTAAAGGCTTACCTACGACGACTGAGTTCCACTGTGAAAGAACTAGAGTTTGGAATGCTATCGAGTTTAATCCAACGTTCGAAAAACGTGGAAATTTGTTGTGAATAGTTTTCACCCTTTTGAGACCTGTGCCTAAAGTAACGGTAAGAAGAAGGGTCGGTGACCAGGCCCGATGCCTGGCGTTTTACTTCTCTATGCTTTAATATGGATACAAATTCAGGAAAAAAACTCATGCGAAGTGGAAGCCCCACAACCCAAAGAGAGTACTAATGCATTGAGCTCTTGCTCAAAAGCTGGTTCTGACCAGTGCCAAAAAAAATCATGGGGTGATAGAGTTGAGGATTCTTCTTCCAATACAGAATGTAAGAATGTCAACTCTAATTCATGTAATGTTGAAGAGAGATATTTTGTAGTGAAACGAGTAGAAGGGAGTTTTGATAAAACATCCCCCTTCTTAATTAATAAATCTATCCAAGGTTTGGTTGGTGAACCGAAAACAATAAAAAAAACTCCGGACAGGTGAACTATTAATTGAAGTAAGCAGCCAACTTAAAACAACAGCCAACAAGCAGCCAACTTAAAAAAATGTACTCATTTTGCAAACATTGCAGTCTCCATATCTAAACATAGAACTTTAAACACATCTCGCGATGTGATCTCTGAATCTGACCTCTTGCATGTCACTGCAGATGAAGTTGTAGATAATTTAAAAGAACAAAATGTCATTGAAGTTAGAAGAATAAAAATCTACTGTCGAGACGAGCAAATACCAGCTAATCAAATACAAATTCCTACCAAGCACATTATTCTCACATTTAACTCACCGAAGTTACCCAAATCAATAAAAGCCGGATATCTGTCATGTTCTGTAAGACCTTACATCCCAAATCCACTGCGTTGTTTTAAATGCCAACGCTTTGGGCATTCAAAAACCTCATGCCGTGGTAAAATCACCTGTGGTCGGTGCAGTGCAGTAGGCCACGAAAGTGAACACTGCAATGCCCAACCATGTTGTGTAAATTGTAAAAAAGACCACCCATCTTATGCTAAATCATGTGTCAATGGAAAATAGAAAAAGAAATACAAACAATACGCACTAAAGAAAATATACCATACCCTAAAGTCAGAAAAATAGTAGAATCCAGGACACACAAAGTTGGTGCATCATATGCTGCAGCCCTATCAAAAACCGTCCAAAAAACTCATAAAACTATTGCAACCCAAACCGAATTCCCCACTGAAACTAATTGCCAACCTAATAAAAAACAAAACAACCTGTCTAATAATTTTGATAAGACAAGCAGATCAACACAGTCTGCTGCTCCTAAGTCACCTAAATCTGTTCCTCCTAACTTGCCAAGATCTGTTCCTCCTAAATCATCAACAAATCGTACTTTACAATCATCACAGTCTCTTATTTCTAAACTTCCACTCCATAAATGAGGTTCTGAAAATACAACTAAAACACCATCCGTGAAACTAAACCGTATATCTGATGCAGAGAAATTTGGCCTACCAATAATTAAAGCACAGTCTCATCTGAAAATACATCCAAAAAGAAAAAGAGTAAAAGATCTAAAAATGAAACACAATCAAAACAGAACGATAAAATGGAAGAAGATGATGCCCTTGCTCTTCACCCAGAACCGGATGAAGAATTTAACGATGGAGATAGTATGTCTACTATCTCCGATTAATATAACGCAGATAATTTCATCTAGGAAAAATAGTAAAATTAATCATGACTAATATTATTTCATTGAACTGTCGAGGCTTTCATAATAAATATGACGAAATTCGAAGTATTCTTCATGACCATCAACCACTATGTTTAGCTTTACAAGAAACCCATCTTAAACCTAATGACAAAGCTAAATTGCGCAGCTTCGCTACATACAGAAAAGATTTTACAGGTAGTGATAGGGCCACTGGTGGAGTGGCTCTTTTCGTCTCTCGCAATTTACCCCATACTCATATTAACCTAAACACAAACTTACAAGCTGTTGCAGTCCGTGTACATATAAAACGTCTCATTACAGTCTGTACCATTTTTTTTACCACCCCACCAAATTATTCAGTCAGCACTACTTGATGATCCCCTTCTTCAACTCCCCACTCCCTTCATCATCGTTGGGGATTTTAATGCGCACACCCGACTGAAGGGGAATTCTGACACTAATCAACGTGGTGATATCATAGAAAAATTAATTTCTGACAATGGCTTTTGCCTACTCAATAATGGTGATCATACATATTTTCATGAACCGACACGCACCTTTCATACCATAGATCTCACTAACTGCTCTCCGTCTATCGATCCGTATTGGAATTTCTGGGTTTCAAATGATTTGCACGGCAGTGACCATTTTCCCACTTTCATTTCACAGACCACTCATGACAGGGATTTTAATCATTATTTTAGATGCTATAACTATGACAGAGCCAATTGGCCAACTTTCACAAATCATGCTAAAATCACAAATCAAATGGTTGAAGGTGATATAGACGATGCAGTAGATAATATCACCCAGTGTATTATAAATGCTGCAGATATTAGCATACCTAACTCATCATCTACAATAGGACACTGGAAGCTATGGTGGAACAGTGACTGTCAAAGTGAAAAAAAAATCAACATAAAGCTTGGGGCGTCTTTCGACGTTATCCCAATAACACTAACTATATTGCCTACAAAAAAGCAAAGGCTGAAGCTAGAAGAGTGCGCCGTAAAAGCCAACATGAATCCTGGATTCAATATGTATCTAACATTAACCCAAATACCTCTAGTAAAGTCCTCTGGAAAAAGTAAAAAATTGTATGGGTCTTTATTCTGAAAACCACATCTCAATCTTAAATCATAACGGACAGACAATAGTTTCTCCTAAGAATATTGCTGAAACCGTAGCAAATACATTTGCATCTAACTCTGTCTCTGACTCATACCCGGAACCTTTTCTATCATACAAAAGGCAAACAGAAACTACCCACCTGTATTTTAATTCCCGTTACTCTTATGACTATAATCTCCCCTTTACTCTCTCAGAGCTCTTAAAATGTTGCAAAATAGCCATCTATCAGCTCCAGGTCACGATGGCATCACATATACCATGCTGAAACACCTTTTTAGTGCCTCTCTCAATAATTTACTTGCATTTTATAACAGAATTTGGATAGAACAGGTCTTTCCTCAAGCCTGGTGTAACTCTATTATCATTCCTTTTCCTAAACCAGGGAAAGATGCTAGCAATCCCAATAATTACAGGGCAGTCGCACTCTCTAGCAGTCTTTACAAATTACTTGAAAAAATGATCAATTGTCGTCTTGTGCATATTTTAGAAAATAACAAATTGCCTTGCTGCATTTCAAAGTGGATTTCGACGAGGTAGGTCAACTATCGATAACCTGATCAATCTTGAAAATCACATACGGACAGCCTTTCCAAAATGCAACCATTTGATGTCTGTATTTTTTGACACGGCAAAAACCTACGACAGAACGTGGCGATACGGGATCTTTCGTGATCTTTTTAACCTAGGCTTTCGTGGGAATCTCCCTATTTTTTTAAGAACTTCCTCGCCATTCGACCTTTTCAAGTTTGAATCGGTAGGGTACTCTCTAGTTTTTATGTACAAGAAGAGGGTGTACCCCAGGGAAGTGTCCTGAGTGTCACCCCCTTTGCTATAAAAATAAATGACATTCTTAGTCAACTACCCCCTTCTGTGAAAGGCTATTTATATGTTGACGACTTTCGAATTATGTGTATGGGACAGGATATCCGTTTTATTGAAAGACAGTTGCAAATTGCAATTACCCATATTGTTAATTGGACTAATCAAAACGGATTTATAATTTCTCATGACAAAACTTCTTGTGTTCACTTCTGTAGATGTAGGGATCTGCATCCAGATCCTGAAATTTTTATTGGGCCAACTCAAATTCCTGTTGTGGAAGTGACCGTTTTCTCGGCCTCCGATTTGATAGTAAGCTAACCTTTTTATCACACAAGGTTGCTACTTTGCCATTAGGAAAGAAACTATGTAACATAATACACTGTTCAAAAAAATGTTTTACGATAATTGTTTCAGAAATTGTTAATAAGAACTAGATGTAGTCGATGATTAAAACAGTGCACGTATGGAATATTTATCTCCAATTTTTTTCTATTAATGCAGTTACTCCTCCTTTCTTTCCACTCATAATGGTGGCATCATCAAAACATTGGCTGAGGAGTTTAGATTTATCGATGCCATTGTCATCAAGAGTTTTTAATGTTGCTTCTGTGAACGTTTCTGCATCAAGCTCTTTCGTTTTTATGTCAAGTAAAAATTATTTTACTTGACCATGCCTTAACCTATCTAACTGCAATGGCAATATTTTCCCGATTGTTTTATCCCGAGTTCCATCCTCTAGAAGTGTGAACCATGGAATTAGTGCCTGATTACCACACATTCCAACTAGGCCGTGGACTTAGGCCTACTACTGAAGAGAGGCCTAAATTTAATAAAATGATTTAGGAAAATAATCTTTAATTGCGGTTTTCTGCAATTATTTTCACAAAAACGAAAAACGATTTTGGTGAACCTGGCAACTGTATATAACTGATAATCTAATGATAACCCCTCGAACACTCCCTGGTAAAAAAGTATTTTTGGCGCAGCATGTCCCCTATGGATTTTTGTGCCATAAAACATTAAACAACCAACCAACCCTAAGGAAAAAAGTCTAGCTAGTATTGTCATGCGAGGGGGCTCCGAAAAGTTGTTGAATCTTGAGCCCCCTAAAACCTTAATCGGGCTCTGCATGGAATTTCAGCATTCTTTATATCTTCATTAAAATTTTCCCGAACTAGAGTAAACGTTCTGATAATCTCATTTTGCATTTCTGGGTAGAGGAAAGTTGCATTTTTCGGGAAAATTGCAGCACATTCAGAAAGAGTTATCCTTTTTTAAAGCATACTCGAAAAGTTTAACAAAAAGGCGTCTCTTAGCATGCTCTTCAATTATATAATTCCCCCGCAAAGCAAGTTCATTGGCCGCTAAAAACTGAATAACTTCTATTACAGATTTAACGTAGTAACAATGTTTTTCCAATACACCAGGAACATTTTCAAAATTATCAGTTGAAGTAGCTGGCAATGATTGTTTTGTACGCTTATCCAAATTGCTTGACTGTCTGAAAGGAAAAAAAAAATCTTTTAATTGATGAAATCATCGAAAATGGAAGAGAACTCAACTTAGATATGGATGCTGCAGATGTTGTTGAACTCATAAATTACCCTGATCCAGAATTAACCATCGGCGAACTTATCGAATTAAAGAAACAAAGTACTGTCGAAGAAATAGACGAAGATTTTGAGCCCAGACTTAAGATTATGACGGCAGCAAAATTAACCAATTGACTCAACCTTTTTGAAGCTGGAATGACGGTTCTTCGAAGTAGAGTCTCACAAACAAAGTGTAGAAATGACTAGGAAAAGCTTGGCAAACTCATGCGGCTGTTGCAAAGAGCTTCTAAGGAAAAAAAAAAAGAAAAAATTTGTCGGTTCAAACTTCATTGCAAAATTTTTTTACATGCCCAAAGACTCGAACGGGGAAGGTAGAAGGGCAATAAATTGTAAGTTAACTTATTGATTTACTCCAAATTCTTGTATTCCAAACGAATTTTTTTTTTGGCTAATGTTAAATGTGTGTAACATAATCCCTAAATACAATATATGTTTCTTAGGTTTTAGTGAAGTTTTATTACATATCCTTTTTTGCCATCTAGGTGTACCTTGACTTACGTCGCTTTCGACTTACGCCGCTAGTCTTAGAAAGAATTGCTGACGTAAGTCGAGGTATTATTGCATATTAAATTACAATTATATTATGTTCTAATATAATAAATTTGTAATATATTTCATATAGTAACAAATTAAATTAAAATTTATATTACATATAATAAAAATTTATAATTTTAAATCAAATTCTAATTTAAATTTTATTTTAACATAATAATAAATTATATTCAAATTTATTATTATTTTAATATAACAAATTATAATTTTAGATTAAATCTGTAATTAAATTTCATTTTATTAATTTTAATGAAAAAATATCTTAATTACAGTTTAAATTTATTTTATCCTACTGCATTAATTTTTAAATAAATTAATTTAATTTAAAATAAATTAATTTGTTTGGTTAAAAGAAATAGTAAATAAAAATTCATTAAACATTTTAAATGTTATTAAAACATAATTTACGTTCAGTTTAACTAGTAAAATTATTGTATTATATAATAAATTTTATGTCATATACTTTTTATTTTTGAATAGTTTTTTTAATTGAAGTTAACCCCTGTTAACTTCAATAAATAAAACCTAAAGGAAATAGTTCAAACTTACATTCATAAAAGCAGACAAATTAATGATAATTACTAGCACACAAAGAGAACCGATCAAAACAACTGATTAAAAAAAAAAAATTAAGGATTGAAAAAGAAAACATAAAATTGAATATTAGGAACGTTCAAAAAGTAACGAGCCGGAGGGCTAGGAACAGAAACTAGTACATGTATTTCAGAAGTTTTGGCCCTGGCTGTTAGGCACTTGTCCCACTGAGACACAAGGCTGTGAATGGCTGTCTCTTAAAATTCCTGGGGCTGCGATGTGAACCAGTTCCGCACATACTGCTTGACGTCGTCGTCCGAGGTGAATCGTTTGCCCCTCAGAGCCTTTTTTAGAGGACCAAAATGGCGTGATCGCAAAGAGAGAGGTCTGAACTGTATGAAGGGTGACAGAGACCCTCCCACTTGAATTTCTGCATGAGTGCCGTAATCGTGTTGGCCGTATGAGGCCTTGCAGTGTCGTGGTGCAGAATCACCCCACGAATGAGGTTGCCTGGTCGTTTTGATTTGATCTCTTGGCGAAGGGTGATCAGGGTTTGCAAGTAACGCTGGACATTCACTGTTGTCCCGTGCTGCAGGAAGTCTATCAAAAGGGGACCGTCTTGGTCAAAGAAGAATGTCAGGATAACCTTTCTTGCACTTGTGTAGATGGCATTGGATTTTCTTGGTGGTGGTGACCCTCGATGTTTCCATTGGAGACTTTGTTGTTTCGATTCTGGTTCGAAGTGATGACACCAAGACTCATCTCCAGTCACCACTCGTGTCAGGAACACATTCCCTTCCCATAACACTGCAGATGATCAAGACAGTGGGCCATTCGACATGCTTCCTGTTGTGGTTGAAGACTGTGGGCGCATACTTTGCACCAGTTCAGTCTTTCCGTCATGATGGTGTGAACATTTCCGATACTCAATCCGACCTCGGAGGCTACAGCTTTCACTGTATCTCGGCAGTCTTGCGTAACGAGTCCATAAACCAGCTGGACGATGTCATCGATAATGCGTTTTAGTGTTCCAGACCGTGCATCATCGACTAAGGAAACCCGTAGTTCCATTAAGCGCTTGTGCCACGCCTTGACCCTTGCAAGGGACATGTAGTGTTTACCGTACACTTGTGACATTCTTCGATGAATGTCCGTTCCCCTTACTCTTTCCGTTGTCCGAAAACGAACAGCACCTCTTTGCTCTTCTTTTGACGCCTCCATTTCACTGCTTTATAACACGAATGAGTGTTGGACGACTGATGGATACTTCTGCTAGCTTTGTAGTCCTGTGACTTGCACTCGTGACCCTCTAGCGGCAGGCATGTGGACTTCCGCGGTCTTGCCGGAAACCCTCTTTGTCGCAACGATATTACCATTCTGTCATCGGTTTGCACATTCCAGACTCCGGCTCGTTTCTTTTTCAACGTCCCTTATAAATAAATAATAATGAAATAAATAGATAATGATACAAATAAAACACATGTTTAAAACACCGAGAAGGAAATATGATGCAAGGTTGTCACTAACATGTTGGCGACATTTTAGAATAGTAGTGAAAGCTGTTTATCTTATAAATTTATAAACATGTCTTGTGAAATAATTAATACCAATATATAATTAAGTAAAGTTATCAGTCTTACATCCATAATTTAATGTCTAGGATGAAAAAAAAGCTTTTTTTAATTATTATTACTGTACAAATTTCAACCAAGAATAATTTTCATAAAGTAAAATTTAATTTTTAAAAAAAGTTTAATTGTGGAAACTTAATGCAATAATTTTTTTGTATTGCTACAATGATTATAATTGTATTAAAAAATTTTTTTTTATTTAGGGTCAACACACATATTGCGTCTGGAAGCATAGATTTCTGCATCAGGATCTATCCACCATGCTTATTGCAAATCCAAGGATGATCTAGTGAAATCGTAACTGATGAAATTAAAAGTGTTACTGTGACACAGTTACCTTCTACTGAATCATTCACAATTTAACCCGGGAGAACTCGCTGCATGAGATTTTCTCTCACAGTCGTACTTTTTTAAGACTCTTATTGCCGAAACGTCAGTGAAGGCTTACTGTGGAGACACGAAAAGTTTTGGTTTCCGTTTGTCTGTCTGTCTGTCTGTCCGTCTGTTCCGCGATAACTGCCGTAAAAAGCATCCGATTAGCTTAAAATTAAGTATGCATTTTGGTAAAATCCCCGGATTTAGCTGTATAGTTTTTGGTTAAATTTGGTTCATGCGTTCGGAATATATAGAACATTTTATTTTGCAACTTAATGCTTTCCTATAGCAATTCAGACGATTTTTCCATTTTTATTTGTTGAAAGGAAATGGCTCATATGATTGAAGGATTTAAATAGTAAATTATGGATGATGTAATTTCTAATTAGAACCATACATTATTCATATTAGTTTGAAATTTTGTGTATACATTTGTCAGAGTTTTTAAATTCGGTGTTTAACTTATGGAGGTATTTTATATATGTGTTCCAATAATATATCTTTTTATAAATTTACTTTATTTCAAAGCACATATTTCATTGTTTTATTTTCTTTTAACTGTTGCCTAGCGACGGAACTACACCTAAAAATATCGTAAATGTGAAAGTATTTGTAATTGTTTGAAGTCAATCAAAGTCAAAAGGGACGAATTAATGCCTTTGTGACTTTACATATAGATGAAATTTACCCCAGAAATAAAGAAAGACTATGTTCTGCTTATTTTGTTCAAATATTTTTTCTTTTAAATTAAGAAGTTCATTATTTTCATAAGGAATAAATTGACATTTTGCTATAAATTTAACAATCTTTTTTTTTTTTTTTTTTTTTTTTTTTACCGTTGCCAAGAAAATCCTATCCCAGAATAATAATTTATCCTAAACAGTTAATTTTGATTTGAAAGATTTTCATGTGCAAGAGGAAAATGAAATAAAAAATAGACATGAATACGTCTTCATATTGGAAATAAAACTAAAATACGAAAAGAAGGTGAATTTGATCTCGTATATCAAAAATAAAACTAATATGCTTTGAGGTTGAAATAAAAAGGGCTTGTGTTATGATATTAATTCTTATTATTAAAAGAAATGTTACTAATATCTCATGGTTTATCGTCTGCACATAGCTAACAGAAATGTTAATTTTTAATCGAAAATTTCAATGAGAAAAAAAAAAAAAACTTTTGAAAATCAAATATATAGTAAATGTCAAAATTTTACACCGCAAAATTATCGCTGTCGAAAATGACGTCATTGTATTGGGAAATAAATATTCTCATTCTCAAAAACCAAGCATTAACTAGATTACCTAAAAAAATATTTTATGACGAGTGTTACTTCTTAATGCCGTCTCATTTCAGAAAATATGAATGAAAATTATTTTATTTTTAAAAGGAAATTATATTTTCATTCATAAAACCTAAACTTTTAATATAATTGCGTCAATGTGAATCATTTTCTGTCCACCAGTATTGAAAATTAAGGCTCGGAAGTATAAAAAGAAATTTAAGATTTGCGATAACCATTAGCGCAATAAATAAAAAGTTACATATGTAAATTAATGAAACCACAGGGAGTTCAGGAGGCGGAGCCCCCCCCCCCCTCCCCTGAAGAAATCTGTTTTATTATTTAAAAAAATATCAGAATTAGTAGCTCATGAAAATTATTTCAAAATATCCTTCCATAACAACGTTTTTAATTTAATGCTTCTAATGTCTGAAAACTTCGTATTTTTTATTCTTATAAATAATTACATAATTTGAAAACTTTAAATTGCGGTTTGCATGAAATGGAATATTACCAAAGTGTGTCTAAAAAGAGTGACTTGCAGAGCTGACGTTGAGGCTCCTGATCTGCAGATTTACTAGTTTAAATCATTTTTCATTTTAATTAAAATTTCAAAATGTTTTACAATTACTTTACCTATTTTGTGAATAAAAGTACTAAGCCAAACCAAAAAAAGTTGATATTATATGAATGTAAAGTAAAAGAAAAGCAATTGGGCATTCTCACTAGTGAGTTCTCCCGGGTTAAAAAAAGTACTCTAGATGCTGAAATTACATGGGCTATGAAAGGTGTGAAAAGTAATTTTTCATATAGCTCTTGCCAGGATAATGACAAATTATTTGCTAAGATGTTCCCAGATAGCACAATTGCAAGTCAGTTTGCTTTAGGGAAAAGGAAATGCTCACATATAATCGCTTTCGGTCTTGCACCACACTTCAAGTTTCTTCTCGTGAAAAAATTGGAAGAAAATGAGCACATAACTCTTATTTTTGATGGAATATTATACCAGTCTAACCAAATGAAGCAATTAGACATCTTAACAAGATATTGGGATTTCATTTCAAAATGAAGTTTGTACGAGCTATGTCAACTCTGTTTTCATGAGACATTCTTCAGCTGATGATATTGTGAGAGAGTTTTATGAAAATATTAAGCCAATTAACAAAAATTTTAAACGCAAGAAGTTAGAACGGGCATTCGTTTAGTTCACGGGCATTCATTAGAAATGCCCGTAAAAGATAATGCTTGCAAAAAAATGAAGAGGTCGAATTAAGAAGAGGAAATCGAAATAGATTCGATCGAGAATGCTTTCAAACAAAGAGCAAAAGTGATCGCCATAGTAGGCTTAATAACCGTCACATGCACGAAGGTGTTACTTCTGAAATCTAAATTACTGATTTAATCGAAATCATTGACAGCAGCAGTGACAGCATTAGTTACTTTTTTTTTTTTAGAATAAAGAGATAAGCACAACAATTTTTCCAGATAAATAAATTGTTATTTTTTTTTATTACATTGCGGAAAAATATATAACACTAAATTACAGCTAAATAAAAAGGAAACGCCAACATCTGCTCATTAGGTATAAAAAAATAATGTATAGGAGGAACAAAAATAAAAACTAATTAATATCAAAATGTTAAGTTCTTTGGACGCTTTTACTTTGTAAAATTAATACAATCACATAAATCTAAACTTACGAATGTATATGCTAACAACAAAAATTAATTGCATAGATATTGATTGAATATGTCATCCAAAGTAGACATTTAACTGTTTTGGAAACCCATCAATCTTGATAGGCATTCAATGTCTCAATGCGAAAAGAGAAAATTATAAATATTTAATCAAATATACATACATCCAATTTAATAAAAAAGAAACTATTCTTATTTGCTTTTAAAACCCTACTCCCCCACCTCCCCCTTCTCAATTTAGAATGAATTCTGAAAAATTAAAACCACTTTGATTCTTCACATATCAACTCAAATGAGTTAAAGATTAAAAAAGGAGAAGAAAAAAAAATCACAAAAATTACATATTTACATGAAAAGAACAAAAAACTTCCAGCTATGTTAAACAATTTCAAAGACTAAAATGTTTTGTTAAGAAAACAGGATCTTTCTAAAATTTTTATTTGGCATTTGGGATATTATTTGTTATATTTTTAGACAGGTTATGTTGCCTCTTTTTTGAATAATTCTTTGGGAACTTCTGGGTAAGTGCCTGCTAATCGAAGTAGGCTGGACTTAATTTTTTTTTCTTTTGATCTTTTATAACTTCTAGAACTGACAACGAGTGCCATTGTTGTAACACAACTTTTAATTTCTTCAGGATTTTTTTTTTTTTTTTCAAAATTGAAGTCAATCTGTTGATAGATGTTTTTGAATGGTTCGACATCAAGAGTCGCTTCATTTCTTTAAGAAGATTTTCTTTCTCTTCGAAACTTGGAAGTTCAGATGCATTTTTTATTGCGACATCATCTTCACAAGTCATCATCTCAACATTATTTGGGGGGTTTAGGTCTGCCATAGGTAAAGTAATTTCATCTATGTTTTGGTAAAATTCCTCATTGAGGTTTTTTATAACTTTTAGAACTGACAACGAGTGCCATTGTTGTAACACAACTTTTAATTTCTTCAGGATTTTTTTTGTTTTTCAAAATTGAAGTCAATCTGTTGATAGATGTTTTTGAATGGTTCGACATCAAGAGTCGCTTCATTTCTTTAAGAAGATTTTCTTTCTCTTCGAAACTTGGAAGTTCAGATGCATTTTTTATTGGGACATCATCTCAACATTATTTTGTGGATTTAGGTCTGCCATAGGTAAAGTAATTTCATTTATGTTTTGGTAAAATTCCTCATTGAGGTTGTTTTTACCGCTAGCTATAAAACCTAGCTGTATCCTGTCACTAGTGCTCAAAAAAAGAGCATTAGAAAATTGTAACTGCAATTTCCTAAATAAAAAACATTGGTGCTTGCAAAAAGCACCTGTTCTGCCTCTTGACAAGTGCAGTATCCAACATCAACATTTACTTCCTACATAATATTTTGCTTTGACAAGCTGGGAAGAAAAAAAAAGTGTAGTTGAAATTTGTACACACTCATCAAAGGGCACATCGTATGTTTTATTCAGTCTTGACCAAAGAACAGAATTTCGGCGTCCATTGACAAATTCAAGCAATTTTAAAGACAAGAAATTTCCCATATATTTGCAATAAAGTCGCTTAAAGTGATAACATGAAACACTTTTGTTCGGCACAAAACTATATCTTTAATTATACGTATGGAGGCTTCTGCAAAATTATTCATATTATGCCCTCTTATGATGTACTGCTGCCGATCACAGAGTCCACTTTGCTCGACGCTCAAAAAACTATTTTAGCCTGCTGACGTATGTAGGGTATTCTGCAGCAAATGATAAAAGCTTGTTATAGGGGAGACTGGGGGAATGGCACATCTTGGGTTTATGCCGCCACCCGGTCTAGTTTAAAAACCAACAGCAGTTTGAGATAGTGATTGCGCCTGCACTATAGCGGCCAACAATGGAAACAGTGCCGTGAGTGAGAATGGTTTTATTGTACGTCGTTTGCCTGTTCTAATGAAAAATTTAGTTTTCACCTAGTTGCTTCTTATTTTGGAGCTTCAAATGAATAGAGGTAAACACCTTTTACTGAAACATTAGGTACTTAAGATAATATTACCCGTAATCTACATGCATTCGTTGACAATTGGATGCAATTTGTTGAACAAGCTCGGTTCTTCTTTCGGCGTTGCTGGGGGTTTTCCACTATATTGTCCTCTCGGGGTAATGCCGCGTCCATGGCAAAGGGTGACTTTTCCAATTTGAGTTAAATTGTAAGCTTAGTATATTAATAAATCTAGCTTAAGGAACATTGTAATTATTTATTATTTTGATAAATTATTGCTTTCGAAACATTTTTAGTAGGTTATGTGTTTCCTAGTATCCATTTTATGTATTTACTAGGTCATTAAAGCGTGGTGTCATTACCCTGATACAGTGGCGGAATTACCCCAGTATCCTGGGTAATCCCGCCACTGTACAGAAGTTGAAAGAAATTTTTTTTATGTGTGCTTACTTTACAGTTATGGTTACCATTAAATTTATGCAGATACTAAAGATAATGATTCAGCTTTAGAATTTTTACTATTAGAAAATAAACATTTTTTTGAGGTGAAAAAAATTAAATTCCCTTAAGGTGTCACCATTCCCCCGGTCTCCCCTACCGCTCAAGCAATTCATCTTCTGAGGTGGCATACATGATCTGAAAGGAAATAAAAAATGAAAGGGAAAATTAAGATGAAACAATCAGGAAAATCATTTATTTTATAAATGATAGGGAGCAGAAATGGCAAACCAGGACTGGGTGTTTGCTGATAAAATCGATGTTTTACTGTTAAAAACCTGGTAAACACTATAGTCTCTATATATTTACTAATAGATATTAGCTTATTTTTTATATTTGATGCATGTATTAATTCTTTATTACAATAGTAATTAAAATGCGGTAGATTCCCTAAAATCTGCAACTCTAAAATTCAAAAACCGTTGCAGACGTAAACAGTGAAAGTTACAGTAAAGTTGTTGTAAGAATTGTTGCCAATATAACAGCATTTTTTATTTATATTTAAATCAAGCATGCTTTTTTTTTGCTATTACAGCTGGCTAACTACACATTAAATTTTGTTGTGGAGGTCTGCACGAGTCGAAATTTCCAGGCCCGGGCCCAGCCCAACTCACAGAAAAAAAAGTTCGGCCCAGCCCGGCCCAATAAAAAACTTAAAAATTCGGCCCGAGTGAATTTCTACAAAACATTGATTTTTACGTCGATTTGGTTAAAAATTTGTCTCGTACGAGGACTTCTAGCCAGAAATATTTATCTTAACTTTTTTATCATGTTTATAATTTTCATTTTTCTAGAAGTGCCGCAGGCTGTGATATTTATTTTTTTTAATGAGTCTATTTCTTGTATGTAAATGTTTCAGTTATCATTAATAATGTTAATCCATATTTCATGTATGTTAGGTAGATTTCGTATGAAATACTACCTATTGGCGTCGTTCCTATGTTGGAATTTCTGAAAAAATTTTGCAGATCTACACCGATCATGACCCCTAAATCCCAAAACCACCCTCAGTAAAAACTTTATATATATATGTATGTATCTATCTATATATATCACTTTCTTCTGGACACCATAACTTCCACAATTCTGCAACAATCTCTTCCAAACTGATACATAAAATCAAGGGGCATAAAATCTCGGTAGAGTTCGTTAATGGGCAAAATCGGAACGAGGGGATGGAAATAGGGAGGGGTTTTGTGAAAACCGAAAAAAACCCATAACTTCTTAAATTTTGTACATATCGAATCAGTTTAAAGTTTTTATTACTTCTAAAAATAGGGCCAAAAATTTATGTATCACAGATTTTTGATAAAGTTAAAAATGGGCTCAAGGGGCGCAAAAAATAGGGTTTTTAGGAGAAAAAAATTCATAACTTCGTCAATTCTCAAGATGTCAAATCCAATTAATTTTATCATGAATCTCCTTAACATTATCTACAACTTTTATATTCACAAGTTTTTGATAGGACCAATTCGTACCAAAAAAAAAAAAAAAAAAAATTAAAAACGAAAACAAAAAGGGGGTTTGAAGAAAAAAAAAATCCATAACTCTGTCAATTCAAAAGATATAAAATCCCCATGAATTTATCGTATATCTTCTTAATATTGTCTACAACATCTATATAGACAAGTTTTGGATAGGACCAATTCTTACAGCAAAAAAAAATTAAAAATACATAGCGGTTGAAGAAAAAAATCATCTTAGTAAGGTTGTATTCAAATCCAAACTGCTTATTTTCTGACTCATTTTTGCTCTCAAAGGCATCTAATTGGTACCTTGTCTTACTCAGAAACTATAATGTACCGTAATGGTCAATTTTTTGACAGAGGCAGAATATATTTCAAAAAATGATGTCAAAGTGGGCATTTTGAACGGAATTTCCCGAAGCGATTGTGCTAGAAACGAAAAATATTGTCTTACTGAGAAAATAATTGTTTATGTATCAAGTTTTAATTAATTGAACAAAAATTAAAAACACAGGTCGCTTATAAATCTCTTCAAAAATCAAGTCAACAAGTTTCATGTTTTTCCTATTAAAAATGAATCTGGAGTTATGCCAGAAAATTTCGAGTTGTTGAGCATGGAAAAGTATTCTGTTGAATACCGCCCTAACATGATTCTGATAAAACCAGTTATTATATAAAAATGAAATAAAAACTCGTCAAAAACGGCCAGATAAAATTGTTAAAATGGGTTTATCTCTATTCATGATTTGGTTTTTGTTTGTGAAATTAGTATACTTAACTTCGAAATCTACCTCCGCCTGTAGGCCGGGCTGGCAGGGATTTTTAAAAATCTCAAAAGTGCTATTCAGTAAAATCTTCTTAGACGGAATTGCATAGAAAAGGGAAAAAAATGTGTTATAGACAAGTTCCCTTCTTAGCAAGTGTAAATGTATTATATGATCTTTTCTTACGTATTAGTATATTAATTTTGCATGGATCAACACGTTTTTCAGTTTAAAACAGAGTTCTGTCATAGGCAGGTTCTTTTTTTCACACGTTTTACTAGATTTTAATTTAGCTATATTTTAATAAGCATAGAAATCTACTACTCTTTAAAAAGAATAAATTTTAATGTTTAATTGTAGAATAATGGCAATTTAAAAATTCATGCATTTTTTGCAAAAATTTTTGGGCCAGGCCTAATTTTACTGACCTTTGAATGGACCAGGCCACGCTGAGACGACGATTTTCATAAGGGCTAGGTCAAAGTTAGGACTGAAATTTTTGAACCGTGAAATTTAGGCGTGAAACCAGTCCCGGCTCTGTACAGAAGAAATAAGTTAGTACCGGCCCGGCCTGGACCAGAGTGCTGTGAATGAAAACCGGCCCTTGCAGATCTTTATTTTGTTGTTCACAATTCTGATGGAAATTAGCATATCTAGGGCCAAAACCCACATACAAATAAGTTATACATAGTATTCGCAAGTGTAACTGAATTGTTTGTTTAATTTTCTTGCCTTTGTTTGTCCACTTTTCAATATTGAAATATTTTTATGTGGCATAGCCATTCATCCATACAACATCAGACAATTTTATGGCATAACACTACTCAACTCAAATAATTTTAATTATAATAGTAAGATAAATATCTGTCTAAAAGAAAATCTAAACATTACATTTTAAAGAGTTTAATTAGCGGAATATAGGCCGAGATCCAAATAGATTTTTTGCTGCTAGCAAAACGCGATCAAAAATGCAGGGTCTATCTCATTTCACTAACAGCGAAAAAATCTATCTGTTCTCGGCCATAACCTCTTGAATTATAAATAAATATATATATATATATAAGACTAGAGGGTGGCTCCGCCCCCGTACTCGCTACGCTCACCAACCGCCCACTCAATCGCTTCGCGATTTCATTCGGTATTGCAATTGTTCGCGGTTCGATTCTGTATCGGTTCGCGATCCCTTATTTTCTATGCACTCAATAATTTGTAGTTATAGTAAATAACTTATTATATAAATTTCCTCTGCTCTGAAATTTGCACTTCGCCGCCTTTTCTCCGCCAAAATGTATGTGTAAAATTATATATACAGTGTTACGAAAATTGTAAATAAATAGTGTTTGTGCTTAAAAATAATGTCAATAATTCATTCAAGTTCTATTCATATGCTAATATTAGTTTTTGTTGCATTGAAATATCTCAATTTGTTGATTTTCTGCAAGCAAGTAAAGCCTATTGGATTTCAATGGAGGTCTATGGAAAATTGGTGAAATACTGGAAATAATGCCAAGTTGTCGTCACTTTTGATGATTAATTTTGGTCGCCAAATCAGGCGATATATCGCCATGTTGGCGACAGAGTCGTGTCTTCCGACTTGGTAACTCACCTTATAGCGTCAGAAAGCCCTGACCAGTCAGATGCTTTTCGTGGTTTCTACGCAGATTTTCATTGGTTCATTTCCAAAGTGTTTCTTTTTTTATATATAGAAAGATCATTACCGCCTGAAAATGCCTCATAATGATTGGTTTTATGTGTTGAGGAATATCCTTACTGCAATGTAACCAACGCCATTCAGCTTGTGCCACATGGAAATGACATAGGAGCTGCACAGAATCCTTCCACAAGACAGACAGACAGACAGACGGCATTTTTCTCTGTTTTAGAATCATCAGTCATGAAAACTGCTGGTAACTAGAGAAAAAATTGGAAAACAGTCTTAAAAAAATATTTCATATTGGGGGGGGGGGGGGGGGGACAATCTTGAACACTTGTGTTTTGTGTATGCATGAATTTATAAAAAAATATACAATATATATATTAGGGTGGACCTTAAAAAATTAACTTTTAAAATTTCTATGGGGCACCCTCCTATTTTGTTCTATGTATAAAATAAAGACTTCCACAAAAATTTCAAATTTTTAAAACATGTTTTAAGGGTCGCTGCCAAGGTTTGAATATTTAAAAAAAAATTAAAAATTGACATATTTTGTAATCTAATAATAAATTATTAATACAAATCCACAGTCATTGCCAAATTGAGTCGTATGATATTTGGCTGTAAAGAATGTCATTTGTTTCAAGTTTCAACATATTTACATAGTCTATTGCCGAAACACAGACATAGTATTTCATGTCTACACTCAATTTTACCTCAACTTGCCAGCATTGTGCAAGGTAGAGAGTCTAACATTCCGTCTTTGAAAAATAGTTATTTTTTAATCTTAAATAGCTAAAATGCATAAGACTTTATAAGATAATGTTTATAAATTATAGAATTTGCTTTTTTATATTCTTAAAATGTCGTACTAAAGGGCATTAAATACAAGGGTCGTACAAGGGCATTAAATTCCTATCAAAAGCAGAGCACGAAACTTAAAAAAAGTATTCGGCAAGCGTTCCTTTGACTGTTCACTAGGATTGCAAAATTTTAGAAGATATTTCAGGATCTGAAACTGCAGACAGATTACCCATTATTGTTTCAAGTAAAGGTACTGACCATTTAACTAGCTGTTCCAAAACTTTAATTAGGAACAGGTGAGGTAATAAGCTTCTGGTGTTAACAAAACACTGATGTTGGGATTACAAGCAAGTAAAATGTATGACTTTTGATATAACTTTTGTTAATACCCAATTATCAGGAGAAGCTTGTGGTCTTCTGGATTAGAACATGAACAAAGAAATGATTTGGTTTGCTATCATCACATCCTCGAAATTATGCTTGAGGAAGTTGTTATGTCTCTCTGAGATTCAAGCGGACCAGAAATACTGTTATTCAAAGGATTTAAAATTTCTTGCGTCAGAAATTTCAGAATTTTCTCAAACTCATCTTAATGCTTTTTCAACCAAGGGACGATTACAAGGAACTGACAGAGCTTGCCATCATTTTCTTAAGGAGAGTACCCGATGAAGGTGTTTACATTAGAGTCCCAGGTGGATTGCATAGGGTTCCATGGATGGTGAAGGCCATATACTCGCTCAAGATTTATTTATTTAGAGATCAGCCTGAACTCTCTAATCAGAAAGAATCTGGAGTTCGTCAAATTTGCTCGTTTGTGGTTAAAATCTACATTCACAGCTGGTATCAGGTCCAATAATTTATTGCTTCTAAAGAACTTGAAAAAAGACGAAAATGTAAATGAAATGATTTCTTTGTGTGCTTTGAAGAAGTTCCTAGGACATTTCTGTACTTCACAGAAGAACTAGTTGCTTTTGCATTTTTCGATGATAATGTCTTTTTTGAAAGTAAAAGAAAAATGGTGCATGCCTTGAAAAATGAAGAAAATTATGAACCCTTGAAATGTACATGTGCTGATTGTGATGTCATTCTCCAAAATGACATGCAAGATTTTCTAACAAGCAGCACTCTGAGGTGTTTTTTTAAATATGAATTATCCTTCAGACTTTTTTAAACAGATGTGACTAATTGGAATGGAAATGAATCCTATAAGACATGTAAGGCACTAGCAACTTCAGTCAAAGTTGTTAATGATGTAGCCGAATGTAGGGTAGCACTCATGGAGCAATACAATAAACGTCATACAAAAGATAAAGAACAAAAACAGTATTTCAAAATGTGATGATGGCAATCCAAATCATTTCTTTGTTCATATTCTGTTCCAGACGAGCACATGCATCTCTTGATAATGCAGTATTAACAAAGGTTATATTAAAACTCATACATTTTACTTGCTCGGTACTCCCGACGACTCCAACATTTCGTTAACAGCAGAAGCTATTGCCTCACCTGTTCCTGATTGAAGTTTTGGAACAACAAGTAACTGGTCAATACCTTTACCTGAAACGATAATGGGTAATCTGTCTACAGTTTCAGATCCTGAAATGTCTTCTATAATTTTGCAATCCCTGTGAACAGTCAAAAGAACGCTTGCTGAAAACTCTTTTTTTTAAGTTTTGGGCTCTGTTTGCTTGGCTTCTGATACTAATATGTAAATTTAGTACGACATTTTAAGAATATAAAAAAATCAAATTCTATAATTTATAAACATTATCTTGTAAATTTTTACGCATTTTAGCTATTTAAGATTAAAAAATAATGGAGAACTATTTTTCAAGGTGGAATGTTAGATTCTCTACCTTTCACAATGCTGCCAAGTTGAGATAAAATAGAATGCAGACATGAAATACTCCTGGCTGTGTTTGGACAATAGACTGCGTAAATATGTTGAAACTTGAAACAAATGACAGTCTTTACAGCCTAATATCATACTATGATTCAATTTGGCAATGACTATGGATTTGTATTAATACTATATTATTAGATTACAAAATATGTGAATTTTTATTTTTTTTTAAATATTCAAACCTTGGTAGCGACCCTTAAAAAATGTTTTAAAATTTTTATGGAAGTCTTTATTTAATACATAGAACAAAATAGGAGGGTGCCCCATAGAAAATTCAAAATTTAATTTTTTAAGGACCACCCTAATATATATATATATCATACCTCTTTTCCACCAAAGCAGAGGGGGAAATGCATTTTGAACATAGCATTGAAAATGCTGTGACATAAAAATCAGATGTTTGATTTTCATGGATGAAATCTGCTATGGTAACTGTCCTGCTTTAGTTGCAAGCATAACTGTTAATGAAGAGTTCGTCCCTTCACAATTTGCTGTTGTATCTAAGAATACAATTTCTGATGAGCTTAGTAAGCTATGAACTCTTTTCATTAGTCCTGTTACAATTAAAACAGTCCAAGTTCCATCACAGTCCAACTTTACTGTTGCTCCTACGAAAAAGAATTTTAAAAAAATGGAAGCAATAAGATAAATATACACAATGAAATGTTAGTGTTGTTGACTCTAGGCCAATTTTGGCAGGGCACAGCATCTGGCAACCCTTTAAAAGTACTTTGTGTGCCTGATGGCCTTTTTTAACTACACTTAATGTCCCCGATGGTCCTTACTGACAATTTTGACACATCCTTTTGAGTCATTTCTTTTTCTGTTCGTGGACGAAAAATAACCCACTAGATATGAACGTTGATCATGATAAATATTTTTTTTAATTCTGTCATTTGGTCAAAAAAGAAGTAGGGGAATGGCGCTCACTTAAGGGAAAACACTAATAGCTAGTCAAATTTACACAAAAAATCAATATTTTACTAACGAAGTTTAACTCCAAAGCATAAGGAACAGTTTGCAATCAACTAATTTACATAAAAGGTTACGGAATTTTTTTGTATCATTTTATTTAAATAACCTCCGATTGAACGGTAATGCCCGACATGGTAGGGTAATTGCGCTCTGAGTTTGAATACAACATTTAAGTAAGACAAAAGTCACATATACAGTTGTGTGGGCTGATCACACCACTGCAGACTTTTTGTGACCACTTTACACATATTGTGTTACACATATAGTGGGCTACTTTTTTTATATTCGGGTTTTTTGATTTTCACCAATTTTTTGAAATCGTAAAATTCTCCTTGTTTAATGACATATTAATTAAGGCGAAAACAGGGGAATTTTACCATTTCAAAAAAGTGGGGTTAATCAATAAATTTGAATTTAAAAAATATTGCCCACTGGCAACAATTCTTCTGGAATTCCACGCGAGCGCCATTACCCGTTATCGCCATCTTGAGTTTTAATGCATTATAATTGGCGTAACAACGCACTACAAAAATTAATAAAAGCATGAAAGTACAGCTAAATGTATATATTTTATAGACATAATGAGTAAATTAATATTTGAAAATAAGAACGTACACTTACCTTCTAGTTAGATGTTGTAGAATTTTATAATAAAACAACTGCAAACTAATAACGTGAGGACACAAAAATACTTTCCTTCTGACGGTTACTCTATCCTTACTGGAACTTATGATGAAGTTCGCTAGGTGCCGGTACCGATCGTACGTTTTCAATTCTATTCTGTTTAGAATTATTGGGTGAGCGGGTTGCTCTTCTGAGTGTCATTATTCTACTTTCCTCTATCACAAAATTTGAAATCTGTCCCCGAAAAAGAATCCATGAAATACATCAATCGCGGGAAAAATCCATGAAATTCATCCATCGACTGTATGAAAAAAACACCACGAGTTTCATCAATTGGTAAGAAGAAAAAAAAAATGTAAAATTTGCCAAAAGGTAGAAATAAAATATTGTAAAATTCATCGATCGGTTGCAGGGAGGGGGGGGGGAAGAGAATCCAAGAAATTCGTCAGTGGGAAATTGGGGAATTCAATCAGTCACAGAAAAATATCGCAAAATTCTTCTGATAAAAAGGGATTATGCACACCAGTTCAAAATATTTTTTGTGAACAACGTACAAGAGTGCCCTTTTTTAAAAATTTTTGTCCAGCGGCTCTTTCATTCTAGAGTCAACATTAAATGTGACATAAACTGTATAAAGCTTAGCTTAATACATTTTACGGAACAGATGTCATATTCGCCCCATATTGGCGCGACTTTTTTCTATCGCCAATATCATATAGGCAACAGGTACTTAACTTGCGCCAAAGTGCTTGATGTGGTAACCCGGATTATGTTGTTTATACTGTTGATGTTTTCGCCAAATTGGCAACCGAAAAAAATCGCGCCAATATGGGGCGAATATGACATCTGTACCCATTTTACTTGGTAAAATATTTAATCTGCAGTTTACTATGAGAGGTAAACTATGAAACTAACAAGCATTAAGCCTAAAAGAAAAGAAAATATTATTGCTTACTGATTTTCCACAACAAATAATGGGTGATCCAATTTTTTTGCCATTGAACGGCTCCAAAATGGTCTAAGGATGGAAAAAACAAAAATAAAATCTGACAAGAAATATATATCAAATTAAAAGTGTCGCTGCAAAATGTGCAATTATTAATTGATAAGTTTATAATTCAATAAAATTACATTAATTTAAATTTTAAGAACTTAAAATTTCAGATAAATTAAATTTTTTTAGTTTCTTTGTTGTAATTTTTGAATTAGCTCAAAAAGAAGTTCGTCTAAATTAACACATTTATTTAACACTACGACGGTCGCGTTTTCAATGTACCTAGAACGGCCGTGAGCGGTCATTTTGACCGCTCTTTCAAAAAAAAAAAAAAAACTAAAAAAATGTAATTTTAACTAAAATAATATTAAAAACTCCTTTCCAGGAAACAAGTTTAATGACAAACTACGAAAAAGACTTGCATTTTAAAAATATTTTTAAAGAAAATAAAACATTTTACGTTCTTTTACTCTTCCTAGGCAATTTTAATGATATAGAATCCTGAAATTAGATAATGTTAGTGTCATATTTTTTTATAATTATAAACATAATACATGTTTTCAATTTTTTTTTTCTAAGTCAGCAATTCTATTAATAGATTAGAAAAAATATTATACTGAAAAATGTAACATACCTCAGTTTATTTCACAATCAAAGCAGACGGATACTATCCTTTCTTCTAACATGCATGGCCCGCAAACGTGTTTCTGGCATCTTGAACACTGTTGGGAAGTTTTATTTCCTTTACAGTTCTTGAGTATTTGACACTGCTTTCGTTTTCTGTTTTGAAATTCCGGGAAGTTAGAAAAAGGCACCAAGCACTGCTTGCATTATCAAAGCTAATTTTTCTTTTAGCGTAAGATGAGGGGCCAGTGTTTTCACGCAAAACATTATGCATTGGCTGTCTTCCGGAAATATTTTGCGATATGTTCTTCCATATGGTTCCATCTGCGGCTATTACTTCTGCAAAATTATTTTCATCACTATTAGTTAGTTGATTTTTTCTTCTTCCACGGCTATTTTTCCGTCCACTACTACGTCCTTGACTAACTTCTTCATCTGTTTCATTATCAGAAATAGAGGATGAAATATGTGGATTTTCAATTTGATGTATTTTGAAATCAAAACTCGAATCAGACTCAATATCATCGCACTCGATGTCACTTGCGATATCGTTTTCATCCTCATTTTCAGAAACAGAATTTTCGGACGATAAATCTTGTATTGACTGCACAATTGCTTCCGCAGTAAAGTTCTTCCCGACAGTTTATGAAACATTATTAGAATAATAATAATAATTATTATTATTTAACTGAAAATATCTGTCCTTATCATTTTGAAATGGAAGTAACAAATCAAGTATTGCTTCACTAATAAAGTGATCACTTATTCAAACATTTTTCTGGGTATCTCTGCCATCGGAGCATGCGCGGAAGCAACTTAGACAGGTGTCTTTCGAAGAAACCGTAATAAACCAGCTGTTTAGCACCCTACTCCCCCCACATCTTCTATACGTTCTTTGGATAAAAACCTCTTTTGCAAGATGAAAATAATGATTTTATCTGACAACAGGGATGTAGTGGAGGATATACGCCGTATACCTTCTGAATGTTTTTAAGGAGCTCCATATACCCTCTGTTTCTCAAATAAAGCTATAACGCATACCCTAATCGTGAACGTTTAGGTCTCTAGCGTATACTCTCTGCATTTTATTACGACTACAACACTGTCTGACAAGTGTTGAATTCAGGATATAAAAATAAAGATTGCTCCGGGGGATATTTCTCCCCGGAGATGCGAGATGTTCCCATGGCAGATTTGAGATTTTGTGCTTTCAATGATCAAAAGTGCCATTTACCTCTCCGGAACTGTATAATGTCCTCCTCGGAGCCACAGAAATCCCTCCCGGAAAAAAAAAAAAGTTTGAATTCAACACTGTATCAGGCGCCGGTCATTTTGACCGTTCTAGGTACATAAGTTTTTTTTTTTCAAAAACTAACAACAATATTTGAATGAAATTTAAATTTTTCTTGTATATTTCCAATTAATATTTAGGAAAAGTCAAAAATTATCGCAGCAATAGATGAAAACAAAACAGAGATACGCGAGATTAAAATGCGTTTACAGTCAAAATGACTGCCTTGGCCGTTCTAGTGTTAAATAATTTTTTTTTTTTTTTTTTTTTTGCACAAAACTTTTTTTGTCTTAATGAATGTAATTTAAGCTTACTAGCTGACTCGCCCAGCGTTGTCTGAACGAACTGTCTTTGAAAAATATAACAGTGTAGTGGACTTAAAAAAAAAAACAAGTAGGAAATTGCTCGCCAAACGTGGCAAATGAGGTGTGTTCGTACTCTAACTAGTTTTATAAATATTTTTTGCACCGCATATTGTACCGATTGTATATTTTAGTGCACTTCATAAGTGCATACCAATTTCATTTTTTTTTTCGAAAGGCTGTAACATCATTAAAATGCACTTGCAATAATTTTTTCTCATCGGCCGTAATGTAAATGAAAACTTTAGACTGTCTCTGTAATTAAACTATACATCCGATTTTCATAAAATTTGAAATGACTTGAAAAAATGTTGCAACAATTATATATTTAAAATTTCAGATCATTTGGTTGGTAGTTTTTGCTCTGTTATATGCGGACAGACAGACAGACAGGCGGACTGAACGACGACTATAGGTGCTATGTATTTATATAATTACGAACGCTACTAAAAACTTGTTAAAAAAATTAAATGAGCTAAAATTTTCAAAAGTATAACAGTTACGTTTAAAAAATGAAATGGTCAGGGAAAATTATTACACTTACTTTTAAAGAATGGTTAGGAATTTGTTACGGTTGAACCTAAATGGCATATCGGTATAAGATCGAAGCTTGATATATGACAAATTAAGATTTGTGAAATGCTAATGTGATGCATTTTATAAAACTTCATTATAAACGCAAATATATCTGAAGCAGGAGAAACAACAGTTATAGAGTCAAAAGATCTAACTAGAAAGAACAACATACAACTGTCCTTGATTGAACGCAGGTTTTTCAAAAGTGTGTATTTTGATACACGACCAAATCCAATTGTCAACTTGGATTGGACAATCCAAGTTGATAAAAAGTGATTTATTTATTGTCATTGAAAATTACAAAATGGCATAGTAGCATCAGATCGAGTCATATAAATATATATACAGGAATCAAAAAAGTTTCGTTGTTAATGCTATCAATATGTTTTGCCTCGATAATATGTAAATTAGTAACTATAAGTCGTGTACCATTTACCATTGCATTATCTTTTAGATGGAATTAAATTTATGAGTAACATTATTATGGCTCCCTGTTTAATTTTAAGTGCATGAGGTGGCACACCGTTTGGAATTAAGCTATTTAAAAATTCTTCAGGATAGGTAAGCTTGTCTTGTGGATCATCACTTACAATGATATCTAGACTGTTTTAATAACTTCAGTTGAAGGTAGACAGTGTAGTACACGTTCATTAATTTGTAAAGACAAATCGTTAGTTACAGTGAGAATGGCGAGTGTTTTAAGTTGTTCAGGGGTGATTGTTGTGAAATCTGTATCATGATATAGTTGTTTGACATGATCTTGAACTGAAGGATAACATATTGCAGGCAAACTAACTTTGTCTCCGCTCTTCCCTTCCCCAACATCTTTGAGCAGCCAATTTGTAAAATCTCTCTCATTTTCAAGAGCATGCATGTTTTTCTTCAGTTTCATCACTTGAAATATTGACCAAAAATGATGTTTTTTTAAGCAGCTTGCAAATGTCAGACATCTGGAGCCCCTTAATATTACAGGCAATACTTGTCGAAAGTCCCCACCAAATAAAACAACTTTTCTGCCAAATGGTTCAAGATATTTTGTGATGTCTTGAAGCAATCTATCAACCGCTACAAAAGCATGAAAATGCGTCATTGGAGCTTCATCCCATAATATCAGTTTCATTTCCATTAACAATTTGGCTTCTGTTGAATTCAGATTTAAACTATATGTGGAAGTTGCTGTATGACTTAGAGGTGTTTTGAAGACAGAATGAGCAGTTCTTCCGCCTGTTAACAAAGTAGCTGTAATTCCAGTTGATGCGACAGGTATTGTATGAGGACTCTTTCCTCGGATAATATGCAATAATTCGCATTTCCAATACAGTGCTTGGCAGAAATTGCACGTTTCACTCAAAGTTCCACAGTTATACTCTTGTCGATTAAATCAGTAATTCAGATTTGAGAAGTAACACGTTCATGCATGTGCCGGTTATTAAGCCGACTATGGCAATCGCTTATGCTCTTTGTTTGACGGCATTCTCGATCGAATCTGTTTCGATTTTTTCTTCTTAATTCGGCTTCTTCTGCATTTGCAAGCATTCACCGAGATCTTTTGCGGGCATATCTAATGAATGTTCGTGAACTAAACGAATGCCTGTTCTAACTTCTTGCATTTAAAATTGAGGTCAAGAGGCTTAATATTTTCATAAAATTCTCTCAAAATATCATCAGCAGAAGAATGTCCCATGAAAGCAGAGTTGATATAGCTCATACAAACTTCATTTTGAAGTGAATCCAAATATCTTTCTAAGATGTCCAATTGCTTCTTTTGGTTAGACTCGTTTAACGTTTCATCAAAAAGAAGAGTTATGTGCTCATTTTCTTCCAATTTTTTCATAAGAAGAGACTTGAAGTGTGGTGCGAGACCGAAAGCGATTATATATGAGCATTTTCTTTCCCCTAAAGCAAACTGACTTGCAATTGTGCTACCTGGGAACATCTTAGCAAATAATTTGTCATTATCTTGGCAAGAGCTATATGAACAAGTAATTAAATTTAAAAAATCAAAAAACTCGACTGAATAAAAGCCATCTAATTAATTATTTATCATCAATGTTAAACTATTTTTTATATTGCTTAACTATTTTTTTATTTACTTGTATTGATGTCTTTTAAGTTGTGTTTAATTATTGGTTCCTATCTATAAAAACTGTTTTGATGAGGCCTATAGATGTCCTTGAAGGATAGAGTTGAAGTAAAGCTAGGGATCTTATATACACAACTTTCAGGTTGTGTAATATTTAAATGGAACTTCTGACTGTAAAATAGTCAATAAAACATCGTCTTCATTTTGAAAGATCTCTCCAATGATATGCCACTCAATATGGTGCATAATTTTTTTTTTTTTTTCGTCTCTACCGCCATTTTTAATTTTACAGCCGCCATTTTGAATTTTAAAAACAAAACCTATCCTATAACCATCGGAAGATTAAGACGAATCGATAGAGACCTCCTTCATAAAAATCCATCCAGCCGTTGGGATGTTTCGAGTGTATAAAGAGATCCACATACGCAGATACGCGTGAAACACATAACCCTTCTTTTCAGTCGGGTAAAAATGACTTTTCACACATTTCATAGCCCATCTAATTTCAGCCTCTAGAGTACTTTTTTAAAATTGTGAATGATTCAGTAGAAGGTAACTGTGTCATAGTAACACTTTTAATTTCATCAGTTACGACTTCACTAGATCATCCTTGGATTTGCAATAAGCTTGGTAGATAGATCCTGATGCAGAAATCTATGCTTCCAGACGCAATAGGTGTGTTGACCCTAAATAAAAGAATGCTTTTTTTTATAAAAACAATTATAATCCTTGTAGAAATACAAAAAAATAATTGCATTAGATTTTCACAATTAAACTTTTTTTAAGATTAAATTTTAGTTAACCCAGCAGGACGGGCGCTGGGTGTTTTGACACACCACGTCAGAAAATATTCGTCTGCTGTCGGTGAGTGCTTTTAATTTATTGTTTATTAATTTTTTAAATTAACGATAATTTAACATTTCAGTTATCATTTTTCACGAGAAAGAGTGTAATTATCATAAATTTCGCTAACAGACAGAATTAAAAAAAAAAATTTCGTATTTTTGCCATTTAACATGTTTGGGGTGTGCTGACACCCCATGCCCGTTCTCGTGTTATGTTTCACAGCGCGCGTCCTGCTGGGCTAATGAAAATTATTCTTGGTTGAAATTTGTACAGTAATAATAATTAAAAGTTTTTTTTTTTTTCATTCTAGCCAAAACATTTTTATAAATGAATTAAACAAACATCTTTCACTACTATTCTAAAATGTCGCCAACCAGTTAGTGACAACTCTACGGCATATTTCCTTCTCAGTGTTTTAAACAGGTGTTTTAAAATTGTATCATTATCTATTTATTCCATTATTATTTATTGTTTATTTATTTCCTTTTATGTTTTGTTTTTCAATCCTTATTATTATTTTTTTTTAATCAGTTGTTTTGATAGGTTCTCTTTGTGTGCTAGTAATTATTTAAATTATTATTAATTTGTCTGCTTTTATGAATGTAAGTTAGAACTATTTCCTATAGTTTTTATTTATTGAAGTTAACAGGGGTTAACAACTATTTGAAAATAAAAAGGATATGAAATAAAATTTATTATATAATACAAAAATTTTACTAGTTATATATAATATATATAAATATTATACAGACAATCAATCTGGCTAATTTTTCACTCCAGTTGGGTTTATTGTATTTATTGTTTGTATGTCTGTAAAATATTTATATATACCTTTAACTGTTGAATGCAGGCATTATTTATGTGCGTATGTAACTATATATTGTAGTATGAGTGTTTTATTATAACGTAAATTATGTTTTAATAACATTTAAAATGTTTAATGAATTTTTATTTACTAATTCTTTTATCAAACAAATTAATTTATTGTAAATTTAAATTAAATTTCTTTATTTAAAAATTAAACTAGTAGGATAAAATAAATTTAAACTGTAATTAAGTTATTTTTTCATTAACCTTCTCACCGCCGCGAACTGATATATCGGTTCACTAAGCTGAAGGTTTCACCGCAGTAGAAGCAATTTATAAATTAACTAGGGGGCTCTGCCCCCTGCAAGCTACGCTCGCCAATCCCCGTTCAGCCACCACAGAATCTAAAAGCACGCTAAGCTGATCGGTTTTAGAAAGATTAGAGCAGATTGAATTATAATGAAAAAACATGTAGCGATCTCCCTGTAAACGGGTTTTCATTCAATTCTCTTAGATTGCGAAAATTGAAGGCCGAATCAGTTGCTGTTAAGAGATCCAATGGTTGTTTCTGTGTTTGATTAAAGAAGACCAGTTAAACACTTGAAAGGAAGCTAAAATAAAATGAATTAAATAAACACAGTCTTTGTCTCTCGGTATTTTTTAACAGCGTTATAATACAATTTACTATAATTACTACAACCCCTTCAAGGGCATGGTTCATTTTTGGGTCACTTAATTTTAATTCTTAAATGCCATATTGGCACCAGAATACTGGAATGAAAATTTTCCTTTTATTAAGTAAGTGAACAAAAACATTTTCTTATTTCAAAATTAGTTTGTAAATTCTGGTACCATTCACTGATTTCAACATTTTACAAATAGTAGTACTTTGCCCCTGAAAGGGTTAAACGCATATTAATGTATTTATTATTTTAAAGTTTCCTTTCTCTTTTATATTCACGTGTAAATACAATTTTCAATATTTTCCTGCTTTTAACACTTACTCATTTAATAGAAATTTTAAAGTTTTTTTTTCTGTTTTTAATAGTTACGTGTAAATAAATTTTTAATCATTAGGAAATATTATTCTTTGTGTTGTTTTTAGAATTGAAAACAATCTCTATAATAATAGACTAAGTCATGTGACTATTATTAACAGCTCCGGGCGGATCCCTTCGCTTTTCATAATCCAGGCGGCCATTTTGGTACTTTAATGTTAGCCAGCCACAGGCGATAAGTCGCCAATTATTCTATCGCCACCATTTCACTTATATTATAACAGTCCAAGTCATGTAACTGCCATAAACTACCCTTCGCTTTTCGTAAGAAAGGTTTCCATTTTGATTAAAGAATCAAAGTTATTTTTTCGAATAAAACTACATAAAAGATGCCATGATCGCAAAGAAATCTTGGTACTTTTATGTTAGCTGGCTGCAAATCTCGCCAATAGCTTTTTTTAACTCGCCAGTTAGCATTTTTTTTTCAAGTGGTAAATTAAAACGGTACTACTTGGTTATCCCATCGACCAAAAATCTATCGCCAGACTATAAGATTAAATGACAATAATGGTTGATCGTAAATGTCACATTCATTTGATTGTAAGGAAGTTACACGTATTTACACCATCAAGCGATTTTTATTTCGACTTTTTGTTTTTATCAATGCTATACTAATTTATTTGTGGGCACAGATGTCATATACGCTCCATATTGGCACGAATTTTTTCCAACGCCATTTTGGCGAAAACATCAACAGCATAAACAACAACATCCAGATTACCATATCAAGCAAAATAACGATACTTTGGCGCCAGTTAAGTACCCGTTGCGTATACGACATTGGCGTCTGAAAAAAATCGCGCCAATATGGGGCGTATATGACATCTGTGCCTTTATTTGTTATTTAAAATAAAAATCACATTACGCCAATTTGTGTAATTTGGTGAGTGCTTTGGCGATTTATATAATTTGACGAAATCGGTCCACAGGATGACTAAGTAGTACCATTAAAACATTGCTTTGAATTTGAAATTAAATGTCAGGATTTGTTGCAATACTTAATCGGGTTTGGCGTGATTTTACGACAATGTGGTGAAAAACTCGTTTTCGAATACCAATTACAATTGTATTTTTAAAATGAAATAACAAAAAAAAAATAATAATAATAATGAAATAAATAAATAACTGTAGAACAAAACAATTTATAACTTTTTTTTTTATTTTAAATAAAAAGAAAATAAAGGTAAATAAACATTTATTAATAAATAAGCAACAATAGCCGGGTTACTATGTCACGCAAAATAACGCCCTTTTGGTGCTATTTATGTACCCCGGTTGCATATATGACATCTGCAATTAATATTTTTCTTTTCGTTTCGTTTAAAAAAAAAAAAAGTGAAAGCCATTGATTTAAAATTTTTCAATTTTAAATGAAAGTTTTGTATTAAATATAATGATAATGAAATTTAAAAAAAGCATTGTTCTTAGCATACTTAGCATACAAGGGAGGCCAAACTGGTCGCCAAATTAGTTTAAAATAATAACCTTTTCTAAAATATGAAAAAAAAAAGATCTGTTTTGATTAAATTTTGAGTTGCCATCATTAGAAAAAAAGTATTTAAAATTTAAAAGAAAAAATATTTCGAAAACTGATTCGAATTTAAAAATTCTAATACCAGTTTTGAGATCTACGGATCATTACGGATTTTTGGTGTTAATTTCATCGCAAAGTATCCCATATTTTAGGGGAAATGCCGTGAACCGTATTCAGTCGTTTGAAAGAATCGTTTCATAAATTCGTTACATTTCAGTCGTTTCATATATCCGTTTCTTAAATTCGTTTCATTAGGATTTTATATATGTAGGGTAAATATAATTCTACAAATATAACACAGTTTTAAAATATTTTGTGATGATTAGCATTCTCAAGGCTAATAATCCTTTTTTAAACTTAAAAAAAAATTACAGAGAAAACAACGGCAGTCGGGGGTTTTAAAGTCAATAAAATGAAATTTAATTTAAAATTATAATTTGTTATTATTAAAATATAACAAGTTTGAATATAATTTATTATTATGTTAAAATAAAATTTAAATTAGAATTTGATTTAAAATTATAAACTTTTATTATATGTAATACAATTTTTTATTTAATTTGTTACTATATGAAATATATTACAAATTTATTATATTAGAATATAATTTAATTGTAATTTAATATACAATAATACCTCGAATTACGTCAGCAATTCTTTCTAAGACTAGCGGCGTAAGTCGAGGTACACTTAGATGAGCAAAAAAGGATAAGTAATAAAACTTCACTAAAATCTAACAAACATATTATATTGTATTTAGTGATTATGTTACATACATTTAACATTAGCCCCCCCCAAAAAAATGCGTTTGGAATACAAGAATTTGGAATAAATGAATAAGTTAACTTACAATTTATTGTTCTTCTATCTTCCCCATTCGAGTCTTTGAGCATGTGAAAAAATCTTGCAATGAAGTTTGAACCGACAATTGTTTTCCCTTAGAAGCTCTTTGCAACAGCCGCATGAGTTTGCTAACCTTTTCCTAGTCGTTTCTACTCTTTGCCTGTCTGAATCTATTTCGAAGAACCGTCATTCCAGCTTCAAAATCTTTGAGTCAATTGGTTAATTTTGCTGCCGTTATAATCTTCTCCCTAGGCTTAAAATCTTCGTCTATTTCTACGACAGTACTTTGTTTCTTTAAGGGGACAGTACACTTTTAAAAGTCGCAGAACACGCAAAATTGTGTCATGTGCTTTACATTTTTTTTTTTTTTTTTTTTTTTTTAAGTACTGTCTCTAGAAGCACAAAAATTTCAGAGTATCTTTATGTGGTATTGAACTATGTTTAAAAAATTTTAGTTTGGATATAATATTTTTTTTAAAAAATTCTACGGGTAGGTTTCAAAATGATATTTAAAAAAATTTATACCGAATAACATTTCACTGCACGCATGATATCTCATGCAGATTTCATGTTATTTACATAAATTTTATTTTAAATTAAATAGAATACCCTGGACTGTAATTTGAACTAAAATGTTTATAAATGGTTAATTAGATAAAGAGAAATCAGAGTTTAATTATAAAAAAATTGAAAAATCATGAATTTTTACATACATTCAACCTTATAATTTTTGTCATACTGATCACAGCTGCATAATTCTAGCTCATTTTCATTATTATATGCACATTCAGGTAGAGTAAAAATTTTGAAGCTATTAGTCCAAGCAATAGACCGTATAGGGGCTCTACCTACCAAAATTCATAGTAGTTCTGGAAAAAGGTTTACTATATGTTTTTTGGGTCGCTGAATCTGAATTTTTAACTTCCCACTTTTGTTTTTTTCTGGAAAAATTTGGTGCATAAAATGCATGAGGTCGTATTTTCCTTTCACTGACTGCACCTTAAAACCGTCAGAAATATGTTATTTATTTATGAAACTGATCATCATATGAAATTAGCATTCTCTTTAGATGGATGTAGTTATTTGCAAAGTAAAAGAGCGTATTACAGAAAAAATAATTATAAATTTCTCACCTTTATAGGAGCATTAACAACATAATATATTACCGTGATAGCGATTGGAGTAACCTAAGTAGAGTAATACATTATCAGAAACGGTACTGCACATATCATGTGCAAAAAGTACACAAATTATATTAGAATCATCTTTTTAATAAAATTCTTCTGAATAAATTATTTTTTCTACACCCTTCATTGTATTAAAAAAGCATTTAAATTCAGTATTTGAATATAAAATGTTGAGTTTCTTTAAAATTTAAGAGTTGTAAGAAGTCTAAATATACTATTAATTTCACTAAATAAAGTACAATAAAATCACCATGAAGACATGTACATAAAATAAAAAAATTATTTGTGTTAATAATTAGTCAAAGACATCCACATAAATTTCATCAATTTATTTATTTTTAAGTTCAACTAGAACATAGTTAAAAAAAAAACTCTTTCATTTTTTGCAGTAATAGAGTTTTAGTTTCATCATGGGCTTCTATTCTTGAAATTGAATAGCCTTTGGTGGTCCATACAATAACATCACAAAATTTTTTTTGTGTTATAAAAATCTGTCCTTGTACTTGATAGAAGTAATTATGGTTGCCTTTTAGTTGTAAATTTCTCTCGAGGCAAAACTTCGAATCATTTGATGCCGCATCCTGAGGTGACACATTCCAGTGCTTGAAAGGACATTTAATTTCTAAAAGTCCCTCTCCACAACAGGAACATGCCACCACTGCATCAGGTGATGCAGCTAAATATGGTAGTTCTTTTCGAACAAACAGACCACACTCATTAATTTTGAAATTTGTGTGATTTTGTTCAGCAAATAATTTATATGCTTGAAAAGCTGTTTTCTCATTTGTCGTGCCCCATCGTGTGGCTTCTGTGTTAATGTTTTTTAAATGCAAGAAAGAATCAATAAAACTCTTTGAGAAGTTCTTTCTTTTTAAAACTTCCCGAATATACTTGAAATTATTCGTCCACATCTTTGGGCAAACCAAGTTTTGTTTAGAGCTTGACCCCTTGTCATTTCTTAAAGATTTTTGCATTTTTCATCACTGAAAAATGAGCACAAAAACATTTCATTGTCATCTGTGCTGCATGTCATTCTTTTAACTAACTCCGGTATACTTTCCGGAATTGGAAGAGATTCCCTTTGTATAGTATCCTGATTGTTATCTGTGAGTGTAAAAAACACTGCGTTTGGTACAATTTTTCTTAGATGGTTCAGTTCATCAACTGTCATCTGTTCACAAGTAATTCCCTTTCTTTCTGTGTTCTTTTTTTCTTCATTCCATTTTGGTTTGGAAAAATCAAGATCCGAAACTTTTGATGGACTGACCTGAAAAAAACAAAACAATTTAAACAAATGTACTAGTATTTTAAATTTTTATTCCCAACAATTATAAATAAACTGTAATGTTATCTGTATCATTTTACTTTTAATCAACAAAATCTTAATTAGAACATTTTTCATATTTCACGCTTTTAAATTTCAATTTTTTTAGAAACTGGTCTTTGTGAGCCTTTTACATCTAAAACGTAATCACAATATACCAAATTCCAAGCTTTTATACCAACTGTATCAGATAAACCATAATGTTTTAGAAAATATTTCTGGGTGGGCATTCTATATCTATAGAGTAGCTAAATTTCAAATTTCTTGTGTTAATACTTTCAAATTAATCGTAACTTAGAACATTTTACACCCATTTTATCTTTTAAAATTTAGAATTTTTTAGAAACCATTTATAGCTAGCATTTACAACTTAAAAGTAACTGCCATGCAAAATTAAATTGCAATTTTAGAAACAAAATGTTTCTCAAGCTTTATGGAGGGAAAAAAATAAATGATTTATTTCTGACTATCCCAAATGCCTATTTTTAAAGTTTATGATTATAAACAATTTTGAATAACCATACATACCTTTTTCTTAAAACTGTTATTCCATCGACAGATTTCATCTGTCGGTGCTCTCTTGGTGTAACCAAAATTTACAGCCCTTTCAATCTTAAATAGGAGAGCTGCTACGTGGCTGCAAGTTTCTCCTAACCTAAACAGAAAATAAAAGTAAAAATAAATAAAAATGTATGCACAAAAACATGAATAGTTATTAATATTTGGAAAATTTTCCAGAGAGAGAAATTCGCCTTGCATACAATATTTCAAATGAAAATCAAATTTCAAATTATTTTATTTTGCTTAAAAGGCGCAAAGGCCAACCTAGTGAAAAAGATTCCATGCCGGGAATCGAACCCGGGCCATCAGTATAGCGCACTGACGTTCTACCGACTAAACCACATGGAACGATACTTATTTTATTTTGCTTAAAAGGCGCAACATAAACATTAAAAGTATCGTTCCATGTGGTTTAGTCGGTAGAACGTCGGTAAATCTTCATGTTTTATAATGCATGTTTTCTTATTAGAAATTGCTTTATTTACAGATTTTTGTATTATTTGTATTTAGAGTTCCTTTTTGTAATTTTATAAATTATAAATTAAACAACTTGATATAATAACTTGATGAATAGCAGGCAAATTCTGCACCTCCAAGGTGTTTGTTCAGGGAGTTTTCATATATGTTAATGGTAATTTTATATCCAAACACAATAATTACTATAACAATAAATAATAAATGAAATTTACGTAATAATATGTAAAATCTAACTTTTACTTTCTGTACACATACAGTGTAAGGAAAGTATTATAATCATCATCAGCACTAGAATTGATTAAAAAAAAAAAAGTCACTGCTCCTAAGCACCAGTAAGCATGAGAATTTTATGGTCTGCAAGATAAAATTCTAGTAAGTCCCTTTAAACCTTTGACTGACACTCCCATCCTTAGATTATAAACCAAACTTACTTTACAGTTATCCGAAATTTTCAGCATAAAATATAAAATTATAATTCACTAAAAATTAAATAAACAGTCCATAAACAAAAAGCATAAAATTATTAATCAGATATTTTATTTCACATTATTTCATATGATTTTTATTATTATATTTTTTTTAAAAATAAAATTGGCTGGTTTTCAATTGGTTGCAGTTTGATCAGGGGCAAGAAATCCTATAATAACTTTGCCACAAGTAAAAAAATTCTGGTTTGGTTTTGAAACTCGTTCATGCATGGAGAAATGCTCTTAAAATTATAGATATTTTTAAACTATACAAAGTCAGAAATATGGAAGAATTTTTTGGGTAACTGTTTATATATTAACAAAATAAATCACAAAATTTATTTAACAATTTAAGTGTAGAAAGAAAAATATTTTTTTAAATTATTGAAATGAACCAAATACATATTACATTCCTTTAAAAGAATTTTATAGACTTACCCAGCAATACAGTTACAGTGTGCAGTTTCTATCACTCCATCTGACTGCACTATCACCCAAGGCTTGTGGTTTGGAGTACCTGTACGCTGGGATGGCTGTACTTCAGCTGTTAAAATTCTGAAGTTTCCATGAACAAATACTAACACTTTCTGGACTTTACCTGAAAAACGAAAGAAACTAATGTTAAAAGATACCAATTTTAGTATTTGTTTACTTTTTCATTGACAATTAGTGTTATATTTAACGCCTATAATGAATTACAGGATGCAAGAACATACTCATATCATCTTTTTTTTATTTTGTGTATACAGCGGTGATGAATTTTCAAAAAATTTAAGCAGTCAGTAAGATACAAAGTACAGTTGAAAAATGTCATAACAAAACGCACGCAACTCAAAAAATAGTTAATTATTATTATTAAAATGTATTTCTATAATTTTTTTTCTACAAATTTAAGAAATATATACAACAGTGGAATGGTATAGAAATTAGCATCATGTTTATATCACAGTAATTTGGAAAGTTACAAATTATGGCTTAAAGAATAAAAATGATATATTTTTTTAATATATATTTGACATATTTTTCTACTTGCCAGTGGCAAAAAAATTGATACATTCCCCCACATTGCATGTAATTGTAATGCCTATAAGAAAAAAAGTATGGTGCAAAACATAGTTAAAATTCAAAAGTTACATTAAAAGACTGTATGAGATATATAAGTTTAAAACAAAGTAAACTGAAGAAAGAAATGTGATGATACATGTAATTAAAATAATGTACAATGAAAGTGACAATACAGAAGGATTTAAAAACCAAAATGTAATTAAAAGACAAAGCAAATATTTAAATTAAAAAACTCTAAAAGCTCTAAGGTTATGAAAAGTTATAATTAATCCAAAAAACAAAGCATAACATCTTATAGCAATACTGCCTAAAAACAAAGTTATAATTCAAATTTTAAAAAAGTCAATAAAAAATCATGTAGGATGAAATTCTTCGAAAACAGTATTTTCATCGTCATCAGAGTCATAACTGTGAGATTCCATAGCTACTTCTGCATATTTAAGCAACTGTTTGGTATCCTTTACATTTGTGATTGCTGGGCTCAGGCATGATTTCTTGTCTTTTCTCTTCACAGTTTTCCACTGTGAAGAGACTTGAGTTGGAGGTTTTTTTTCGTTCTTTTTGTGCACAAGATTTTTCGTTTGCTTTCTGAGTTGAACAAACAATAGGCTTTACCAATTTGCTTTTATCTGTAACTGGCGTTTGTTTAGTTTTGTGTTCGGTTGGTATTTTAGATTGGACTGATGATTTTTGTGACGGACTATGGATGTATTCAATTTTCACAGGTTCTGATGATGGTGGCCAGAGTTCCAATTTTGGCATTTGTCTTGTACTAGCGGTAGAGTGTACATCACGGGTTTTTCTTTTTAGAGTGCTAGATGATGTATTCTCAGGTGAACAACTTAGTGGAGAGGATGATTCAGTTTGGGTGCTTATATGTCTTACTGGTTTTGAAGATTGCTTGAGGACGCTAGATTAAGGAACTCCAACAGATGGGGTTCTGGTATCAACTAGTTTCCGAGCATCAGGATATGAAAGTTTCTGAATAATTTTAACAGTAACAATTTCTTTTTCACGGATCCAATTAGGACAACAGCGAGAGTATGCTGTATGATCCCCTTTACAATTTGCGCAGTGTTCAGGTCTTTCACAAGACTTATCATCATGGCCGACTTCTGCACAACGTGCGCAGGTAACAGATCCACGACACGCAGTGTTAGTATGGCCGTAACGCTGGCATTTAAAACAACGGAGAACATTAGGGATATAAGGCCGGACTGGACAGCTTAAGTATCCAGCTTTGATTCTGGTTGGTAAATTAGGGCTATTGAATGTTAGTATAATGTGCTTGGTCGGAAGCACTTGCCCATTCTGACGAATAGTAATACGGCGTACATCTACGATATCTTGTTCTTTTAAATTAAAAGTTCTTCTTTTGTAGTGAACAGAAGGTCTGGGTTCAGATATAACACCACGGGTTGTATTTAAGGTTTTATGTGCCTGAACAGAAACTGAAAAGGTGCCTATTGTAGAGCAATTCGAGATTAGCTGTGATTGTTTGGCTGTAGAGATCTCAACAAGTAAATCTCCAGATTGCAATTTTTTGAGTGAATGGTCATCTCCCAAAACAGACTGGAATGTTTTCGCAATAAGAAAAGGAGACGTTCTCTTAAAAGAGCTATCAGAGAGGCTATCAGTACGTTTAATAACAAAGAAGCGAGTAAAAGTATTCTGTACAATTAGTTGCTCTCCACAAGGGAGAGATATAGAAGGAATTGATTTTTTTCCATCCATAATAGAAATAATAGAATTCAGACCCTGGCCACACCACCCACTACCGAGTCCAACAAGGGGATGCACATTCGTGCACCAGTGCTAACCAGGGTCTATACGGTCACAAGACAACCCTATGTCAGTCTCCACCCTTACGAGATGACTAGAAATTGCTCGCTCACTTGATCCCTTAGCCAGTGACAAGTTAGCTGACCAGACGATTGATGCATACAGGATCAATATGCACCTCCCGTCTACCTGAAGCAGAGGCCAAAGCAGTGTGTTGGTTACCCGCAACTACCAGGATCCCCTTTTCCAGGGACACGGGTCACCACGCCAGCAAACACGTGGGTGGTTTACAATTCTCCATAAGTCGATATACAATATGATATCGGCTCATACAGATTTGCCTTCACCTCCGAAAAGGAAATCACAACAAGAGTGAAACAAAGAGGAAAGAAAGAAAAGAGAAATAAGAGGAAAAGGAAAGATCGCTCAGGTGCCCGGGGTTGCGAAGCCCGTGAATACCTAAAGAAGGTATCCCCCTGGGGGAGAACTTAGTTGGATGACTTTTTGGATTGAACTGCAGGTTTTTGTGACTGACTAGTTTGATATACTATAGTAACAGGTTCTGAGGATGGTAGCCAACGTTCTAATAATGGGGTTGCATAACATTTAGAACCACAGCAGACATCACGAGTTTATATCTTTGTGGTGGTGAGTGGTACTGTCTGAGGCGAGTTATTTAGTGGATCGAAAGGTTCGGTCTGGGTGCTTATGTGCCTTACAGATTTTGGTTGTTGTTTGAGTAGACTAGAGTAGGAGACTCCGACTGACGGAGTCCTGGATTCAAAAACTTTACGGGCTTCAAGATAGGAGAGATTGTGAGTTATTTTAACAGAAATGATTTCTTTTTCACGTATCCAGGTTGGACAAGAACGGGAATATGCAGTATGATTACCCTTGCAATTTATGCTGCGTTCAGGATTTTCACATGATTTATTGTCATGGTCAGCTTCTGCACAACGTGCACAGGTAGTGGAACCCCGACAGTTAGTAGTAGTGTGGCCATAACGCTGGCAATTAAAGCAACGTAGAAGATTAGGAATGTAGGGACGGGCAGGACAATTAAGGTAACCAGGTTTAATTCTTTTTGGTAAGGTAGGGCTATTGAAAGTCAGAATGATGTGCTTTGTGGGAAGCACTTGTCCATTCTGACAGAGTGTAATACGTCGTGCATCTATGACATTTTGATCATTTAAATTTTGTAAAAGTTCATCCTTGGTAGAAAATAAAATATCTGGTTCGGATATTACACCACGGCTTGTATTTAGGGTTTGATGTGCTTTAACAGTTACAGAAAATGGACCTATTGTATTACAATTGGATAGAAATTCTGACTGGCTGGCTGAAGTAATCTCAACCAATAAATCCCCAGACTGCAGTTTTTTGAGATTATGACCATCACCGAAAACAGACTGAAATGTTTTTGCAATAAGAAAAGGTGAAGTTTTCTTAAATGAACTATCGGACATGCTATCAGTACGTTTGATTACAAAGAAGTGAGTGAAAAAATTGCTTTGTACAGTTTGTTGGTCTCCACATGGGAGAGGATTTGAAGGAAGTAAAGTTTTTCCATCCATATTGGGATAAAATTTCAATTCAGACCCCGGCCGCACCACCCACTACCGAGCCCAACAAGGGGATGCGCATTCGTGCACCAGTGCTAACCAGCACCCATACGGTCACAAGACAATCCTATGCCAATCTCCACCCTTAGCGAGATGGCTAGTAAGTACTCGCTCGCTTGATCCCCAGCCAGTGACAAGTCAACTGACCAGCCGATTGATACATACGGGACCAATATGCATCTCCCGTCTACCTGAAGCAGAGGCCAAAGCAGTGTGTTGGTTTCCCTCAACTGCCAGGATCCCCCTTTCCAGGGACACGGGACGCCACGCACGGCAAACACGTGGGTGGTTTACAATTCTCCATGAGTCGATATACAAGATGATATCGGCTCATACAGAATTGCCCTCACCTCCGAAGAGGAAATCACAACAAGAGTGAAACAAAGAGGAAAGAAAGACAAGAGAAATAAGAGGAAAAGGAAAAGAGAAAGATCGCTCAGGTGCCCGGGGTTGCGAAGACCGTGAATACCTAAAGAAGGTATCCCCCTGGGGGGGTTAAAAACAATTGGTGGTACATGTAGGCGATGTGTGAAATTCAGAGAACGCTTTAATAAATTTAGTTTATAAAACGACATGGATCCAGGTATTGTGAAAAATGAATTATCAAATTTAACAATGATCGAGGAGCAGTTAATAGCTCGAGTGCATCGTGTAATAACTGTATATAAATTACGTGGAGGGAAATTAGGTTACAGTGGTTAGGTAATAAACTTTCCTCAGAATATCCACGAAGTTGCCAAAATACTTCCAAAATGCATAAACAACTTGGCAAATGTCATTGTTTTCAGACAAAATACAGGATCAACTCATGCAGATTTTATGGTAAACAGAAAAAGGGTTTATAATGCACTATATTGGTTAAAAAATCATAACATTTATTTCAAAGACATTAAAATAAATACCGACATTTTGAATTCTATACCAAAGAACGAAAATATATTAGATCGTTTATCAACGAAACTGGAAGAAGATCAAAAGCCTGAAGATGAAAGTGATCTCATCATTAGCACTACTGATGTACCAAATGTATTGCCACGAAACAATGAAGCTATTGTTCGTCAAGCTTTAGGTGCTACTGATCCGGTACCTTGGCCTTCGTTAATTACAGTTCCAGTAAATGAATTTAATCATACTGGTTACATTGCAATGGCATTTCCAACACTTTTTCCAACTGGAGCTGGTGATTTGAGAGTTGCAAGGCAACAAAAAATTTCCCCTTTTGACTATTTTCGCCATGTAATGTTATACAAGAATCAACGTTTTGCAAAACATCAAGGATTTAGATTTTTTGCTATGAACAGCTTAATGCGGTGGGAAGCATTAAAAAAAGGAAGTGTCTGCATATAGAAAAATTGACAATTTCGAGAATTATACAGTAAAACAGCTGAAAGAAGCAGTGGAATCAAACCCTGGAATAACCCGAAAGCTTTTAGCTTTCAATTCATCATTAAGAGGTAGCAGTACATATTGGTACGCAAGATCTATGAATTGTTAGATACAGTTAAATTCTTGGGTCCACCTATACTTTTTGTTACCCTCAATGCTGCGGATTTATATTGGCCTGAAGTATTTAGGCTTATACAGCATGATAATGTGGTTGAAAATCTCTCAGAAAGTGAAATATTGAAAATCCGAAGAGTAGTTCTGAACAAAAATCCTTTACTATTTAGTCATTTTTTCAAAGAACGTGCAGTTTTTCATTCGTAAAATAATTTGCCCAAGATTCAAAATAAAGATTTTTGGTACAGAACAGAATTTCAACTTTGGAGAAGCCCACACATTCATGGCATCTTTTGGTTAGAAGGAGCACCCGACATTCAAAATCTGGATAGTAAAACACAAATCAAGGAGATTCTATTACTGAGTATTTTAGAAAAATTATAAGCACCATTAATCCAGATTTTAATTCTACAAAGCCTCTGGTTCATCCATGTTCTTTACATTACTCTGAAGTTACTGATCATGAAAAAGCTTATGTTAATTTATTGAACGCGTGTCAGAGACATACAAAACACGATCCACAATGCTTAAGGAAGCTTAAAAAGTCAAGAGAAGAAGTGTCCCGCTTTAAATTTCCATTTCATTTAGAGGAAAGAACACATTTATGTAAAGAAGAAGCTAAATGGATTTTGAGAACTGAAAGAAATGACCCCCTTATGAAGACCCATATTAGTTTATTACTGAACATTGGAGAGCGAATACTGACATTCAACCGATTTTATCCATCTGTGCTGAATTACATAGAAAAATATGCCAGCAAAAGTGAACCGAAATCACACGGCCTGGAATCACATATTGAAGACGCTTTATCAAAAGTATCCTCCGAAGAAGGAATTGTTAAATCAGTAATTCAACGAATTTTCATAGAAATATGCAGTGAAAGAGACTATTCAGCGCAAGAGTCATTTCACATTCTAATGGGATGGCCTTTATATCACTCTTCTCGAGAATTCTTAAGACTGAATATCAGGAAGACAAATGGATTTCATAGAAGGAAATGACAAAATCGACAACATATAAACGCCACAGACACTTTATGATGCATATCATGTACAGTCACCTGAATTAGAAAGTTTGTCTATATATGACTACTTTTCTCAGTATTATAAGAGGAGAAATAATTTTATAAAACGACTGAAACCAGTTGTTGTCCGAATGTTACCAAAGTTTACTCACGATTGCTAAAAAGATAACAGGGCTGCCAACTACTACGCAATAGGCGTAGTTACTCCACTTTAGCTTTTCAACTATGCACTACGCTACTCTTACTTCAAATTACGCTTTTCCGCTTTTGTTTATTATCAGGGCACTGTGATTACGCAATCCTTAAATGCCGATTGCAGTTACGGAGGAAGTAGGTTGAAATTCCTTTTTCCTCCTAGAGAACGGTGATGCGAAGTCAGTGTGCATATTAATATGGCGCTGCGATTGGATTCGTTTGATAAGACCTTTCCTGTCACTAGACATACTTTTCTTATTCTTGTTTGGTTTTGGTTGCATGGAATCCTATGCGAATCGTATGGCGCTAAAATCGAATTTCTGGTTATATTATGTTTTCTGAAGCTCTATTATATAGTTTATGATATTTTATATTATAATTTCTGTTCATTTTTTATTCCTTCGTCAAAATGTGTGACCGAGATAATCCGAAAAAGAAGCAAATTCGGATCAAATGTTTCAACCCGAATATTTTGCCAAGTGGCCTTTCTTGCGTGCTTCAGAAAAATCGCCTTATGAAGCATTTTGCACCACTTGTGAAAGTACTTTTCATATTAATCATTTGATTGTTCGCGCCATATAAAGTCAAACAGACACAACAAGAACAATGAACAGAAAATGAAAGTTAAAAAAAATGCTGGACACCTTTTTCGTTGAAAGCGACCTGTCGATAAAAATTACCAAAGCAGAAATGCTGTTTTCGTCATTTATTATTGAACATAACATATCATTAAGCGACGCTGACCATGCAGGCTACCTTTTTAAGGTGATGTTTCCGGATTCCAAAATCGCTAAACAGTATGCTAGTGCTCGAACCAAAACAACAGCCATTTTAAAATGTATGGCATATAAAACCTGCCATGATATAGTGACTATTTTAAAACGTATGCAGTTTTCACTTTCAACTGATGGTAGCACTGACCAAAATCCTGTTAAACTATACCCTATTCTTGTCAGGTATTTTGATGAATCAAAGCAAAAAATTCATGTGCATTACTCTCATTAAAAGAATGTAGTGACAATTCAGGAGGAGGAATTTTTTCAATGCTGAATCAAGAAATTGATGACAAAGGTTGGTTGGTTGTATTGGGTTTTATGGCGCAAAATCCCCAAAGGGACATGCTGCGCCAAACAAAGACTAAATCATAAAAAAAGTGAGTAAGGAAATGACACCAAGAAAAAAATATGAGTTGAAATAGAAAATCCAGTTGAAATACTGGATGGGGTACCCATCCAGATGTAGTCGTCAAACAAGGGTAGAAATCAATGCAAAAAAGAAATCCAGTAAAACCAAGTAAACATGTTATCTGGTTGGGCTTTCCACCCAGATGTCAATAAGAAAGTCCCACATATGAAGCTTATAAAAAACTATATCTCAAAATAAAATCAGTGCGTTTTAAAAACGTAAAGAGTGCCCCATGAGGAGTTTCCCCAATGAGGTTTGTCAAGATTGGTGATGATGTGTTTAAATAAAATCTATATAAGTGCCGGAGGCCCGGACAGTCAGTTAAAACATGATGAATGGTCAGGTAATCAAAATGACAATGTGGACACATGGTTGCATCCTCCCGAAGTAAAAGATGTTTATGAGTAATTCTTGAATGTCCAATTCTCAGACGAGTCAGAATAACATCAGTTTTCCTTGGATAAATCGGAAGCCAGGTTATGATTGTTGGTTTAATATGATGCAGTTTATTATTGTTTTCTAAATGCCAACTCTCTTGCCAATTATTCTGAATAAAGTTATTAATAAGTAGTTGAACGTCTGAGAAAGGAACTTTATGGTGTAATGGATTAAGAGCACGTTTTGCCGCCTCATCTGCTTTCTCATTACCAGGAATACCTATGTGTCCAGGTACCCAGCAAAATAAAATACAGTAGACTCCCTTAAATCCGCGACCCTAAAATCCGCGACCCTAAAATCCGCGAACGCCTAAAATCCGCGTATTTTTTCAGATATAAACAATGAAATTTACAGTTAAGTTGCAGGAACAAAATTCAAGATGGCGCCGAAATCGGCAACTACCGCCATGTTTTTTTACTAAATTTTTTGTTAATCATTCTCTTTTGGCTATTACAGCTGATTTATTACTAAATAAATTTACATTACTTTTGATTTTGATATACATTAGCGTATCTATATCAAAAATCCCAGGGTACGAAATGGAAAAATCCACGAACTGGAATGCTATTTTAAAATTATTCTTCGCAGAATTTTTTTTTTTAAATTATAGACAAATTTATTTCTAAACATACAAAGCAGTATAAGAAAAGCATTCAGGACTCTAAATAACAATGGAAAAGGTTACAGTGAGCGCAATAAGCTATATATACTGATAATAGCATTAACACTGTTCTCCTTGCTATCACTAGATGGCAGCATAGGACTTTTGGAATCGAATTGAATCGATTTCATTCGTAATATTTTTATTTTACATAATTATTTTAATAATTACTTACTTTTAAACTAATAAATTATTTTAATATTTTACTTATTTTAATGTTTCACTCTATTGTAAGCATTCATTATAATTTCCCTTGCTTAACTACCAATCAAATTAATGTTTCAAAAATGTAAACAAATCAATGACCAGAAATCTGCAAAATTCTAAAATCCGCACAACCTCTGGTCCCAAGCTGTGCGGATTTGAGGGAGTCTACTGTATTATAGCCACGCCTTGTCAATTTCTTATAAAAATCTAGTATGGATGATACAAAAGGATGCTTTTTAAAAGATTTAATTGCGTCAATAGAACTATTTGAGTCAGTATAAATGATGAAGGATGTGTTATGGTGATGAGAAATGTGCAACAAGGCTCTCTATATCGCGATCAGTTCAGCTGTAAACACAGAAGTAGGTGAATGCAGCCGGTAGCTAAGAGAAGTGTTTTCACAAAAAACACTGCAACCAACAATATCTCCCATTTTGGAACCGTCTGTATAAATGTCAGTGTAACTCTTGAAATTTTATCTATGTGCACCAAATAATTGTTGGAAATAATTGGAGCCAAGTTATTTTTATCATACCCTTTAAAAGGGTGGAGAGAAGTAATATTAGGAGGTTTCCAAGGAGGTAGCACATGTGGGTGACATGAGCTCACCTCTATATTACTCAGAGGGCTATTGTCAATAAAATTTCTTATTCTTAAACCAAAAGATGGGATGCAAGATGGGCGATAATGATAAAGCATATCATTGTCAGTATTTAACATATAGGAATGAAGTGGGTGACCATCATGCGAAAGGAGACGGTAATACAGAATCAATGAGAGTTTTTCTCGAATATGATAGAGTGACGGTTCATTACAATCAATATACAAGCTTAAAACTGGGGATGTACGAAATGCACCAGAGCAAACACGAAGTGCGCTATGGTGCACAGTGTCAAGTTTATTAAGAACAGAATTACGTGCTGAACCGTAGACCTAGCAGGCATAGTCAATTTTTGAACGGATTACAGAATGATAAATTTTGAGGAGAGATGTACGGTCTGCTCCCCATGAAGTATTTGAAAGCGATTTTTCACATTTTGTCCTTAGTTGTAAAACATGTGGTAAAAAAGTCAGTTTGTTATCAAAATAAAGGCCTAGATAACGAACATTGTCTACAACGGGGATTTGAGAAGATCCAATAAAGATTTCGGGATCTGGAAATTGATGACAAAGATTTAAATTGGAAGAATTGTGTAGCATTTGGTTGTGATAATGCAAGAACTATACATGGTCATTTAAATGCTGTTGTTTCACACCTTAAAAAAGCTAACCCTAATTTATATGTCCAAGGCTGCTTGTGCCATTTATTGCATATCTGTGCCCAAAAAGCAGCTAAAAGGCTACATTGTGATGTTGAATCCTTACTTGTTGATATTTATTACTATCTTGTTAAAAGTTCAAAGCGCAAAAAAATTTTGATTGATTGCCAGAAAGCATGCAGATTAGAGCCTTACAAAATCTTGAAATTTGTCTCGACTCGTTGGCTATCATTGTGAGAAACGATAAATAGGCTGATTTCGCAGTGGAATGCAATAGTAGAGTTTTTATTTCTGATCTGGAGTTCAAACAAAATGCAAAATTCCGAAACATAAAAAAAATTATTCTTTCTCCTGACACAAAGTTGTATTTATTATTCCTTGAAGCAGTTCTACCAATATTTACAACATTAAATGTAAAATTACAAAATGATGTATCACAAATTCATCTTGTAAGAAGGTATCTGGATTCTTTTTTTATGGATTTATTAGTCAGATTCTTACAACCATCTGCCATTTCGTGTTTTTCTAGCAGTGATATCACAAAGATTGATTTTCTGAAATCAAGCCACCAAAAATTAGATGAAAATCTTGTGATTGAAGCCGAGATAAAAGCATATCTTGGTGAAAGTAATATATCGGAAGTGAAAAAAAAGTTTTTTCATAGTGTAAGTTTTATGAAGCAGCTTGTACATATGCTGTTAAAAGGCTCCCACTTACGAGCGATATTTTGAGTCATGCAGAAATAGCTGATCTATCTCTTAGGGCTCAAGTCTCATTTTCTTCTGTAATGTTTTTGACAGATCGCTTTTGTGATAGCATATCTTATAAGAATTTGAATGCTGTAGAAATGGAATTTTCCAAGTATCAAATAGACCCTTTAAGTGATGATATATTATCCTGCAATGCGGATGTTGCATGAAGCAAAAATTTTGGAAATAAAAGATCCAAACGGATCAATTAAGTATCAATTTTTGCCTAAAATAATGTTAACAATTCTCCTAATACCACACAGTAATGCTGCTAGTGAAAGAGTGTTCAGCATTGTTAGACACAACTTAACTGAGTTTTGTTCATGCCTTAACATTGAAACATTAAATGCATTACTTATTGAAAAAGTCAGTTTCTTGTCTAATAATGAGTTTTGTTATAAAAGAAAATTTTCAAAAGAAGAAATTGTAAATGCTAAAAAAGCCACTGTACAATGCTTGAAAAATTGAAAGGTTTATCTATAAAATAAAATGTTTTTTTCTCTTAAATCTTTTGTTTTCTTTTTGTTTTTTATATGTTAATAATAACAGAATTTATTATTATTTAAAATAGGTATTGTGCTAGGTTTTCTTGCGTAAAAAAAGTAATTTCTTGCTATTTTGATCTAAAATTATATCTTGTGTTGTTTTTGGTGAAAGGGAAAAGAATCGACCAAAAAAAAATTTCAATCAAGGATTTTATTTTTCAGTTATCTTTTATTCCATAGGTATTCATCAGGAAAATTTAAGTTTTATATTTTGATTTGTAATTTTTTTTCTTTTTTAATATGTATGATAGTTAAATCAATGAATTTAAAAAAGTGTCATTTATAATATATTTTAAACGGTTTTATGTTTTGATTTTTTTTACCCTTTGGTGTCGAGTGCGATGATGCAACTTGACTACACTTGATTCCGTAAAACTACACATTTTCAATGTTCAAACTACACATTTTTACTCGCAGAGGTTGGCATGAAGATTTTTATAGACAACAAGTAATTACTAGAATTCCTTGGTGGAAAATAGCAGATTTAAGAAGCCTTGGACCGACGTGGAAAGCAATTTATGAAACTTTTCTCGAGTTTCCTCAAACGGACATTTCGGAAGAAATCGAAAACCTTACTGAGATTGAAAATGAGTTCGAGGCCGAAGAGGCTGGGGATGAACAAGAAGAGGATTGGATGGTGTTAGCCGGACTAGGAGTTACGGATCATGAAATTAAAATTGGTATGAGGCCTTAAGATATCAATTTCGACTGAAGTGCCAGTTACTTAATTTGTGAATCACCGTTCGCTTTACAATCTTTTATTTCTGTTCAAAAGGCAAATACAAAGTCAATAGAATATGACAATATTACCTACTTTCAGAGGAGCAAGGTAAAGTCTTAGACATTCTTAAACTACAATTAGAATTTGTCGGAGACAAGTCTATTACAAGCAACAATGTTCAACGGTCAACGATTTTTTTACACACATGCTTTCTATACTGCCATAGTGTCTAATGTATTTACTTCATAGTTCAAAAGCATAAATTTGGAAATTGTTTTATCAACAAGGTTCACACACCTTCTACATTTAAAAAATTTTCATGTTCATTGAATTTCACACATTTTCGTCATAATTGCTTACAATTTGGTATAAAAGAAAAAAGGTAGTAATTATATGTGTATGTCAGTTTATTTTTTTTTTCATCCACTCTCGCTTTTAGACACCAACCATAGTTAGTTCACAGTCAGCATCATCTTGACATGTTAACATTATTGATAATCGCCTAATATACATGTTTAGTTTTTAAATTGCATATTTAGTCGTGCTAAAGTGAAGCTGAATATTCCAGCCCTTTTCCCTCTGCGTGGGGATAAATGAAACACCTACTCTGTTTTTCCCTCTGTGCAGTGATGTTCTTGTTGATTTTCTCTTTTTACCAGTTGAGCTTGTGGATCTCGATGAGTGTGTATTGTATCCCTAAACGGATATTTTGTTTGTGAATTTGTGAAATAATTCAGTTAAATAGTGTGAAAAGTAGTGTTTGCAGTCTGCTTGCTTCATTCAAAAAACCTTTACGGTACATTTGGTTCGTCGCGTCGAGCCGGAGTTAAAACGAACTAAGTGCAATAATTAAAAGAATAATGCGTATCTAAAATTTGTTCGAAAGTGAAAACGTGAACTCATTGGAACTGTGCCAAAATAGAATAGTGCAAGACAAAAAATGGATAAAAATGGTGTTGATATCGTCAATAACGAGATTATAAAATAAATTCCATAAATTGATCTGAATGTGTGTGAGTTAGAGGAGCTTCAACTATTGAAAAAGGAAACTGAAAAATTAGAGGAAAAGTTAAAGGCATTGTTTAAAACAATTTCTGCGTTTGAAGGAAAAGACATCGATTCATTTACAGCTGGGAAGGATGAACAACAAGACATCTTAGATGAATTAATAGTAAAAGTCGGACATGCAATTACAGCTAGAAAAATAAATCCGGACAATCCAAAGAAGGAAGTGAATGAAATAAAGTTACCAAAGCTTTCTCTACCATCATTTAGTGGTCATATTCATGAAAGGTTAAGTTTCAAGGATTTATTTGATGCTAGCATCCATAATGATGCAAATTTATCGCCAGTTCAAAAGCTACAATACTTGAAATTATCTTGTCAAAGTGATGCCTTAAAAATAATAAAATCCATACCTTTTGAAGTATACTGTCGCGTGGGACTTGCTATCTGAAAGATATCCTAACAAACGTGAATTAATATACAGCCATATTAGGAAATTATTAAATTTTTCATTCGTGCAAGGTGATGCACCCGCAGCAATATTCAATTTTGTGGATGTGACAAATGAATCTGTCCGTTCGTTCGAAATCTTGGATCAGAAGGTAAGTGGCTTTTCAGAAATTTTGTTGATTTATTTAATATTGCAAAAAGTGGGGTATTCAAATATCCGTTACCTGATTAAGTGGAGACGACTGTACCCAACAAAACTAAAATACCATCTGTTTGATTCTCTATGAATTTTATGTCTAATAGATGGCGCAACCTGTTCCACTGTCTCCTTTTCCCCTCTGAATATGTAATGAGTTACTGATTTGGTTTCTGTAGTTGAAATACACTGTCAAAAAAATTAGCAAAAAAAAAAATGAAGAGAACAGTGCAAGACAGCCATGTATGAGCATAAAATGGATAGTACACGTGTATCAATGGGCAATACAGAAAAAAAGACGCGAAAAAATTGTAAGGGAGCTTTTATTCTTCGAAAAGATGGAAAGAACATGAAAAGATGGTTTGGGGCAACAATTTGGTTTCATGTAAATGATAAACAAAAGCCTTGTTTAGAAATGATGCAAGATTTTTAATATGGCGAGTGGTCTCCACGAACAGCTAAGACTGCTGCACACCTGTTTTCCATGGATGCGATGAGGTTATAGATAAGACTTTGGGGAATACTGTTCCAGTGCTCAAGAATTGCAATCTCCAAGTCCCGGACAGTAAAAGGAGGACTTGCGCGCATATTCTGGGCAAATGCCTCAAACTTGTGAAAGCTTATCTGTAAGTTGGGGGGGGGGGGGGGGGCTGCAAATGAAAGTGGGAAAGCACTCGCAAACGCTATTCTGCCCAAACAATTTTACAGATCCGTAACTGCCGACGTCATGGTACGATAGGAAGAAAGTAATCGAAAAATAGTAACTGAAAGAATCGATTTTCATCGAAAACCATCCAGTGTTAACCAATGAAAATGCTTGGAAGAAATTTCCAAGAAATTTTCTTTTTCGCTGTTTATAGTTGTACATGTGCGTTTGTGATTGTGATTTACTCTGTCATGGCAAGCAAAAAGATTTCTTCAACGACAGAAAGATCTGCTAATTTCTCAGCTGAAGAGTGTTACATTTTCAATATTTCATATTATTAATTTATGAAAATTATAAGCTGTAGATAATAATAAAGTCTTATTTATAACAATTAAAATTTATGTAAGACACTGTTACATTTTCAATATTTCAGATTATTAATTTATCATCTGCATTATTTCTCTATTTTAATTTAAATATTTAAGTTCAAAAACAACTTTAAAAACGTATTAAGTAAATAAATAAAGAGCATTCTAAATAATTTATATTCCGTTAATAATCCTATAATTAATAATTATTCAAAGTAATAAATATTATAATATGCAATTAAATATAATTCTAATAGTGTACAGATCTTTTAAAATATAAACATTACGGCATATCGTTCGTTAAAGTAACTTACAATGCTTTTCTTACAATCGCTAACTTCCGAAAATATAAATTTAAAAAGTTATTTAATATTAATTATTTTATTCCAAAACTATTTTTATTGGATGCTACTATTTATTTCTAAGCAATTGCCAAAATTTCATTAATTTTAAACCGTAATTTAGCGAGATATCCGCATTACAAAATTTAATCACTTCTGTCAGTTTTAAAAGACGCGCTATCCATTTTTATCCCCGACGCAGTTAGACATTTTTTATCTTTCTTCCTCGCAGAAAAGGACGTTGTGACGTCACTCTATCCTCCATCTTGTTTTGGTATCACGACGTGACATCGCCGGTACTCAGAAATGCAGGGGGAATGCAACTTCGATTACGATACAAATCGTTATCGATATTTCGATTGCGATGAAAATCGTTATCGTGATGACTCAGAGGTGCACGTGCCGGTCGCTGATTGGCGAATTTAAGTTGAGCGTCAGTTTTAACGTTCTTTGGAGCCATCTGGATTTTATCTCTCACACTTTGTCAAAATGTAGCGGTGTGTTCGCACGTACGTTTGAGGCTGAGGCCTCAGACGGAAAAATTTTGCATGAGGAAGATGTACCCTCTTCTTTAAGAAGCCAGATTTCCTTTTTTCCTGAGAAGAGTTTTCAACGTCCTGACGATATCTGCAAGTGCCCCGTCTTCAGTTTTGAGTGAAAGATAATTTAATTATCAATGTACTAGAGTTCAACAAGGATTTCTCTAGAATAAAAACTTTGGAGCTTCTAGCGGATATATCAGCAGCCTGACATCGTTCCTGGAAACGTCCTTCTCCCGCTCACAATATAAGCTATACCAAGCTTCACAGACTACGTGCCATTATTTACCTATTCCCATATACTTTCATAAATCTTCAATAGTGGATCAAGAGAAAGTACGACTTGCAGTCCGTACTTAATAATTTCTAATGTCGTCAACGATCTGAGTGCTTCAATATTTCACGGAGTCCAGTCTTTGCACCCAAATAATACTATAACTTCCCTTAATAGACTGAAAAGAACTTTAAATATAACGAATAACTATAAGCAGCATAAGTAACACAGAACCTATAAAATATTGGACTCAAATGACTTTGAGTGCTACATCAACTATCTTTAAATTTTTGAATTTGAAGAAGTGTCATAAGTTTCTACTAATCAAATAGATAATTTGTCAATATCCATTTCATTGAAAGTTTATTTTAATAATTTTTCATAACACCTTTAGATATTGTTTTCCTGGCCAGGTATAAAATAAGATATTTAGTTTTTATGCTACAATAAAATGTTGTTCGTTCATCTTTGAATGTTTCCTTCAAAATGGGTGAGTCTTTTTTATTTTTCAGTCTCCGCTCCGAATATTTTTATGGCAACATTTTCTAAATTAATTATTTTGAATATTTAACTTTAATTCTTAATATTTTCATTGGTTGCCAATTCATTTTAATTTTCAGACATCCACTTCGGCGATCACGGCCACACTAAATATAGCATTTCGCGCCGTTTGACCATTTTTTAGGTGTTTGAACCTGGTCAATGTCTGAAAATCTTAACTTTAAATGTTTAACTTTTGGTAATTATAATGTGCAATATTATATTTCAAAGATCGTTTAACGATTTTTTTTAACGGTTAATTTATTTTAACTTCATTAATATTTTCTGTTATTGCTGATAAATTTTAACTTGATTCAAATGATTAATTATAAAAAGAAATTGCTAAGATAAAAAAAATTTTTTTTTCTTCATCCATGTGTGCACCAAAAAAAAATATTTTGATATAAAGTGTATTTATATATATTCTTATATTTTATATATATTCTTATATTTTATTTGTTTCATTTCTTATATTTTATACAATAGATTTTGAAAAAGATTTTATTATTATTTACCTATATTTGTGTTTATTGATAATTTTTGAATTTAATTTATACAGATATAAATTTCTCAGTCTTTTGAAAAAAAAAATATTACTTTTTAGTTGTGTTTTCATATTTTGCTTATTAAAATTTTTTTATTCTATTTTTGCTAAATCATGGCAAACAATCGCACACTTTTTCGGTCGATGATTTCGGCGATTCTGCCTTTTCATGGCCACCCTAATGAAAATGTTAACATCTTTTTACAAAATTTAGAAGATGTGTGCAACATTCAAAATATCAAAGACGAAAACCGCATTACTCTGTTGAGACTCCTGTGTAGAGAAAAGGCTTCAGAATTTTTGTCAACTGACAAACGTGTAAGCGAAGAAAAAAGTTTTGGAAATGTAGCAAATTTGATGAAATTAAAATTTGAATACAAACAAAATTTCCAGGAAGCATCGTATCAATATGGGTGCATAACTCAACAGCCGAATCAGTCTGTGATTGATTTAGCGGAGGAAGTCAGGGCTACAGTTAACAATATGGCTCCAGGTTCTGAGGATAATGCAGTGTTAGACTCATTTAAGGCTAATTTAATGTCTTCCAAATTTTTAGGGGCTTTACAAACTGACATTAAGTTGAAGTTCTTAAATTCGGAAAAAAAAAACTTTGATGAAATTGTGGCTACGGCCGTAGATATCGAAAAAGCGCTGGAGCATAATACTTTTGATCTTAACACTTTACAAGTTGCACCATCCACCAGTAATCCAGACAGTTTGCTAGAAAAACGTTTGAAATGCCAGGAAGATCAGAATAAACAAATTGCTCAGCTGACAGAAACGGTGAAGAAGATGAAAGAGGAAAAGCTGTTATGTCAGATTTGCCGCAAGGCACACACTGCCAAAGATTGCTGGTACTACCTAGAGTTTCGAAACTCGAATGGTAGAAACGGTACAAATTTTTTAAGAGGGGGCATGAATAACAGTGAGGCGAATTATTTTGTAAATGAAAATACCAATTGGTATAATAACAATCAAAGGGGTTTTCAGGATAATGGCATAAGATATAACCGTGGAAGAGGTCGTAACAATTACAGACCATACAACCGTTCACGAAGACATTTAAACGGGTAAAGGGTTCTGAAATTGATGTAAATAATTCCCCCCTTCATGATTGCAGGGCCCTAGATTCTTTTTTTTATAATGATGAGGGTATTAAATTAAATCCTAATGTAAATAATGATAAAATTTTGATGAGCTGCAATATAGATAACTCAGAATTACCAATAATTAAACTTAAATTCGGAAAACTCGCTTTTGATGGGCTTTTAGACAGTGGAGCGAATTTGTCACTAATACAACCACATGCAATTAATCTTCTTAAAAAACAAAATAAATTAAATTTCTTATCACGCTCTGTAAATATAAAAACCATCAACAACTCATCTATTCCTTTTTTTTCTACAGTACAACTTAAATTTCGAATTCAAAACACCTGGTTCACAAATACATTTTTTATAACGCATGACAATTGGCACTCTAATTATCAAATTATTCTCGGTTATGACTTCCTCAATAGAAATAAAGTTCTTTTGGACTCAGCGAATCAGCAACTTATTATGGGTCACCTTATTTTTCCTTTTGCCAATAAAAACCCTGATTCTTTGCAATCTGTAAATAATGATGACAATAGTAATATTTCACCTGCTGATAATTTTGATAATTCTAATTCTGTTAATAATCCTTCCCCATCAGAGTTTAATGCTAATGTTCATAATAACCCAGTACTTTCAAATGACTTAAATTCTTCTCTAAATAATCCAGTATTTTCTAATGATTTAATTTCTTCTCAAAATAATTCTGAAATGTCAAAAAATTTTGTTAAACCAGCCAATCAAGTAACTCTAAGACCCAATCAAGGCAAAATTATTAAACTTAAACCTCTTCATAAAATTAGTAATTCCTTAAACTATTTATTTTTTCCAACATCAAATAAATTATCTTTAAAATCAAATTTCAGTCCACATCAACCTGATGCAAACAATGCCATTCTTTTATATGTCCACAACAATACTGATAAAAACATAATTAGAAAGAAAACTAAATTAGGATTTATAAAGCCCATTTCAGAAGACCAAATTTCAACTCATGACAATACTCAAACATATCAAGTAAATTCTTTAATTACTCAAGAAATGCTAGAACTTAGAGAAAAAGAACTTACGTCTGATAAATTTAATATTGCCCACTTACCTGATGCTGAGAAAAAACGTGTTCTTAGTCTATTAATGGATAACTCCGCTGTATTTTCTTCGTCTTATGACACTCTTGGCTGCACTGATAAAGTAGTTCCTGAATTTAAATTGCTTCATGACTTTGCATTGCAAACAAAACCCTATCCCATTCCTAAAATAGCCAAAGATTTTGCTCGTAAAGAAATTTCTGATCTCTTAAAGGCAGGAATAATTCAAAGCTCTTCCTCTAACTATTGCTTTCCAGTTCTTTTTGTACATAAAAAATCTCTTCCTACTGATGATCCAAGTAAATTAAAGTTCCGTATGGTTATTGATTACCATCTTTTAAATGCAATTACTGAACCATATAAAATTTGTCTTCCTAGAATTAATGAGGTAATTCAAAACATTTCAGGTAAAAAACTGTATACGGTATTAGACTTAAAATCAGCATTTTTTCAAATTCTTCTGCAGGAAAAGGACAGAGCAAAATTAGCGTTTGCAACTGAGTATGGAAATTTTGAACCTACCAGATTAGCCTTTGGCCTCGTTAATAGTACTTCTTATTTTCACACATTAATTAACAATTGTTTGGACCCATTAAGGGGCAAAAATGTTCAATATTTTCTTGACCATATTATTGTGGCTGCTGATTCTCTAGAGGAAATGTTGTCATGGCTCCAAAAAGTATTTGACAGACTTAAGGAATTTAATTTAACTTTAGACCCAGCAAAATTACAAATTTGTCAACAAGAGATAACTTACCTTGGTTTTAATTTGCATCAAAACGGTCATTTCCCATCGCCAGATAATGTAAACAAAATAAATAAATTTCCAAGACCCACTAATGTAAAAGAAGTACAAAGTTTCCTAGGAATGATCAACTACTTTAGACATTTAATTTTCAATTTTGCTGATATTGTCCAACCAATAGTTAATTTAACAAAAAAGAATGCTAAATTTTTTTGGAGTAAAGAATGTCAAGATTCCTTCCTGAAAATTCAAAATATTCTCCTCAGTAATCCTACAGTTAAGAACTTTGATGAAAATAAAGAGGTATGTTTGGTAACAGATGCGTCAAAAAATGCTATCTGTGGAATTTTGTTACAGCGTCATGACAATCAATTTTATCCCATAGAATTTTATTCCAAAAAACTTAACAAGGGCGAATCTAATTATCCATCCATTAAAAGAGAATTTTATGCAATTTATTCCTCCATTAAACATTTTCACGAATACTTATATGGTAGGCAATTTAAAATTTCAACTGATGCCAAAGCACTCACCTATCATATGAAATTAGAAAAACAATCTGAAATAATAATTAGATGGATAATGTATCTACAGGGCTTTAATTACAAAATTGATCATATCCCTGGTCTTGTGAACCCCGCAGATTTCCTTTCTCGTGTTGTTGACCCCCCTGACAACCCTAACTTAATTGTAAACGCATTCAATATTTTTATTCCCACTAATGACTCCCTAACGACAGAGAATATCCTAAAAGAACAACTTAAAGATGCTAAACTTAAAGATATAAGAGATAAATGAATTGCTAATAAAATGCCTAATTCTTCTTATTCTATAAATCCAGATAACAATTTAATTATGATTGCCAGGAAAAAGCGTAATAGAGTTAATAAATCTAAGAAAATATATATTCCTAAAACTTTAATTAACAGCTGTATTGCTCTGGGACATCAAGTGCATTTTGGGATAAATAAAACAGTAGATACAATTTCAAAACTTTATTTTTGGGATGGTATGGTTAAAGATATACAGAATTTTGTAAATACTTGTGAACAATGCTTACCTCACAAAAGTAAACAAACAAATACAAAACCTAGTTTTATTTCCAAATCTGATTTAGCGCCGGGAGAAATGATTGCTATTGATGTTGTGGGAAAACTTCCTAGATCACATGATGGAAATTTTTTTATTTTAACTATAGTTGATCATTATTCATGATTTTTAGAGGCTATTCCACTTGCTAATGTGACATCTCATTCTGTTATTAAATCTCTTAATGATTATTTTTCGAGGTATGGGATACCAAAAGTTTTGTTATCTGATAACGCTAAATATTTCACCTCTAACGGAATTAAACAATTCTTAAAATCATTAAAAATTAATCATAGAAATTCATTCATCTATTACCCAAAATCTAACGGTCTTGTTGAACGAATTAATCGTTCGCTTAAAGAGTCAGTTGCCTCTCTGTCTGATCAAGTAATTGAATAGTCAGACATACTTAAATTTTTCGTTCTCCATTATAATAACTCTAAACATGCTGTAACAAATTTTACGCCAGCCAATTTATTCTTAGGTAGGGATTTAAATTTGCCAATCGATAATTTTCACCCGGCTAAAGAGGTTGAAGAACCAAGTATATATTTCAAAAAATTACAAGATCATATTTCAGAAACTAGAGAATTGGTTAAACAGAATGAGAAAAAATATTTCGCTCAGAATGAAAAATATTTAAAAGGTCGTCCGCCTCCAGTATTAAAGCTTGGTGATGTTGTGTATTTAAAGAATTTAATTCATACTCCTACTTTCATGCCAAAAAAATACAGGACCTTTTAAAATTACAGGAGTCTTTAGGGGTCATAATTACCTAATTGAGCATGTTAATGAACCACTAAATTGTGCTAAATTACATGTTAGCAAATTGATTCCGACTGGACAAACAAAGTAAGGTTTTTCTGCCATTTCTAATATTGTTTCATCCTTTATGTACAATTTTAAGTTTTATTATTATTCGAAATCATAGTATATTATCATAACTTCATTTCAATTTTCATTTATTCCTTTTTAAATTTAATTTTAAACTCAATAGTGTGACAACTTATCCGGTTTCACCCATTTGATACTAAACGGTTCATGAGGTAGCTCCTTTTGAATCACTCAATACATATGTGCTTCGCTAACACGTTATGTTTTGAGAAGTATCTTTTAATATTCTTTATGACTTAATTCATTTATAGTATAATTCCTTAATTTAACTTTTATCCATAACTACCTATTTCAATATAAATCTGACTTAGTTGTCACAAGTCACATTTGACATTTCAGTATTCTTTTATAAAGGATTGAACTTTATTTTGGCTTTTAACCTATACACTTTACTGCTGTTTGTAACTTGATGTGACATTATTTTAAATTTTTAATCTAGGATCCTAATTATTAATTTCATTTAAAAAGTATCAATCTATTAAGTTTAATTAAATATTGAGACAAAAAAAAAAAAAAAAAAGAAAGAAAGAAATTAAATTAAATTGATTTCATGAATGTTATTATTTTGATAATCTCTACAATGCGCATGCCTTCATGGTTCTAGAAGAGATTTAAATTCTATGTAAAAGATGGAGCTTCTGCTCTAAACTTTTCTAAAAAAATTTTCAATTTTCTTTAAATTCTGGACCATTACACACAGAGGGTCAACTCGGCTTAGTTTGGGGTGTAAAATTTAGCACAAATTCTGCCCTTCTGACATTCCCTCACGGTATGGTCTCTGGCATAATTTGGAGAATTTTGAAAATTTGTGTGAAATTGTGTCGATGATTTCCATGTATGGTTGTCAACAGGTTGGAATTGTTCATTTTCTTTTCGATACTTGTGCAATTCTTAAGTGATGTCTTCTCTGAAATTTCAATTGCATTATATTTACACACTTATATTACACGATTTAATCACTTCTGTCAGTTTTAAAAGACATGCAATCCATTTTTTTCCCCGACGCAGTTAGACATTTTTTATCTTTCTTCCTCGCGGAAAAGGACGTCGTGACGTCACTCTATCCTCCATCTTGTTTTGGTATCACGACGTGACATCGCCGGTACACAGGAATGCAGGGGGAATGCAACTTCGATTACGATACAAATCGTTATCGATATTTCGATTGCGATGAAAATCGTTATCGTGATGACTCAGAGGTGCACGTGCCGGTCACTGATTGGCGAATTTAAGTTGAGCGTCAGTTTTAACGTTCTTTGGGGCCATCTGGATTTTATCTCTCACACTTTGTCAAAATGTAGCGTTGTGTTCGCACGTACGTTTGAGGCTGAGGCCTCAGACGGAAAAATTGTGCATGAGGAAGATGTACCCTCTTCTTTAACCCTTAACTGGTGAGGTGGGGTGTTTTGCACCCTAGAGAAATTGCATATGAGCTCAACATTTGCAAACAAAATTTTTCTGATATTTATATACGTGAATTTATATGTATATGCATGGACACTTACAGTTACTTTTCAGTTCTTTTTATACACGTAGATAATACAAAATTCACAGGAAATTCTCTTATTTTAATTCGCTAAATTTTAAGGAGTGCGTAATAAGTTGAATTTTGGGGTTACGTACACCCCACCGCACCACTTACGTTAGAAAAAAAAGACCTCACCACTCAAGGGTTAAGAAGCCAGATTTCCTTTTTTCTGAGAAGAGTTTTCAACGTCCTGACGATATCTGCAAGTGCCCCGTCTTCAGTTTTGAGTGAAAGATAATTTAATTATCAATGTACTAGAGTTCAACAAGGATTTCTCTAGAATAAAAACTTTGGAGCTTCTAGCGGATATATCAGCAGCCTGACATCGTTCCTGGAAACGTCCTTCTCCCGCTCACAATATAAGCTATACCGAGCTTCACCGACTACATGCCATTATTTACCTATTCCCATATACTTTCGTAAATCTTCAATAGTGGTTGAATATCAAGAGAAAGTACGACTTGGAGTCCGTACTTAATAATTTCTAATGTTGTCAACGATCTGAGTGCTTCAATATTTCACGGAGTCCAGTCTTTGCACCCAAATAATACTATAACTTCCCTTAATAGACTGAAAAGAACTTTAAATATAACGAATAACTATAAGCAGCATAAGTAACACAGAACCTATAAAATATTGGACTCAAATGACTTTGAGTGCTACATCAACTATCTTTAAATTTTTGAATTTGAAGAAGTGTCATAAGTTTCTACTAATCAAATAGATAATTTGTCAATATCCATTTCATTGAAAGTTTATTTTAATAATTTTTCATAACACCTTTAGATATTGTTTTCCTTGCCAGGTATAAAATAAGATATTTAGTTTTTATGCTACAATAAAATGTTGTTCGTTCATCTTTGAATGTTTCCTTCAAAATGGGTGAGTCTTTTTTATTTTTATTTTTCAGCCTCCGCTCCGAATATTTTTATGGCAACATTTTCTAAATTAATTATTTTGAATATTTAACTTTAATTCTTAATATTTTCATTGGTTGCCAATTCATTTTAATTTTCAGATATCCACTTCGGCGATCACGGCCACACTAAATATAGCAAAGATATTGAAATCAATTTGGACGAAATGATTGAATACCCCGAGTTTATGTCTGGATCGTTTTCTGCAAGATTCCCCACGAAAGAACACATAAGTAAGCAATGGACAATTTTAGCAGGTAAACTTACGTCTTCGAACATGGGGATACAACGAACAGAAACACAAGTTCGGTCAAAATGGCATGATCTGAAATATCGCGTAAAACAAAAACACTTAAAACACAAGCAGTTCATGAGTATAACAGATGGTGGACCTGGAGAGAAAACCCCATACACAAACACCGATCTGAAAGTAATTGGACTGATTGGTTTGAGATGCATCGAAGGAATTTTAGATGAGGCATGTGACACAACTACATTGGTAAGTAGCTTCAATTTTAAATTTATGTAGAAATAAATTGTAACTTTAGCAATTATATTTACTTATTATTCTTCTTTCTTTTCAGACTCTACAAAATCTGAAGGAAAAAAAAAGTAAAGTATAAACTTGTATTTATTTTTTCAATTGATTTCCTTAAAACCATTTTCTTTGGTTTTATAATTTTTCTTGGATTCAACCATTAAAATTCTTTTATGGGGGAAAAAAGTATTTTCCTTTTATCTTATTACAAATAGTTAAAAATGATTTTAAGAATCAGTACAAATCATGAAAAATTATGAAAGAGGTCTATTCACGCAAAAAATTGGGGCCTCTGACTCCTTCACAAAATTCCATATAACAGAAGAGCCACCTTTATAAAAAATCCTCTTAATAAAAGAGAAACAACCTTCACAAAATTATGTTCAATAAAAGCAAATTAATAATTATCTCATTAGAGCTTAAAATCCATTCCATAAAAACATACTTTTTAATTTTGTTAGGTTTTACAATGTATCATTTGCAAACCATGCATTATGCTATTCAATGATTACTGTATGGACATTAATTCAACTTTTGTATATTTCATATAACAGTACTATGAAAAATCAAACCATATCATACTCAAATTATTTATATTTATGAACTTTTAATAATAATATCACATATAAATTAAATATGTTACTTTAAGTAATTTTTGTTCTTAAATATTTGGGAAAAAAATGTTTCAATGCTTTTATTTTAAACAAGAAAAAAGAAAACTTACGATTTCAATTTTTCATTAATTGTTTTGAAATTTCTAGTTCTTTCTTTTAAATAGTGTATTGAAAATTAATATAGAATTATTATTTACAGTGACAAGTGGACCAACAGATGGATATGGAAACGAAAATAATGCAGATAATAGTGATTACAGTATGTTTTTATTCTTAAAAATTATCAATTTTTTATGTATTTTGCTGTGATATTTACTTTTGTAGCAAGGTTGATACATTACCGGGTTTTTGTTGTTGTTGTTGTTTTTTTTGTTTTGTTTTGTTTTTCTGGAAAAAAAAACTTTATTTGGTTTAAACCGGATTTAAAAAAAAAAAATCTTTTCTTATTACATGTGCATGCATATTTATTGATAAAAATAGACAGTTGGATATATAAGCAGTGTAACTTCATTTAAAAATGATTTAAATGATTACAGTCAATTTATGTAGAAAATTGAAAAAATTCATGTTTTAATTTAAACAGTATCAGTAAACAGTTAGGTTCAAAGAACAAACTGCTCTACACAGTGAAACATTGATACCCTGATAATCTTTATAAACAATCTTTTGATTACTAGTAATAAACATCTGATGTTTCACAATTATTCAAAAATAAATTTCAAATACTTCTTGGGGTTGACAATTCGCAGTCAACATTTTTGGTCATAAGATTCAGCAGAAAAATAAATAAATAAATATATATATAAGATTGGTATTAATAAAATGCTACAACTAGCACCCATTTAATTTTTAAAGATAATTTCCCCAATCAAGAAATTTTTTTTTTTTACAGTTTGACAAAAATCTTAAAGATCATCGTGCTATGTGCAGTTATGTGGCTCCACATTCAAAATCACTATGCGTCTTATGACAGATTGCTTTAAATAATCTCCATTTTTTTTTAAATGAAAATATTTTATACTAAATATTGAATATTTTTAATCTATGTTATCTTTGAAAAATTTACATGTTTTAAATTTTGTTCTTCAGAGCAATAGATATGTTTGCCAACACTTGCTAATTTTCAACCTATACATATAAACATAGATCCACTATATCTAATGCTTATTGCTGAAATAAAGTGTTAAAAGTAAAAATTTTATATATCCGATAATTTGAAACATTTAAATCATAAAGAAAAAAGAGTCATTGGACTTCTAAAAAAACCAGTTTTTTTTTTTTTTGAGAAAAAGACCCAGTTGGTTAAAACCATGCCAACCTTGTTTTGTAGTATGATTGCAGTGATTTTAAATAATTTTACTCAGTGTTGAATTCAGACACTTTTCAAATCTCAAATCTTCTGGGGGGGGGGGGGGGGGATCTCATAGCTCTAAGAGGGAATTCCTCCCCAGGCCACCTGCTGAATTGAACACTGATTTTACTTTATAATTACTTGAATTCTATGTTTAATTTTTTATTTTAAACTCGCAAGACCAACTGATAATGTACCAGTATTCAAAACTATCAGTGACTAAAACTCAATTTTTCTAGTTAAAAAAAATTATCATGCATTTCATTCTTCTATATGTAATAATCAAATAAATGTATATAAAACTATCACATTATTAGTAAAAGTACTTTACTATTTTTTTTTTTTTTTAAATGAACTACTTAATTAAGATACAATATGAAATTTTAAGTTTATAATTCTCAAAATTACACACAGTAACAAAAATTTCAATGGAAAACTTTAAACATAAATAACCTTAAAATAATATTAAAAGTAGAGTTTTTCTGGAAGGTGTGTTTGTTCACTCGTAAGCAAACGTCGCCGATAAATGAATCATGTGCACTTCCTCCTGAATACTCAGCATTGTTTTAAAAAAAATTTATACTTTATTTAATTTTAACTGCTAATAATTTTTAACTGTAAACATGATATATAGTTTTCTGTCATTTGAATGTTTTGTTGCACTGATGAGGGGCTAAAATTTAGCTCGAAACGTTTGCTTTTTAACTGTATTAAATGTATTTATGCAATTTTACTTGTTTGTTTGATGAATTGTAATATATATATATATATATATATATATTTTTATAAATAACCTTATTTAAATATTATGCTCTAAATAAAAAAATTCTGTGTGTGTGCTGCATATAACATTTTTTATCAGGTTTACAGCTGAAACATTCATCTTAAAGTACAAAAAATAATTAACAATAACCAATTTGAGTTTTTCTCAGTGCTTAATTTTACAAGTAAATAAAGCATCAACGTTTTGCCTTTGGTCTCTAAAAAGTCGCCTAGAAATTGTGATCAAGCATAACATTTATTATTTGTTGTTTTATTTTTCATTATCATTTTTATAAAAAACTAAATTCGTTATTTCATTTATAGTGACACTTGAATTTCAAGTGCAGTCAGAAAGTTCTTCAATGATTGAAGAAGCAGTTCCTGTTAGCGTGGCAACACCCGTTGCTGATCAAGGTACTGTTATTTTAATTTAATACTGAGAACAAAAGATATTTGTATTCTTCATTTCTGTCAGGTTTTTAAAACGGTTTTTCTAGTGATTATTTAAGAAAAAAACTTTTCATAAATGTTGTACATCAAGTTGTTCACTACTATCAATTTTGTTTAACTTACGGATATTTTAGAGATCTTGTTTATATAAATCATATCAATACTCGCAGAATATAAGCAACCCACACTTCTAAAGAAAAAAAGATTTATCACCTTTTAAGCAATGTTTATGAAAAAATAATAATAATAATAAGAGAAATCTGCATATTGTTTTTTCATTCTCACTAGGTTAATACAGCATATTTCTTGGCATATATATTTTTATTAACATATGTAAGCTGTAAAAATTATAAATTTGCATAAAAAATATTTCAGTCCATTAAGTTTTTAATTTTCATTAAATTGAATATGGAAAGCTTCTTCCTTTGATAGGTAAACAAATTTATTCATTAATGTACTTTGTATTTGTGTTTCTTTAAATATATTTCAGTGTGATTTCTTTAACTTGGTTGGTTGGTTGGTTGATTAGAGTTTTATGGCACAAAGTCCTCATAGGGACATGCTGCGCCAAGAAAAAGTTAAGGAGTAAAACATAGTTAAAAATTAAAAGTTACATTAAAAGATTGTCAGAGATATAAAAGTGAAAAAACAAAACAAAATGAAGAAAGCAATGTGATGATACAAGTAATTAAAAATAATGCACAATGAAAGCGACAATACACAAGGTTTTAAAAGACAAAAAATAGTTAAAACACTAGAATATTTAAATTAAAAAATTCTAAAATCTCTAAAGTTATGAAAAGTTATATGTTCAAGAAATAAAGCATAAAATGTTATATAATACTGCTTTAAGAACGAAGTTATAATTCAAAATTTTAAAACGATATAAAGCTACGTAGGATGAATAACTTCAAAAACTGTATTATTGTCATCGTTATCAGAGTCATAACTACAAGAGTCCATAGCCTCTTCTGCATAGTTGAGCAGCTGTTTTGGATCTTTAATATTAGTTATTGCTGGGCTAAGACATGATTTATTGCCTTTTCTCTTCACAGTTTTCCACTGTGAAGAGATTTGAGTTGGAGGTTTCTTTCTTTCTTTTTGCGCGAAAGTTTTTTCATTTGCTTTTGGAGTTTGATAAACAATAGGTTTCACTAATTTGCTTTTATCTGTAGCTGGCGTATTTTTTTTCTTATGTTCGGTTGATATTTTTGATTTAACTGATGGTGTTTGGGGAGAATTAGGTTTCTGTAATGATAGAACTGGAGATGAAGCAACCTTAGTTTCAGTCTGATGATTAGATGACTTTTTGGATCCAACTGGAGATTTCTGTGAATGAGTAAGTTGATATTCTATTGTAACTGGTTCTGAGGATGGTAGCCAACGTTCCAATAATGGGGTACCATAGCATTTACTACCAAGAGAGACGTCCCGGGTTTTTTTAGGTGAAGTATTGGTTGAATGTGTCATGGATGTATTATTTGGTGGAAAAGAGCAGTCGGTCTGGGTACTGATGTGCCTTACGGATCTTGGTTGTTGTTTGAGTATACTGGAGTAAGATACCCCAACAGAGGGGGTCCTAGATTCAACAAGTATACGCGCTTCAGGGTAGGAAAGTTTTTGAGTAATCTTAACTGCAAGAATTTCCTTTTCACGGATCCAGTTAGGACAAGAGCGAGAGTACGATGTATGGTCACTTTTACAATTAGCGCAGCGTTCTGGTTTTTCGCAAGTTTTACCGTCATGGCCGACTTCTGCACAACGTGGACAAGTAGCAGATCCACGACAGGTAGTATTAGTATGCCCATACCGCTGGCACTTAAAACAACGCAGAGGATTAGGGATATAAGGCCTAACTGGACAGTTTAAATAACCAGCTTTAATTGTAGAAGGTAAAGTATGGCTATTGAAAGTTAGAATAATGTGTTTAGTAGGAAGCATTTGCCCATTTCGACGGATAGTGATACGGCGTACATCTATGATATTTTGATCACTTAAATTAGCTAGAAGTTCTTCTTTTGTAGAAAATAAAAGATCTGGTTCAGATATGACACCACGGCAAGTATTAAGAGTTTGATGTGCTTTAACAGAGACAGAAAAAGTACCTATAGTATCGCAATTTGACAGAAGTTGTGACTGCCTGGCTGAAGAAACCTCAACCAGTAAGTCCCCAGACTGCAATTTTTTGAGCGAGTGACCATCACCCAAAACAGACTGAAATGTTTTTGCTATTAGAAAAGGTGAAGTTTTTTTGAAAGAACTATCTGAGAGACTATCAGTGCGTTTAATTACAAAAAAACGAGTGAATAACGTCTGTACAGTTTGTTGCTCGCCACTTGGGAGAGAAATAGAAGGAATGTTAGTTTTTCCATCCATAATTGAAAAAAAGAAAAAGAATTCAGACCCCGGCCGCACCACCCACTACCGAGCCCAACAAGGGGATGCACATTCGTGCACCAGTGCTAGCCAGGGTCCATACGGTCACAAGACACTCCTATGCCAGTCTCCACCCTTAGCGAGATGGCTAGTAAGTACTCGCTCACTTGATCCCCAGCCAGTGACACAAGTCAGCTGACCAGCCGATTGATGCATACGGGACCAATATGCACCTCCCGTCTACCTGAAGCAGAGGCCAAAGCAGTGTGTTGGTTACCCTCAACTACCAGGATCCCCCTTTCCAGGGACACGGGTCGCCACGCACGGCAAACACGTGGGTGGTTTACAATTCTCCACAAGTCGATATACAGGATGATATCGGCTCATACAGAATTGCCCTCACCTCCGAAGAGGAAACCACAACGAGAGTGAAACATAGAGGAAAGAAAGACAAGAGAAATAAGAGGAAAGGGAAAAGAGAAAGATCGCTCAGGAACCCGGGGTTGCGAAGCCCGTGAATACCTAAAGAAGGTATCCCCCTGGGGGGTTCTTTAACTTGGAAAAAATGATTTTAACATTACAAAAACTTTTAATTCATTTCCCTAAAACATTTTCATGGAAGTGAACTGATGAAAAATGTATCACAATAAGGGAAAATGTAATCTTGATAATTTGAAAAATAAAAATTGTACATAAATTCATAATTTCAGTTCGAAAAAGGGATGACTTTTTAATTTTTAACACTTTCCGACAAAGTTTAAAAGTTTTTATGAATTCTATTTGTATTCTTTGAACTGCCATGCAATCGGGGCTTAATTTGCACCGGAACCCAGTTCTGGTACTTCTCTGTTTTTAATAAATTTTAAATAATGGTCGGAATTCACCGTAGCTCATAAATACAGGGCTCCGGAGCCCAGTACAACAGTGCTTCCAAAAAACTGAAGCTGAAATTGCCCTTTCCTTCCCATCGCCAAGATTTTGCATTCTTTTTTATCAAAACACTTATATGTGACGTAATGTGTCGAACACGTAGAGTAGATGAAGATAAAACGGACTCAATTTTTATATCAGTTTTTGGGCTTGACTGATTCAAGCTCAATCTGTCTTACATTCAAAATTTTATTTATTCATGCATAGAAGAAAAAAAACTTTTCCTCCTTCAAAATTACGTATTATATTCAATTTCAAATCATTTTAGTGCTATTTTGATCAGAATGAAGGGAAAACAGAAATCGATTTTAATTTATGTTGGCGACATGTTGATTCAGCGTCACTCATGAGACTAGATGATAAATTTGCTTTCAGTTCGATTTTCTTTTGTGACAATAGAATTTTTAATTGGCAAGGTTATTTTTTTTAAATAACTAACATGAAAAGAATATTTTATAATTTTAGCCAACGAGCATCAGCTTGAGGCTTTGTTTGTTTTAGGTTTTTTGTTTTCTATTGCATATGAGTATAAAAATCACGTTAAGGATTTTTCTATTTATTTTGTATCTTGTACGCTGCCCATGCTATAATGCTCTGCTCTGCACATTTACGAAGTAATTTTCATTTGTTAGCAGGTTTAATTGACATGTATTGCTATTCTGATAGAAAGCAATCGATCACTGTTTCCCTTTTTTTCTATATAGGCATAGAATCTTTCCGATAACGGTGTGAAATTTCTTATTTGTAATCACATTTTCAGTGACTCATCACAAAAGATTGTTAATGTGGAAGTAATCAATTATCATTTCAGATATGCACCTTTAATAGGAAATTGAAAAACATTGTTCCATTCTTCAGAATATAAATATTAATTTCTGTACATTTCATTCATTTTTTCATAAAAATGCATAGCTGCGAACTATCCCCTTTTTTTGTGTTAACTCTATTTCCGAATCATAATCCTAACAACATAATCGCAGAATTCTACAATTAATTAACATTAAAATTAGGCAAAGATTACTATTCGGAAGGAGTGATAACAAAAAAGTGAAATAGTTGACAGCTAAGTATAAGCTGATAGATATATTTAAAATGTTTATTTTGCTTAAAAAGAAAAAAAATGCATTAAATTTTGTAAATAAAGTACGAAATATAAATATGCAGATTGAGTGATTGGGGGGGGGGGGGGGGGAGGGGGGGGGGTGTTCAGCTGTTAGTACAGGTACCGCAGAATATTAGGGCCCCGGTACTTTTTTTTTTTTGTTAGAAATTACACCCTGCATGCAATTGATATACGAGGATCCCAAAAGCCAAGGGGTATAATTGACAAAATTTAAAAAAAACTGAGTTAAGTGCACAAGCTATCTGGAAATAAGGCTATTTGTTTTCAGGTAAACAGAGATAAGTGATTTTCTAATTATGTGCTGTGTTTTAGCGGTCAATAATCTCTACCTAATTTTTTTTAAATAGTGTTCTCCACTTTTCTTTAACAGTCATTGAAATAAGAATTTAAAGGTTGCTAGGAAATAAGCAACAGTTTCATATATTATTCAATCAGTTACTACTGATGTTCAACTTTAAACTCAAATTACTCCTAATCAAAATTTTGTCATTGAGTCAGTTTTTACTATGCATGCACACTTTTCTAATGCAAAAAGGAGAAAAGGCGTTTTATTTGTATTTTTATTAATGTTGTACTAATTTATTTGTTCTTCTGTTATTTAAAATAAAAATTATGTCAATTTATATAATTTTGCCGAGTGGTTTGGCGATTTATATAATTTGGCGAAATTGGTCAACGGGATAACTAAGTAGTACCGATAAAATAATAACGATTCAGAGTAAAAATGAAATATAAAAAAATTTCTCTGTGGTTATTTAGCTAGAATTGTACAGATAATAATGCTGTATGATATATATATAAACAGAGTATTAAGAGTAACAGAGTAACTGCTGTGATAATGTAATATGTTGGTTAATCAATTATTCTGTCCACCTATTCTTGTTCTTCATCCAAAAATTTTAAAAATACATTTTAAATCTACGAATTGCAATTTTAGTTCATCCAAAGAATAGCTAGACCATCAATCAATGCTTTAGCAGTGCAAAATTTCAAAATAACTTAATATCTCTGATTCTTCAACTAACGTAGGTGACAGGGGAAAAAATTGACAGAGACAAATATAAATTTGTATTCATGAAGCAAAAAATAGGCTTTTAGAAACAAAAAAATGTACTGCTGGTTAGAATGTGTAAAAATTTGTTTATTAATCTAGTAAACATTCAAAAATAAAATTTTGAATTATTTATTCATTTTAAAAAAGTTATCTTTGGTGCAAAGAACAGTTGATCGGCCTAATGTATTTCTTGTAATATATAAAATGATTGATATTGCAATGTCTAGCAAAAAAAAAAAAAATATATATATATATACATTTGTTTTACAGAAAATGGAGAGATAAGAAATACACAGCAGGCAACGACAAAAAACTCATGGCCTGTACGCAAATCTAGCAGTAAGTATTTTTATTATTATTTAAACTTTCTTATGTATAAATTTATATGTGTTTATATAGGAAAAATAAGATATACCAGATAATCTGTCTGGCTCAGTCAAGAAAAACCCTGAGTAGATTTCCTGCTTTCGGAAGTTTTAAAACTTGTTTCTCAGAATGACCGATTGAACGGGAGAAAAGAAAACGCCATACCTCTCTAAAATAAAGTCGACATACCAATTAACCTGACAACAGAACAGAGTCAAAACCAGTTCCAGAGTTTTTCTTGTCTGAGCCAGACAGTACAATGAGTCAATGATATACAGTACAGAACCATTTATCCGGAATGGTTGGGGTCAGATGTATTCCGGATAACGGGCTTTTTCAGTTAACTGGTTGGGCATTAAAGCAGCATTCATGATAAGTTTTGTGGAATATATCTGGTTGTGGCATTATTTCTGATTTTAAATTATTAGATTACTTGGATTAAAAATCAGATGCAAGAAAGATCAAAAGTTAAACAGAGTTTGAAAGGAGGTAATTTATGGAAATCCCTTGAGAACAAAAATTCATCTGTTTCCTCTGCATAAAAATTAAAACATCTAAAATACAACTAAATATGTTTCCATTTCAAATACTATATGTTGACATCAAATTACACAATTGTTTAAAGCAATGCATATGTCAAACTGGCAGTGTATGACACTTTTTCTGCAAAAATTCTGATATATGTCAAATAGAAATATCATTCCGGATAACTGGTTTCGGAATGAATGGTTCCATACTGTCTTACAAATACTCATGATGTTTGATGGTGCTTTTTTATAATACATGCCACTGATTATTATTTTATGTCTCTTATATTCTGTCATTTTTAATACTTTACAGATAGTTCCAAAATACGCGGGCAAAGGCACAGAGAAAGGAAGAGAAAAAGAACTGAAACAGAATTACAAAATTTTGAAACAGCATTAGAAAGCAGAAGAATATGTGCCAGCAAGTAACAAGCCTTGCAGAGAGTGTGGCACAGGTTGTTCTGACAGTGTCGTCGCAACAGGACATTTTGATTTCTGTTAACAATAATATGCAAGCATTATTAAATAAGATTGATCAAACAAATAAATTATTGGCATTAGTTTTAAATGCAGACGAAGAATTTGCTGAACGAATATAAATTTTAATTATCATTTTTTTTATTTTATTGAAAAAATTAATTTGTTAATACAGGGTGTCCAAAAAGTCTGGAAATAGTTGAATAACTTGAGAAATACACATTGTGTTGAAAAACAGAAAAAATAGATGTTAAATATACAGGAAAAATAATAGACCCAATTTAAAAAAAAAAAAAAAAAATCATTTTCAAAACTACTGCACATATTAGAATAAATGATACATGAATTTAAAGAGAAATATACTAAGTTTTTTTCAGTTACAAATGTTTGATATACAGGACAAATGATGGACCCAATTTAAAAAAATCATTTTCAAATGTTCGATGTGTGACCCTTTTGTCACATGGCATACGTCCAATCTGTAATCGAGTCCGTTCCAAACATTTTGTAGCATCACTCTGTGAATGGTTCTGAAAGCTTCACAAATGCATTCTTTAAGTTCTGAACACTTGGTTTTCGGCATTGGTGGTACATAAACAATGTCTTTCACACTGTCAGAACTTAAAGAACGTATTTGTGCAGAATTCAGAACCATTGACACAGTGATGCTACAAAATGTTTGGGACAAACTGGATTACAACAGATTGGATGTATGCCATGTAACAAGAGGGTCACACATCGAACATTTGTAACTGAAAAAAACTTGGCATATTTCGCTTTAAATTCATGTATCACTGATTGTAATATGCCCAGTAGTTTTGAAAAGATGATTTTTTTAAATCGGTCCATCATTTGTAATAGCCCTGTATTTTTTTCCCCCAATTTTGATGTATATTCCTCTAGTTATTTGATGGTTTTCCAGATTTTTTGGGCACCGTGTATATATTTCTTACTTACTGTGAATTTTCTGCAAGTTAATAAATAAATTTCAGTTTTTGCTATTTTCTTATTTATTCTTTATTTTTTTTTAATCACACAGATTTCTATTTCAAACAGTATAATTTAACTAAAAAAAAAAAAAAAATACTGAAAATTTCTGTATGTGCAGTAAAAAAAAATTAATTCTATTTATTAGGAGGACATATGAAATGTAAAAAACATTGTTTTTTCCAACATATTTCAGTATTAACATAATGATAGGTAACAAAGTGAAGGGCACAGAATTTATTTTTGGGGACAGTTTACATCCATGGTTCGATTAAAAGCTTAACATAGTTAAATCTAAATCATTTTTTGATAGGAACAACTATTCTATTCAATGTGTTAAGTATAATTGACAAGTTAACTGTAATAAATATATAACAAATTAGAAAAAAATGTATTTTCATTTTTATCAGAAAATAAATATCTTTTGTTCCATATGCTTTCAATACAGTTCTTTCTTTATGTCACAAATTATTTATTTTACCCTCTGATGTCAACTTTCAGGCCTAGCAGCGCTCCTATATTTTCTATAATTCCTATAAATTTGAAAAAGTTCCTATATTTTCGAGCCCTCCACCTTCGCAATTATTTTTTTTATTTAGGCCGAGAAGTTCCACATTTTTTTTTTCTTATTTGTGAATTTCGTCAATCACTTAAAAAAAAAAATCGTGTTCTTCGTCAATGGATCTCAGGAGAAAAATTGTGAATTTTGCCAATCTGTCAAAAAAAAAAGGGGAGGGGGATTTTACCAATTGATTATTGAAAAAAATTTCAAATTTTGTTAATATGTTGCTGATAAAAATCGCGAACTTATTCTATCAAGTGTGGGCAAAAAAAAAAAAAAAAAAATTCTTCAGTCAGTCGGGGTAAAAAATCAAATTTATTCAGTAAGTCACATCAAAAATTCGCTGATTTCGTCAATAGATTGCGAAATTTGTTGATTGATTGTTTATAAAAATCGTAAATTTTGAATTTGCTAGCAGCAAACAATCGTAGGTTTTATAATTTAGTTGTGTCAAAAACTAGCGAATTTCTTCAATCAGACGCAGCAAAAAACCGCCGATTCCGTCAGTTGATCATCGAAATGCATCACGGAATTTGTCGATTATTAGTCAATATAAAGAGCAAATTTCATCAATCAACCACGGCAAAGAAAATTCTGAATTTCTTAAATCAGTCATGGCAAACATCACTGATTTTGTCTGTCAGTTGTTGAAATATATCGCAAAATTCGTCAATCATTCTTTGATAAAAAAAAATTGTGGATTTAGTCAATCAGTAACACACAAAAAAAAATCTCGAATTTGTCAGTTTGTCACTTAAAAAAATTTGACATCAGTCGGTTGCAAAAAAGGTGCAGAAAAAAAATATTTAAAAATATGGCTTGAAAAAAAAATTGTGTACAACTACTGAAATGCTAATATATTACTCCTGAAGAATGTTAAAAATTCCTGAAATAGACAGGAGTGAACTTTAAATAGTTTTACTACTGATATAGTCTTCACAATGTTTACGTCTATGATATTACATATATAAGTGTATTAAAATACGTGTAGGTGTGTATATGACGTTATAAATATGTACACATAAATTCCTATATTTCTTATATTTTCGAAGAAAATCACTTATATGCCTGCATCTTTTTTTTAATGTTTAGTTCACCTCATTTTGAAACATGAATTATTTAAAAAAGAGAGAGAAAAGGGAAGTACCATGCACACTAATTTTTTTTCTTATACTTATTTTTTATATATATTTTTTCAAATATAAACATTTTATTCAGATAAATAAAATACATATTTACACATATATTTTTTATGCCTAAATTCGTAACATCTGAATAAAATTCTTCTACTTCAAACAGAAAAAGTTACAAGTACTGTGTGCATTAAACTGTAACTTTATAAAGCAGAAAGAAAAAAAAAGCATACTCTAAATATTGTGAACATTTGAAGATGATTATATATAGTATATCCTATACTTGTGAAGTATGAGAAATTAAACATTAAATTTATTATCAATAACAATTTATTTACAAAAATGGAAAAAAAAATTATACAAGTAGACTGGTTTCTTCACGAAATCGAAGAGCTTTAGCTCTTAAATCAGTTGGAGTGTCTAAAGAAGGATTATCTGATCCTGATGGCCTTCTGTATCACTGTTGTCAAAATCGTCATCGCATGCATCTGTAGAAATATTATATTTGATACAAATATTGTGCAATACAGCACATGCAATGATGATTCTGCACACTTTATTTGGAGCGTACAGAAGTATGCCACCAGAATCATGCAAACATCTAAATCTAGACTTCAGAACTCCGAAACAACGCTTGACAACATTTCGAGCACGTCGATGTATTTCGTTGAATTTCCGTTGCCTCTGTGTATTTTCTGTAGCAAATGGTGTCATTAACCAAGGTTCGAGTGGATATCCACTGTCTCCAAGTAAGAAATTTTTTTCTGCAATGAAGTTATTCATGAAGAGCTCACGTAAACTGCTCCCTCGTCAGATAAAAGGATTGTGACTGCCACCTGGCCATCTTGCCACAACATCTAAAATTTGTAAATTATGGTCACAAACCTGAAAATTTTAAAGAAAAACATTACGTAAGTACAGGATTATTAAAAATTTTATCACATTACCATTTTATTTTTTTTATTTATTTATTTTTTTTTTTTTTTTTTCAAGAACAAACCATTACCTTTATAAGATAGTGGGCAAAAAAACTTTCTTTTCCTTTTTAACTGTTTGTTGATGCATTGTACTGGTGGTATGTAATAATATCAAATACAATGGAGCCAATAAAGCTTTTTTGGCTTTTTACCTTGTGACCGAACATGACCCTTGCTGAGTCTGTGGAATATAATCCAAAGATCCCAGAACCAGACGTGGAGCTAGACCCCAGAGTTAAAAAGCAGTCTCAGCTGAAAGCCAAAGGACAGGTAAACTACCTTATTCAGTCTAATTTAAGTAATGTGAAGGGGGATGATGATGCGTGGGTGTTCGACACGGGTGCATCGCACCATTTTTGCAGTGATACAGACCTTTACGTAAAATATAAGCCACTTCACAAAAAAAACTTGTTGTTACTGTAGATGGTGCTACATTTCCTATCAAAGGGACTGGAACTGTTAGTTTAAAATTAAATGGTAGTGATGTAATTTTTGGGGATGTTATGCATTGTCCTAATTTAAGACGAAACCTTATCTCTGGTCCTCGCTTAGACAGCAGAGGTGCAAAGTTCAAAGGAGGTGAGGGTAGAGTGAAAGCATATCGCGAAGACCACACTTTGTTTCGCGCCACTCTAGAAAATGGTATATATCTTTTACACCCTGAAACCAGTTATATAACTAAGAAAGTTCCTAAACCTAACACAAAATTCAAACATGTTCATTTTGAAGCATTTACAGTTCAGAAGGATGATCTTCGTATGTCGCATAGAAGGTTAGGACACATTAGTCCTGCATTAATCGAAAACACAGTTAAATGTAATGGTGTCAGAGGATTACCTCATGTAAAAAATAGAGATTTTGATTGTGAAACATGTAGCTTAAATAAACATCGTCGCACATCTTTCAAACCTATAAATCAGGTAAGATCTCGTAAACCTCTTGAGTTGTTGGTTGGTTGTATGGAGTTTTATGGCGCAAAATCCCTTAAGGGACATGCTGCGCCAAAAGAGGAGACTAAAACATCAAAGATGAGAGATAAAACAGACAAAATGAAAGAACAATGAGAAGAGCAGATGTAGTCAAACAAGTGGAAAAAAACTAAATTTTAAATACTCAAAGCAGTAAAGTAAAAAAAAATAGATGTAGGTCAATAAAAAAGTGCAGTGTGGATGGGGTTCCCATCCAGATATCTCAAAAGTGTAAAACAGAAAACTGACTCGTTAAACCAAAGAAAGAAACAAAAAAAATTATATTTCAAAATAAAATCCTGTATGTTTTAAAAAGGTAAAGAGTGCCCCATGAGGAATTTCCCCAATGAGGTTTGTCAATAGTGATGACGATGACTTAAAATAAGTTCTATATAAATGCCGGAGGACCGGACAGTCAGTTAAAACATGATGAATAGTCAGGTAGTCAAAATGACAATGTGGACACATGGGTGCATCCTCCCGAAGTAAAAGATGTTTATGAATGATCCTAGAATGTCCAATTCTCAGACAAGTTTTTAAACTTATAAAGAACGTTGAATCGCGATCTTTTCGGAAAGTAAACACGAACGTAAAACTTTGTTTACACATATTATTGTTATTGTTTAGTTTAATAAATTTTAATGAATGATTGAAAAAGATAGAAATTAAGTTTGATTGAGGAAAATAAATAAAATTTGAATATCTTTATTAAGAGGAAACTTAAATGTTTTGAAGAGAATTTTCTAGATTTGAAGTTGAGTTTAAAATGAATAAATATTAATTTTAGATTGAGGAAGATAATTAAATATAAAATTGAGATTATTTACTACTAGAGATGTTGCATTTTATAACATTTCCTTCCCCTTGTAGAAAAAAAAAAATCAATAAAAATTATTTTTTTTGCTGACGGCTTGAAAAAATTGCTGGATTGGTTATAATCACTGAAATTTTTTGCTAATTGATATCAAATTGTCTGTACTATATTTTGTGCTTAATAAATTCCTGCTTTGAAGTAAATCCTAGTTGCATTACTATATACAGCTGTCACTCTGAATTCTTAAACTAACAAAAGTACAGAGATAACAAATGCAAACACAATACATACAAATACAACACTAAACTTTGATACAAGTACAATGAATATAAATATGTGATACATAACGATGATACATACTTAACAAATTACAAACAATACAAGAAATAACATTTATCATGTACACACGAATGGTGAGTATACCTGAGAAACTGAAAATTCTGAGAAATCATACGTGCAAATCAAAAACCTGAACATATTGCACGATAAACGCAATTGAAATTTATGAAAAACTCATATTTATGTACAAATAATGGAACAGTAGATATTGGCAATTGTAAATAATTTAAAGTTATTGAGTATGATAAGATATATTTGAATGTAGTAACATCAAAACTACTAAACAATGACCAGAGATTCATATGTAAATATTGCTACGTAACTTGTAAAGTGATATTGAGACAAAATTGTAAACATAGAATTCTATAATCATATTTTTAATAAATTGCAAAATTACTACATAACATTTAAGAGTAAAACTTGCGTACACCTTAGAGAATGTAGTTGTCCCCCCCCCCCCCCCAAAAAAAAAAAAAAAAAAATTATTCCTTCATTTCATCTTTGTTACCATTTAAACAATGTAAAACTGGACACAATTTTACAATTAAAATGTTATTATCTTTAAAATTATAGCTTAACTGCACCTTGAAGGACTTATCGGAGGGGTATAAAATTTGTGTTAAGTAATTCCCCAAGCTATGCCGAATTTACCTTCCGTGTGTGCTCATTAAAATTTTGTGGGAATATAAAAAAAGGAGAAAAGACTTGGTTTCGTTACGTTGGAGCAGTTGCTCCATCGTATTCTCATACTGAAATCTCCACTAGTACCATATAGGCTTGCGCATATTTGGAAATAATTAAAAATTTCATTTTATTTCATTTTATTTATATTTTTTATTTTCATTTTATATTTGTCTCTGTGTAATAAAATGTTTACTTTATTATTACCATTTGTCATTTGTAATAAAAATTAATTTAGGATCCTAAAATTTTAATATTTGAAATTATATAAAAAAAAAAAAAAAAAAAAATCACTCTAAACAAGTTGTAGAAATTAGTAAAGTCTAAATCGCTCTCGCTGCACAATATGAAATGGAAGATATATTGAATTAAGATTAATAGCTGAGAATGTAAAAAAAAAAAAAAAAATTGTGGTAACATGATTCCAAAATAAAAAATATAAAATGTAGGAAATTTAAGTTGGTGTAGTTGTGGCTATGGCAACATTTAATGATAAAATTATGAGATATTAATAATGCTGAATCATAAAAACAAATAGATCCCAATGTGCCATTACGTACTAGCACACTGCTGTTTTGCCCGCAAAACTTGGAATATTTATTTTTAACTGACTTAAATGTTACTACTGTAATAAAAAAATATATATAATAACCAAAAAAAAAAATGCAAAATGAAATAAAAAAAATGGAATAACACTTGTAGGAAGATTGGTAAAAAAGACTAAAAAAATTGAAAAAAGAATATCCATATTCAAGTGGGAGATGAAGGAATAGAAGATAGACATACTATTTACCTCCTGCCCTAATTAACTTAGTGACATTTACTGTTATATCTCTTATTGTGGTGTCACTTAAATGTCTAATTAAATAATTATCGCTTCTGAAAGCTCTAATAACTTTATATGGACCAGAATTTTTTGGATGAAAGGGTGAAACATGATGAAATTTTTTTTAATATACTATATCACCAATTTTGCATTTATAAGCTGGACGACCTTTAAGAAATTTTTCATTTTTAACAAAATAATTTTTCTCAAATTGTTTGACTAGTTCTCTGGTCGCTGCAATATTTTTTTGTTGTTTTTGAAAATATATAGAAGGTTCTTCTGCCTCTTTGGTTGGTTGAAAAGTATCTATTGGCAGATTTAAGTCTCTTCCCAAGAATAGATTAGCTGGAGTGAAGTTAGTAACTGAATGTTTTGAATTATTATAGTGAAGGACAAAAAATTTCAATCTATCCGACCACTCAATAACTTGATCAGATAGTGCAGCAACAGACTCTTTGAGAGATCGATGGATACGTTCCAAAAGTCCATTCGACCTCAGAAAGTAAATTTAAGAATTTCTACGTTTAATATTTAGAGAATTAAGAAAATTGATAAAAATGTCAGAGGTGAAGTTTTTAGCATTATCGGATAATATAACTTTAGGAAGACCGTACCTGGGAAAATAGTCATTGAGAGCTTTAATAATTGATGGAGAAGTAGCATCTCAAAGTGGAATCGCTTCCAGAAAGCGTGAATAGTGGTCAACGATGGTAAGAATGAAAAATTTACCGTCATGTGACCTGGGGAGTTTTCCCACAATATCTATCACAAGCATCTCTCCGGGAGCTAATTCACACTTTGAAATGAACGCAGGCTTCGTATTTGTTTGTTTACTTTTATGAGGCAGACATTTTTCACATGAATTGACAAAATTCTGAATATCTTGAACCATTCCATGCCAAAAATAATTTCTCGAGAATGCCTCCACAGTTTTTGTGATTCCAAAATGTACTTGATGACCCATTGCCATGCAGCTATTAAGGTTTTAGGAATTAGGATTTTATTTGATCTTTTGACATTACTGGCTTTTTTCCTTGAAAACATTAACGGATTAGTATCAGGATTAATGGAGTAATTAGAGTTAGAACATGTTTTATTGATTATTTTCTCTCTGATTTCTTTAAATTTTTCATCATTTAATTGTTCTTGAAGAATATTTTCAGTCGTTAATGAATTATTTGTGGGAATAAAAATACTTATTGCACTACATATAAATTAGGATTGTTGGGAAGGTCTACAACACGAGAAAGAAAATCAGCTGGATTCACAAGTCCAGGAATGTGTTCCACCTTAAAATTGAAACTTTGTAGAAACATTAACCACCTAGTTATAATTTCTGCTTGCTTTTCTAAATTTAAATGATAAGTTAAGGGTTTAGCATCAGTTAAAATTTTAAATTGTCTACCATATAGAAATTCTGAGAAATGTTTTACAGAGGAATAGCATAAAATTCACGTTTAATTGAAGGATATCTTGATTCTGCTTCATTAAGTTGTTTCGAATAGAATTCAATAGGATAAAATTTATCATTATGTATTTGCATTAATATACCACAAATTGCAATTTAGAGGCGTCAGTAACTAAAAAAACTTCTTTGCTGTCATCGAAATTCTTTACAGTTGGATTAGTTAAAAGTATATCTTGAATTTTTTGAAATGCTATCTGACACTCTGTACTCCAAACAAATTTAACTTTTTTCTTCGTTAAGTTTACAATAGGTTGAATAATTTTAGCAAAGTCAAAAATTAAGTGTCTAAAATAATTAATCATGCCTAGATAGCTCTGTACTTGTTTAAGATTAGTTGGAACAGGAAATTTATTTATTTTACTAATATTGTCAGTGGAGGGAGAATGACCATTTTTATTTAAATTGAAACCTAAGTAAGTAATTTCTTCTTAACAGATTTGTATATTTACCAGGGTCTAATGTGAGATTAAATTCTTTGAGTTTGTCAAAAACTTTCTGAAGCCAGATGAGCATTTCCTGCATCGAATCCGCTGCAACAATTATGTCGTCTAAAAAATATTGTACATGTTTACCTCTTAATGAGCTAAGACAGTTATTTATAAGCGTATGAAAATAAGAAGTAGAATTAACACATCCGAATGGCAATCTTTTTGGCATAAAATTACCAAATTCTGTTGCAAAAGCCAGTTTCGACCTATCTTTCTCCTGAAGCAAAATTTGAAAAAATGCAGATTTAAGATCCAAAACAGTGTACAACTTTTTACCTGCGATATTTTGCATTATGTCATTTATTTTAGGTAGGCAAATTTTATAAGGTTCAGTTATTGCATTAAGAAGACGATAATCTATGACCATACGAAATTTAAGTTTGTTTGGATCATCAGTGGCAAGATTTTTCTTTTTAACAAAAATAACAGGAAAACAATAATTGGATGTAGAATTTTCTATGATACCAGCATTTAAAAGTTCAGAAATTTCATTGCGAGCGAATTCCTTAGCAATTTTAAGTATTGGATATGGTTTAGTTTGTAATGCAAAATCATGTAGCAAATTGAACTGAGGAACGATTTTGTCTGTGCACCCTAGTGTGCTATACGAAGAAGAAAAAACAGCAGAATTTTGCATGAGAAGCTTGAGAATACTTTTTCGATCTGAATTAGGTAAGTGGTCTACATTAAAATTGTTTACATTTTACTCCTTCTTTCTTAGTTCTAAGATATCTTCTTTAACTAGTGAATTAATTTGATATGTTTTGTTGTTACTATGTGAGGAAATTTGGTCATCTGAAATTACTTTAATGTAGCCTAATTTAGTGTTTTTATTTAGAGTTATTTTTGTATTGTTGTTATTGTGAACATATAATAAAATTGAGTTGTTGACGTTTGGTGTGTGTGAAGACTGAAATCTAAATTTAAAGCTAATTTGTTTTTTAAAGGGCAAAATAAATAATTAGAGGATTTATTGATTTTATGAAGAGCTTTTAGACGTATAATTCTTCCCTGATTAGGTCGAATTATAACTTTGTTGGCAGGAGTTACAATATTTTTGTTTTCATCAGAATCATTGTTGTCGTTAGTATCATTATCAGAAAAATTCGAATTATATTGAGAATTATTATTAGTTTCAGAAATATTGTCATTTAAATCATTGATTACATTATGAATTTTAGTTGAATCTGGATTTTTGTTTTCAAAAGGAAATGTGAGATTGCCCATGATTAACTGTGAATTGGCTGAGTCCAGCAAAAGTTTGTTTCGGTTTAAAAAGTCATACCCTAATATTATTTGATAATTTGAGTTCCAATTATTATGTGTGATGAAGAAAATTCCCTTGAACCATTTATTTTTTATTTCAAAACTTAGTTGAACGAAGGAAGGATATGGAATGTTAGTGTTATCTATTGTTTTAATATTTACGGATCTAGAAATGAAGTTCAGTTTCGTTTTTTGTTTTAAAATCTGTATTGTTTTTGGCTGAATTAAAGACAAATTCGCACCGGAATCCAGAAGTGCATCGAAAACATGGTTATTAAATCTTAATTTAATAATGGGAAGTTCTGGCCTCCGAACTGTCCAAGGAAAACAGATCTTATTAAAATATAACTAAATTAAAATATAGTAAAACGTGTGAAAAAAGAACCTGCTTATAATGAAATCCTGTCTTAAACACAAAAATGTGTTGATCCATACAAAATGAATTATACTAATACGTAAGAAAAGAATATTTAATATATTTACACCTGCGAAGAAGGGAACTTGTCTATAACGCATTTTTTTTCTTTCCTGTGCAATTCCGTCTTAGAAGATTTTACTGTACAGCATTTTTCGGATTTTTAAATCTCTAATACATGGAATATGGATTAACAATATTAATGATAACTGAAACATTTACATACAACAAATAGAAATTCATTAAAAAACAATAAATATCGCAGGCTACGACATTTCTATAAAAATGAAAATTATAAACATGAAAAAAAAAAAAAAAAAAAAAAAAAAACTAGATAAGTGCTTTTGGTCAGAACTCCCCGTACGAGACAAATTTTTAACCAAGTCAACGAAAAATCAACATTTTGTAGAAATTAGTTCGAGCCGGGCTGATGAAATTTTAACTTTTTTTCTAGTCCGGGCCGGTCTCGGGACAAACTTTTAACTTTTATACTGGGGCGAATCGGACTCGGGCCGAACTTTTAATTTTTATACTGGGCCGAATTTTTCTTTCTATGGGTCGGGTTGGCCCGTGCAGACTTTTATAACATATTATATCAATTAACATATAATGGGATTTTGTTTTGTGTATACGATTTCAAAAAAATATTTAACTTGTTACTGATATCATTATTTTGCTATTTGAAATCCATACACAAATTTTATACATAATTTGATTGATTAAATGTTTGACATGCTTTGGCTAAATACTGTTTATTAAACTTAGCCACAGCCCTCGCTAAGGGCGGGGGGTAGTCTTCCCCCCCCCCCACACACACACACAAAAAAAAACTTTCGCGAATGCTGTTACACTTGGCAAATTTTCAAACTTGGTTGGCAAATTTGTTTAAACATTAATAAAAACTATAATACACTTTCTATTTCTGATAGACTTGGCCAAAAATTAAAAATATAATTGTGAACATTATTAAGCTTTTTACAAATAAAAACTGTTTATATTTTCTAATTGTGGTAACTTGGCAAAATTATAAAACTAATTGGCAAACCTCAAGAACTATCTATTTTTGTTTGTCAATGGGTAGGCAGATACTGAAATTTCACTTGGTAATTTAAGGCCCCCTCCCAACTCCATTAAAATCTCGTAGCGATGGCCCTGAAAGAGCCGTAGCGACCCCATGGGGCGGGGGAGAGTCGGGCAGAGTCAGGGCCCAAACAAGAGAGGGTCAGTTGGGGCTTGTGCCCCAGGCACTAGAATTTTATTTTCATAGATAGTGAAAATGAAATTTGTCAAAAATGCTCCCACAGTTTTAACATTAACTTGCCATTAACTGTCTTCGCTTAACATTATCTGTCTTCATTTAGATAGATAATGTTTTATAATTAAGATGAAAATATTTTATTTGTAATAATTAAAATTCTAGTCTCGGTTTAAAAAATAAAATGGAATTTTAGTCTTTTCTGGGACCCCCTATAAAAGGGATTTTGAAGTGTAAAGTTTACTCTTTGTATGAGTCTTTCTTGTAAATACTAGTAGAATATGATTTATTCATTTAATGCTAAGTTAGCGGTATTAGTAGTATTTTTTTTAAATGCAAAATATATTACGTAGTTTGATTATTTTAAATTTCTTAAATGTAAACAAATTTTATAAATATTTGTTTTCTTTTAAAAAAATTACAGTTATTATTTACTTATTTAAAAAAAAAAGTTTGTGTAATGGTGAAAAAACGATTGCGTCATAAGGGCGGCAAAATAATGTTCGCCTCAAGCAGAAAATTGGCTAGAGGCGGTCTTGGCTCTGGTGTTACAAAGATGTCAATCAAAGTGTGCATTAACATTAAGCGGTCAAACATTTTAATCCTCAATAAAGCAAAAGAACGAAGATTATCACACGCGAAAATGACCGTAAACGGTTTCTGTGTATGTTTACACTGGAAGTTTGTGCCGCAGTACCCTAATCAGCCAATCATAATTCAGAAGAAAAAATTACACAGCTTCTGGTTTTTTGCAAGGGAGGGGTTTTAAGCTTGCGTTTGTAAATGGGTGCAAAAGGAAAGCAGGAATGATAGCGGCATCTGTAAATCTGGTTTGATGCGAAGTGGCATTCTAAACGCTGCTTTACAGGAAAAATGTCATGTTCTCTAATAAAAAATGCTGCTTGCATTGGTACAAACAGTGCAAATGCCGAAATTTAAATTAAAAATCTGTTATTATATCTGTCACATCTATTATGTGTCACAGAAAGGAAGTTTACTGAAGAAGAATGTGATAACATTCCTTTGGAATATACAGATTTTATTGAAAATGTTGCTCTGGCAAATTTTTTAGAATTTAAACATTATGACTAAAAAAACTGAGGCTATATGCCTTTCTGCACTCTTTTATTGATAAAAAATATGTCAAGTTCTGGGAACTATTCAACTCATATTTTTCCATGGCTAAATATTAGTGGAACTAAGCTTTAGCACAAACGATATGTGGTCTCTAGATTTTAGACGTGAAAACATATTAAGAGGTCAAAATACTAATAACATTAGTGAAGTAGCTGTTTGCGCATTAAAGGATAGAATATTAGAGAGAACAAATGCGTATTCTGTTTTCTATGAACACTTTTGAGGTGGAAAATGAAACAATAAAGATGAAGTATGTTACAGATTTGCAGTTAGATTTGTGTATGTGCTTCATTGGAAAGACTGGTAAAATCTGTAAGCATTTACAGAAAGTGTCCCTTCTTTATAAAAAGGACTTGAAATTGTGCCCACCAAAACATGAACTTTTGTACATTGGACTGGGAAAGGTAAACCTTCCTGAACAATGATTTCTACCATTACAACCATCAAATTCAAGTAAAGCACTCCAGTCTAATGATGCCGTTTCATGCCGCTACAAGAATCAGATGAAATTTGTAAAGAGGCCAAAGAAATACTATCAAGTAAAGAATCGAGGTAACCACTTTCACTGGTTGTAAAAAATGCTATTAATGATTTTGAAAATGTAGCTAAAGAAATTATAGAAACAGTTCAGAGCGATGAAACAATGCTTGAACCATTTCAGAATTTCTAAAAAAACTACCAGAATATCAAAACTAAAAGTGCCCTGCCGTCAGCATTAATGACATTTGGAAAATATTCTGTATTTAGCTACGGCAAAAAATAAGTCTTTGTTCAACAAAAAAATTGGTGTTCAACAAACAGCAATAAGCAGACGAAATCAAAATTTAGAGGATGCCAATCTTTGCAGTCAGGACGACCATATATGCCCAGGAAAAACCTGTTAAAAATTCATTATAATGCCAAAGAAATGCTTTAAAAAGAAAACATCTCACAGCATTGTGGCATGTACAAAAGCTAATATTTCTTTAGGAAAGAAACATTAAGGTTTTATTTTTTTCTTATATTCATTTTACCAGTTTTTTATATTATGCAATATTAAAATTTTTACATTCTTTTAATTTTTTTGTATACATTGAAATTCTATTTACTGCCTGCATTATTCTTGCATACATTTTATTTTTAATTAACGAATTTTAAATAAATTTTATTCTTATGTATCTTATTTTAGTTATTTTTTGTATACTTATTAATTTATAATGCTGCAACTGCAATATATTATATATGTATAATATTATTGCTAATTAGAATCAGTTACGGGAATAGCATTCCTAAGTATGATTGGTGCAGGGCACACATACAATTAAAATATTTTAACAATTGAGAATACTAAATTTTTCTTTTAAATGTATAAAGCATTGGTGTAACAAAAACATCTCAAAACTCAAATTATATGCTCTCTTCCGATGCAACTGGGGGAGGTAAATTTTCTTCATCTAAAAGTTCGCTAGGGACAGTGTTCCTGATGAATCTTGCTTTCCGTAAACAATTTGCTGTTGATTTTGGCTCACTTTAGACCATGCATTTAAACACATTTTTGATGCATCGAGGAGGGTAATGGGAAGATATAGTAAGGAGGTGTTGAACGACTAGATCTGTAGAAACGCTTCAGATTTTTAATGATACGTTGATCCATTGGTTGCACCACTGAGGTCATGTTTGGCAGAAGAAATTCAACCGTGACACACACCATAGCGGGTATACATTTATGAGCCATGCCGTTATCAATAAACAAGATGATTTTTCTGTTTTTTCTTTGGTACGTGCGATTGAGATCTAACAGCCATTCTTCAAAAAGATTCGCCGTCATCCATGCTTTCGTGTTAGAACGGTATTCTGTAGGATTTGTTTGACATTATTAAAACACCTTGGATTTCTTGATTTCCCAATCAACAGTAAAGGTAACTTCTCAGTGCCGTCCATGTTTGCTCCCAAAAGAAGGGTTATTCTGTCTTTACTGCATTTTCTCCACTACATTTTCACCTTTAAAATCCAATGTGTTTGCAGGGATACATTTGAAAACAAGTCCAGTTTCGTTGAAAATAAAAATGTCTCTGTTTTGTGTGTGCTCAATTATTTGAACAATTTTTTTTTCCACTCCTTTGTTGCATCTTAGTCCATACTTGAACTTTCCCACACACAAACTTTCAAATTTCATTTCTTTCCTTAAATCTGTCTAACCATCCGAAGCTTCCTTTTAAGTTGTTTTTTCCTAAGCTGAGAGCAAATTCTTCCGCTTTTGCACGAAAAAGAGTTCCACTGAGAGGGATTTTTTAATCCCGCACTTGCTTAAACCACAAGAAGACACACTTGTCCACATCAGGATTATCGGGTTCCCTAGCTCGTTTGCGATTTCAATTAGGTTTCAACATTTTTTCTTTATTTTTCAAAAAGGTCAAAAGACTGTTAGGTGCTATTTCATACTCTTTTGCAATGATGCATTTCTTCTTTACACCCTTTTCTACCTCACGAATCACAGCAATATTTTTCATCGAAAGATAAGGTTTTATATGGGACACGAAACTTAATCAACGAAATGCTTGGATCGAACTCGCACCACAAAATTTGAAAGCTCAATGAAGAAATCTCAAGCGACTACAGTCCTGAGTTCGAAGGAATTGCAACCTATGTCACTTATAATTTATCGTATTGGTGAGAGTACCATGTGTCACTTACAAGGAAAGAGGCGGGGACCTCCAAGGACAGGTACAGGTGGTCTATGTCCCTCCTCCCTTTATCCCTTCTCTGTTTCCTAGAACAGGTAAGAATACTCTCCCACCCCCTTCTCTTCCCTAAAGAATTTTTAACAATAGCTGAAAATAACCCGACCACTTTTCAAATAAACTGCATTGAAACTAGATTGTCATTTTTTAATAGATAAATACTTCGAATTAAAGAAATTGGACTTCGAAATAACCAAGATTTTGTAGCATTAACTGAATGCAAGTTTCAAGGGACCGACAAAAACTTCGAATTATCCGCAAATTCGGATTGAAATTTACATCATGCGTTTGCGGCGATGAAATATGCAAATCATTAGCATTGTAGCGCAGACGCACATCACGGGCGACTGTAGCACCACTCGCAAGCGCTATATAAGGGGAGAACAGATTGACGATTTGAAGTACGGTAATTTTTTTTCATGCGTATTTTTTTGCGTAAGCTGTTTAACTATGCCTCGTGGAAGACATCGAGCATCTTTTGACCAAGTTTCTGAATTCAACAGAGGAAGAACAGTAGCCTATAGGGATTGTAGATTATCCTTCAGAGAAATCGGTTAACGTGTTGGACGAAACCAAGCAACTGTGATGCAGATCTGTAATCGTTGGATGCAGAAGAGAACGATGGACTGACGGGGCCAATCGCACCCATCTCATTGCAGCACTGCGCGTGATGACAGGCAGATTGTGCGCAAGGCAGTAATGAATCGCGCAGCCACATCACGAACCATAGCACAACAGATTCAGTCTGGTACGCATCATTCGGTGTCCGCTCGTACCATTCGACGCCGTTTGTGTTGTATATTGCTTGACCATAGTTCTTGTTCCTGTGCAAATACCCATTAAATTTACTTTCATACTTCTACTATCCCTAAAACTCTATCTGTCATAAAATGCTTAATCTGTATTAAATATAAAATTTCCTTTTTATAAAATAAAGTTTTCTTTTATAAAGTTTCTTTTTATTAAATATAAAGTTTTCTTGTATTAAATATAAAATTCCTTTTATTATATTCTTTGACTTTACTTACTTTATGTTTGAAGCATATCCTTTCCTTTTTAAACCTCCCTTAGATAAGTCTTAAGTATTTGCATTATCATTTACCTACCGTGAGTTTGTCACTCACGATGCTCTGTTTACGAAGTTCTCAACGCCTGGCTTCATTTCCTTTCAACATCTGATCGTAGTATTCCTGGCTGCTACAAGATGGCGGTAGGTGTCCGATCAGTGACGTCTCGCTTACAGGAGTTGCGACATTCTGTTTCTCCTAATAAGATTCATAGATTGTGAATGGAATTGTAATGCTGTCTCGTCTTTTAACTGCTAACTGTATTGATGATCGGCGTATATATACATCGTGATTGCCGGACTTAATCAGTTTCGATTAGTTTGGTAACATGTAGGTGACAAGTCTAGTCATCGAATTTTTCTTTTACGGCAGTTATTTTTAGACCAATGCGCAATGGTAGTTGACATTAAAAAACGTTTTTCCGAGTTCTATAAATTAAGTTTTAGTGAAAGTCGTACTCGTGTAAGTGGATCAGCTATAAATTTGTTTGAATTGTTTTAAATCTTTTTCGACGGGGTGCTGAACTGTTGAAGGTCATTTTTTGTGTGATATACAGTTATATTCTTTCTTACGTGTGACTGGCCATCTGTGGAGCTGTGGGAGAACAAGAACTGTTCTTTGTTTCCTGGAACAGATGTATATCGTGAACCGGTATTATTGAATGTCATTGATCGTAGTGAAAGTAGTCATTGACCGTGGTGATCATCGGAAAGTGAAAGAAAGTTTTTCGTCTATTTTTGTGTATCAAGAAAGTTGGCTTTATCGCTGTTTACGTTTGCCATTTAGAATAGAAGGATTGAGTTAGGTGGTGGATGTTTTTACTTTTTCAAGTTATGAAAAACTGGTTTTACAGATTCATGAGCCTCATTGCATTTTTTTCAAGAAACAAGTAGTTTTTCACAAGCCATGATGTTTAAATATTTCGTTTCTCATGAAGTGTTAATTCCAGTACTTTCAGATAAGTGATTTAGTATGTTAAAATTAATTGATAATCCTTTTTAACTTTTTATTTATTTTTATGTTTTGACTTAAATAAACTTTGTTAGTTTTTAACTTTGTTTTCTCATTTATATCACCACACATAGTTAATATATTTTCTTTTGCAGATTAACTTATATTGAACTTAACATCATTAACTTTTAAGTCCTTTTACTTTTATGGTGGTTTGGGAACCAGCATGAGCATTTCTGCTGTATAAGCAGCTCTGCAAATCTTTTATTCGTATATACGTTAAGTTATATACATCAGTTTGCAGCAGAGTGGAATGTCCGCAAGGCGTCCATTGCTTCGTTTACCCCTGACTGGAAACCACAAGCGTTTGCACCGCGATAGGTGCGAGGAACGGCAGACATGGACAACAGAATGGAACGACATTGTGTTTACTGACGAATCCCGCTTCTGCCTGCAACATCATGATGGGTGGATTCAAGTTTGGAGGTACGGTGGTGAGAGGCTGGTGAACCGGGTGCATCGCCACACTGGTCCTGCACCCGGTATCATAATTTGGGGTGGTATTGGATTTCACTGCCACCACTAGTTAAAATTTAATATCGGATATATATATCGGATATATATAAAGATACATATATCATGATATATAATCAAGATCCCCCTCCCCCCCCACCCACCCCTGCAATTTAAAATCTGTAAAAATCTTTTTCCTTTTTTTTCTGTTCTATTTGCTATTTTGTTGTAAAAGTACTTAAATGACCCTAAATTATTTCTCCATGTCCCCCCCCCCCAAAAAAAAATAGTTAAAATAGATCTTCCTAGTGTTTAATATAGACTTTCAAAATTTCAATACATTTAGTCTTCAATTTTCAACCTGTCAGAAAATTCTATAATTAATAAGAATTAAAATAACTTTTTTATGCAAACACAATTTTTTTAAATTAGTTTATTTTGTTTTAGGTCATGTATGCCACAACAGAAGAAGACTTAGAAAAGCATGTACAAGCTATGCTCGATCTTAAAGAAAAATACCCCAAATTTGCCAATCGATTCACAAAGTTTTTCGAAAGGAGGCAAGAGTGGCTCACACTCGATACATTTAACTTAATTACCAGAAATAACAACACCAATAATATCTGCGAAGCAGCTATTAGAGAGCTGAAAGATTTTATTTTATCAAGGACGTTGGCATACTATGTTGTTGCCCTTGTTGAATACATTGTTAAAGTATTTAATAATTATCTGATACAAAGATTGCTAAAGTTAGCATATAACCGATGCAACAATGAACAAGGGTTGTATGAAGAATTTGTAGATAAAATGAAACCGTCGAAAGCAGACCTCATTGAAAAGATAGATGACAATATGTACAAAATTCTGCCCAGCAGTGACAGGGATAATATCAGGTGTGTCGTCGATGGAAGAATCGGCTATTGCACTTATGTAAGTGGCAAAATGGGTGGGTTTTGCAAGCATCAGTTTTTACTGATGCAGCATTTAAACTTGACAATGCCAAATGCCGTTGTATTACAATATCCACTGCAACAATTGCACTGGGTGATACTTGTCAGCCGTTAACCTTTTTGAGGATTAATATTACTACTCCTCAAAAAATTATAACGGATGATTCTGATCCTGGCATGACTTCCGATCCTGTGCCGATACCCTACGAAGAATCTCCAACAGAAGAAGACAAACAAAAATTTTTGACAAAAGTTAACAGGATTTTGCCTTTAATAAACTCGATCCAACTTAAAAAAATGACTGAAAACTTAAAAAAGATATTCAACCCCCAATGTTTTGTGTGAAAAAATATTTCAAATTAATGTTACTTTTTCACAAAAAAGGAAAATTAGGATTCAGCTGACAGCAGTTAACAGGCACAGAGAAGGCATTACATTAAGTTCCACACTAGGGTGGTCACAAGAAATCAATTTTCGGATTTTGTCGGGGGGACCCCCCAGAACGTTGCCAATTGGTTAGAAAATATGTTTGGAAAAGTTTTAGCTCATTTGGATAATATTAACCCGTGCCTCATTGAGGTCAAAGTTCGGAAAAAACGTGATTTTTTGCAAAAAATGCTGTTTTTTTCGTCATGAAATGAATACAATTAAAAGCATTATGAAACAAGTAGGAAGCTCAACGACAACTTTCGCCTCCCCAGTGTCTCTCGGAATAACTCCAGTCTCAAATTCTTGTTCTAAAAATTCTGCCACAGCAGGTAAGTTATTACCTTGTTTTATAAAGTACATGATTAATTGTAAGCCCATGAAAATCACAATAATAATAAGCTCGGCGTAGCAGTGATTGGTCGGTAGGCTCAGGGATGTTTTTAATTGTTGCAAAATACGAACAGATTGTTGCTAAATATTGATGTCTACGATTTTTTTCAATACTGATTAGAAAAATTCGCGATTGATTTACGTGACTGATGAATTGATTTTACGGAATTCCCCCAAGGAAAAAAAATCGTGACTTTCATGTGAATTTAAAAACATTCGTAGATAAATTGCATGCGTGTGCATGAAATAAATGTAGAAGATTCCATCCAAATAGGTTTTTTTTATTATTACGAGAGATTTTTCTTTTTTGTGTGGCATTTGCAATTACCGCTCATTATTTCTTACCCTCCCCTTCAAAAACTTTGCTTCCTGACCCCAGGAAACTCTTGAAATGATGGAAAGGAGTGTCGGAGATGTTCGGTAAGAAATTTTTTACTGCTAATGTTGTAATAACCAATCATACCTTATTCATAACAAACATTGGGCAACTTGCTTTGTGATTTGAAGAAATCACCATATTCTATATTCCGTTATTTAAGCAGAATCATAAAATCTGAAATAAGATGAGGTCATTCATAAAGTCCTTTCAGTTATTATGAATACTTTTTTTCTCCCCTTTTTTAAAAGTAATTATGTTATTATTTTTATTACGATTTTCGAGCAAAGGCTAATATGCTGACTATTTTTTTCATTGGAGGCTACTAAAGCCACTATTTTCAATGTCATTCTGCAGCCCTGTTTTAGAAGAAGGATCACTCGCAGCACTGACTGAGATAAGAAGAACCACGAACAAGATTAGATAACAGTTAATGTTTAACATAAGTAGACTAGCTTGCAGTGTGCATGCAAACATACAAATACTTTATATACAACAGGATTCGTACTCTTCCTTGTAAACTCCTGGAATTCAAAAATTTTTCTCAAGGACCCTTAAAATTCCTGGGATGTGTAACACACTCCTTGAAAATTCAAGAAAATTCCTGGAAATTGTAAGTGTTCGTACAGTTACTACTTTTTTCACAATTATTTTTCTTGCCTCACAATTAATCCAGTTAATGGGAAGGGAAATTAATCTAAATCCTCTTTTCTACAATTTTGGTCTGTTCTTTCCTTTTTACACAAAATCCTCTAGTAAAGGCAACGGTGTTGACACACAGACTATCACCAATAGATAACTGGACTACAACTATTCAAAGCCATCATATTCATTTCACTATAAAAACACTTCACCATGAATCCACTTTAAGACACAAGATAAACATTACGAAACTCCATCATTCACACCGCCACCTTCTTGTCGTTCGCATCAGAGGTTAGTAGGTCAAGGTAAGAAAGGCCAGATAAGAATCTACTGGCCGGCACTTTATACGATCCGGAAAAACGAAAACTAGGTCATTACGCAATGCAACTGACAGCTTCAAACACGTGCAAAGATAACGACATGATTTGTACATCGTTACACGATAGCTGTCAGGATTACGTCATCAAGTACTCGGTGGAATTATTGAAACATGACAGAAGTAAACAACGAAGTAACGACACGTAAGTTAAGAAAGAAAATAAAACAATGTTATTTAAGAAGAGAAAGCAAAAGGAAATAAGGTAAGTTAATTTATTATAATCCATAGAATATTACTGTAAATAAAAAGTACTTTAATAAAAGAAATAGTGAAATAAAAATAAATAGATTTATCAATGAAGATACACGTACGGTGACAAGACAGGTATATATTGCTATCATGTCTGCCTGCCTGACCGCGGAAAGCGCCGAAATTATAACACCTACGCCTCTGAAATTTTTGTCATGTGTAGATGCTATTACCGGAATGTGCACTTCACCGCCGGATTTTAAAATTTCAATTTAGATATTTAAAAAAAAAATTAAAACGTAATATGCTAGAGGCTATTTACAGCTCTAAGCCAATCCGCTGCAATAAAACTTTATGGGTTACAGGTTATTTACAGCTCTAAGCCAATCCGCGGCAAAGAAGAAACCAGCCAATGAGAGCAGGTGGTAAATATGAGATACAGCGGCTGCATTTCCTAGCCTAACTGTAGCAGGAAATTGCACTGTTTATTTCCCATGCGTTATTTATTTTGTTACTATAAGATTTAATCTTATTGACATTATTTTATAATTTTTTTATATTGTTTATAAGAAATGATATAATACAATTCACGTAAGTTTAAATTGTATTCGTTCTTCGTATTAATATCTATTTACATATGCGTAGTTGCCCAAGAATAAAATAGTAGGTATAATGTTTCTTGAACTTTCTGGGATCTTAAAGTAATTTTTTTTTTCAAATTTGCTGATTATTTATTTTTTTTTCAAATTTGCTGAATCAACGCTTCACTGAATGTTTTCATTTCTTAGTAAAAATAGAACTGTACATTTTATAGTAAAGTGTAAGATGAAAACTGTACTTTCTATGAAATGGAAACATTCAGTAAATGATTTCCGTTCTCGGGTGATTAAGAGATGTATGTTGTCATCGAACAAGAATAGGAATAAAACAAATATTTCTTTTCAGGGGAAATGAATGAAGTTATTTGGGTTTTTCTTTTATCTTTTTTTCCACTTCCCCATATATTACGAGTTTCATAACAAATCCCAATGAAAACATATTTTTTACACTTTACTGAGTGTTTTCATTTCTTATCAAAGTCATGATATGTAACAAGCACAGGGATCTGTTTAGGAAAAATTGGGTTCTTTAAAGGACCTCTCACAAAATTTTTCATTTCAAAACAGGACCCCTCACAACATTTTTCATGTCAAAACCCTGCACAAATTTTTTCAAATCAAAGCGGAACCCTTCACAAAACTTTTCACCTTAAAAAAAGGACCCTTCACAAAATTGTCATAAAAGTAGGCTTTTTACAAACTTTTTCACCTGAAAACTAAACTTTTCACATATCTGCTGAATCAACGCTTCACTGAATGTTTTCTTTTCATTTCTTAGCAAAAGTATAAGATGTATGTTTTGGTTTTAAGATTTGCTATTGAACTCTGTTTCATTTAAGGAGGTCCGGGACATACCTATTTTAAATTAGTTTTTATTTATTGAGTTAATATTTTGAAATTTTTTGTGATGCTTAACCATAACATGATAAAACTTATTAATCGGTATAACTCGAAATGTTGTATGTAGAATTTAAACTTTTTTCATTTAAATAAACAAAAATATAAGTTTTAATTTTGATTCTGCATTTTTAAAATTTTTATTGAACTCAGTTTGCTTCATATACAAATATTCAATGTTTTGATTTATTATTGTTGACATTATTGGGCGATGACAACGTACATTTTATACCTGACTACATATCCATTCTTGGACGATTATTCTGAAACTCCAAATTTGTCTAATCACCCCAAGAATCTAATGTTTTTTTAAAACATTCAGTAAATAATTTCCGAACTTGGGCGATTAAGAGTTCATTCATGTGCGATTCTTCTGAAACTCCATGTCACAAAATGCACATCATAACTATTTTACGCACTCAGAATTTTCCATTTTCAGTTCTTTTCCTTTTATTAATATTTTCTCTCCACTTTCCCACTGATAAGAAATCGTAATGAAAACATATCTTGCACTTTACTGAATGTTTTCATAGTGCCAGGTCCAGTAGCAGAAAATTCAAGATGGGAGACAGCCGTCACAGATTTTCTTATCTCTTTTGCAGATTATTTTTCCATCAAACCTTTTATTGTTTCGCTTTACAATTATGTTTAGCTCTTTATTACTTAATAGAAAACTAAGATTATTATCTATAAAAATTAATAAAATGCTTAAAGACATTGCAGGTAAGTGGTGGTTTGATTAATTAATGCTTCAATTGTAAAATATTTTACCACAAATTATTTTCTGCCACTGAAGTATCTGTCACAGACACTTGGAGAATTTTCTGCAACTGTGGTGCCAGGCATAGCAGTTTAAAGTTTAGACGTAATTCAGTGAAGAGAAATTATGTTTTTTTTTTTGTTGTTGTTCTGTCGCCATTTGTCAAAGTTCCCGACATTTCTCAGCGACAGATTGGAAAAATTCAACGTGTGCTTCTGCACTCTTTTGTCAAAATTTGCTATGCATTTCCGCGATCTTTTGATGAAATTTGCAATTATTTTCTCGACTGTTTATCGAATTTTGTGTTTTATTTTTATAGTGATTGTTTTTACAAGATTTTTCATGAAATTCACATTATTTTTTTTTGCGACCATTAGCCAAAGATTTGACAAACTTTGCTATGCATTTCTGCGATCTTTTGATGAAATGTACAATATTTTTCTTCGTTTACTGAAACTTATGTTTTTTTCAGCAATCGTTTCAAAAAATGCACGATTCTCCCCCCCCCCCAAATCGTTTCATGAAATTTGTGGGGGTTTTTTAACAATCAGTGACAAAATTTGTGTTTTTTTTTTTCTGCGGCCATTTGGCAAAATTCGTAATGTGCACTCTTTAGACAAACTTTGCTATGCGTTTCTGTGATCTTTTGATGAAATTTGCAATATTTTTTCTTTGTTTACTGAAATTCACGTTCTTTTTTTCTACGATCGTTTCACAAAATGCACAATTCCTCCCCCCCTCCCCCCCCCCAAATCGTTTCATGAAATTTGCATTTTTTTTTTTTTTTTTTTTCAACGATCAGTGACAAAATTTGTGTTTTTCTTTTCCGCGGCCATTTGTCGAAGTTCCCGATATTTCTCAGTTACAGATTGGCAAAATTGGCATATGCTTCTGCACTTTTTTGACGAAATTTGCCATGCATTTCCGCGATCTTTTGATGAAATTTACAATATTTTTCTTCGATTGTTTACTGAAATTTGCGGGGGTTTTTTCAGCAATCGTTTGACGAAATTTGCGTTTTTTTTTTTTTTTTTTCATGATTTTTTTTAAACGATCAGTGACAAAATTTGTTTTTCTTGGCGTCGTTTGGCGGAATTTTTTTTTTTTTTTTTTTTTTTTTTTTTTCTAATGATCATTTCACAATTTTTTTCAACGATCTATGACAAAATTTGTGATTTTTTTTTAATTTGTGACAATTTATCGCATGTTATGTGTTCACCGTTCATGGGTGTCTAAAAATATAGTCAACAATTTTAACAGGAAGATAGATTATAAATAACGAACACTCAAAATTTTCGCTTTATTGAATTATGCCTAAACTTTGCACTGCACTTTGAATGTGAAAACATTCAATAAAGTATAACATATGTTTTCATTAGGATGAGAAAATATTAACAAAAGAATAAGAACTGAGTGAAAAATCCTTGAGTTCATGAAATACTTAATATGGCGTGCATTTTGTGATATATTAGGAGTTTTATAAGAATCGCATGTGAATGGATTCTTAATCGCTCAAGAACGGAAATTATTTACTTCATAAAAAGTTCAAGAAACACGTTCTATGCTTGGGCGACTATGCATATGTAAATTGCCATTGACATGAAAAACGAATACAATTGAAATTAACTTACGTGAATGATAACACTTTAAAATTTTAAAGAAGGTGGGAGAGTTGAATTTCGAGTTTGGAAGGCGGGTGACGATAATTGTCCTTACAACTGTAGCGTTTTCTTCGATGAGTATCCTTTATATGTTGTTTTCTGACAGAGGTCGTTTTAAAGCTTTTGGTATGTACATTACTAAGCACTCACTCCTCTCCTCTTAACTAATTTTTTCATCAGTAGAGGGTGTTTTAAAATTTTAATTTGTTCATGACTATGGCATACAATTTTACAAAAATTTATGAATAAAATTTGCATAACATCTCAACAATTTGCAACTGCTTCTCCCCCATTTTCACACTGTGAGTGGGTACGTATTTCAGACAAAATAGAGTTTCATATAAATTACAGGTTTCTTTATAAATATTACCACGGACCCGGGCAACGCAGGGCGGGTCAGCTAGTATATATAAACAGAGTATTTGTGGTAACCGCTGTGATAATGTAATATGTTGGTAAATCAATTATTCTGTCCAACTATTCTTGTTCTTCATCCAAAAATTTAAAAAATACATTTTAAATCTACGAATTGCAATTTTAGTTCATCCAAAGAATAGCTAGACCATATATCAATGCTTTAGCAGTGCAAAATTCCAAAATAACTTAATATCTCAGATTCTTCATATTAACGTAGGTGACAGGAAAAAAAATTGACTGAGACAAATATAAATCTGTATTCATGAAGCAAAAAATAGGCTTTTAGAAACAAAAAAAAAAATGTACTGCTGGTTAGAATGTGTAAAAATTTGTTTATTAATCTAGTAAGCATTCATAAATAAAATTGATTTATTTATTCATTTTAAAAAAGTTATCTTTGGTGCAAAGAACAGTTGATTGGCCTATATGTATTTCTTGTAATATATAAAATGATTGATAATGCAATGTCTAGCAAAAAAAAAAGAGAGATAATAAGAAATACACAGCAGGCAACGCCAAAAAACTCATGGCATGTATGCAAATCTAGCAGTAAGTATTTTTATTATTATTTAAACTTTCTTATATATAAATTTATATGTGCTTATATAGGTTGGTTGTATGATGTTTAATGGCACAAAATCCCCTAAGGGACATGCTGCGCCAAAAGAAGAATAGGCTAAAAAACCGATAAAAAATTAAAGAGCAATGTGAAAAGGAATCTGGATGGGGGATCCCATCCAGATGTAGTCAGCCAAGTGTAGATGAACAAGATTGAAAACTAAACCATCTTAACTTAAAATAACTATAACTTATAACTTAAAATAAAAATTGCAGTCTAATGGGATGTTTATATAGGAAAAATTATAAGATACAGTACTGTCTGGCTCAGTCAAGAAAAACCCTGAGTAGATTTCCTGCTTTCGGAAGTTGTAAACCTTGTTTCTCAGAATGACCGATTGAACAGGAGAAAAGAAATCACCACACCTCCATACAATAAAGTCGACTGACCAGTTAACCTGAAAACAGAACAGAGTCAAAACCAGTTCCAGAGTTTTTCTTGTCTGAGCCAGACAGTACAATGAGTCAATGATATACAGTACAGAACCATTTATCCGGAATGGTTGGGGTCAGATGTATTCTGGATAACGGGCTATTTCGGTTAACTGGTTGGGCATTAAAGCAGCATTCATTTGATAAGTTTTGTGGATTATCTGGTTGTGGCATTATTTCCGATTTTAAATTATTAGATTACTTGGATTAAAAATCGGATGCAAGAAAGATCAAAAGTTAACCAGAGTTTGAAAGGAGGTAATTTATGGAAATCCCTTGGGAACAAAAATTCATCTTTCCTCTGCATAAAAATTAAAACATCTAAAATACAACTAAATATGTTTCCATTTCAAATACTAGATGTTGACATCAAATTACACAATTGTTTAAAGCAATGCATATGTCAAACTGGCAGTGTATGGCACTTTTTCTCAAAGATTCTGATATATGTCAAATAGAAATATCATTCCGGATAACTGGTTTCGGGATGAATGGTTCCATACTGTATTACAGATACTCATGATGTTTGATGGTGCTTTTTTATAATACATACCACTGATTATTATTTTATATCTCTTATTTTCTGTCATTTTTAATACTTTACAGATAGTTCCACAATATGCGGGCAAAGGCACAGAGAAAGGAAGAGAAAAAGAACTCAAACGGAATTACGAAATTTTGAAACAACAGCGTTAGAAATGCAGAAGAATATCTTCCAGCAAGTAACAAGCCTTGCAGAGAGTGTGGCACAGGTTGTTCCGACAGTGTCGTCGCAACAGGACATTTTGATTTCTATTAACAATAATATGCAAGCATTATTAAATATGATTGATCAAACAAATTATTGGCATTAGATTTAAATGCAGACGAAGAATTTGCTAATCAAATATGAATTTTAATTATTATTTTTTTTATTTTATTGAAAAAATTAATTTGTTAATACAGGGTGTCCAAAAAGTCTGGAAATAGTTGAATAACTTGAGAAATACACATCGTGTTGAAAAATAGATGTTAAATATACAGGACAAATGATGGACCCATCAAAATAAAATCATATTTTCAAAACTACTGGACATATTACAATAAATGATACATGAATCTAAAGAGAAATATACTAAGTTTTTTTCAGTTACAAATGTTCGATATACAGGACAAATGATCGACCCGATTAAAAAATCATTTTCAAATGTCCAATGTGTGACCCTTTTGTCTCAATATATATATATATTTTAAATCTTGATGCATAAAGTAAAATTTAAAGGGGAGGGCTTATAAGTGGCACTTTTTCAAAAGAAGAAAAATTCATATATGGGGGGGGGGGGGGGGGAGCTTACTTTCAGTACTTTAGGGTAGTTTTAAAAAAGTACACAAACTTAACATAATTATGTTAAATACTACATTAAATATTAATTAATTTGAATTAATTTTAAAATGTTTTTCTTACACCGGTTTTTTAGTTCGAACTAGATTAATAAAAGTAATATAACATTTCACAAAATTAATACTGTTGCTTATTCTATCAAAATTAAGATCACACGATGATAATGATGTGAAAGATAATTAAAAATGCAAAAGAATTTTAATGGAATGTATAAGTTGTTTGTGGGTTTTAAAACAAAAAATTTTGTGGGTTTTAAACAAAAAATTTTGTGGGTTTTAAAACAAAAAAGTGCTAACATAGAATTTTTTTTGTCAAATGGAATGATTGGGAAAAATAGTTATTAAACGAAAACTATTATCCATAATATTCTGCAGTTAACCTTTTTCATTTCACTTTGCTTGCTCCCAACCATTGTAATGAAATATACTATATAATTTTCAGAATACTATATAATTTTCTGGTTAATTTTCAGAAGATTGAATAAATCTTTTAATGAGGATAATGTGAAGAATGCTGATGATACAGAAATTTCACATGTTGAAGAAGGGACCAGCAAAAATGTAAGTTTGCAGGATGAATTTTATATATAAAAAAAAAAAATCAAATAACTGAAGAAAACAGTTAGAAAACAAACATCATTTCAGTTTGCATCTATTAAAGAAAAGGACAGTCATGTGCTTATGTTTACAGGACTACCAAATGCATCTATTTTTCAAATGCTGTTAGGCTATATTACACGTTTCGATATAGATTACACTTTTAGATGGAAAGTAGAATCCATACCATTTGAAGAACAGCTGTTCATAACGCTGCAAAAACTAAGACAACATTACACATTTGAAGACTTAAATGTTAGGTACAGTGTTTCTGATACTACAATCAGAAATATATTTCACACTTTTCTGTCTGTGATACATGAAGCCTTATTTGCATCCATCGTTGAAGGTAATGCTGTGCCATCTTTAAGCAACGTCAAAAAAACTCAGACTAAAGAACGTGAATTTGAAAACACTCATTTTATTATAGATAGCACAGAAATATATGTATACAGGGTGTCCCAGAAGTAATGGGACAAACTTTAAGGGGAGGTAGTGGACATCAAAGGATTCAAAATTGCATAGCAATCCATGGTCGGAAACGGCCTCGTTCGCCGCTAGGTGGTGTTGCTCACAAGACCCACTCTTAAGGCCACCACGGTCTCCTGATTTAAGCAGCATAGATTTCTTTCCCTGGGATGCACTGAAAAGTGCTTTGTACGCAACGCCTGTGTATTCTGATATGGATCTGGTTGCAAGATTCGACTGTACTGCTGCGGATATCCAATAAAATCCAGGTGTAACTGAGCGAATCCGCCGATCCATGGTTCGACGGTGTAATGCATGCATTGCTAGCAATGGTGGAAACTTTGAACATCTTTTGTAACATTTTCACATATCATCTGTCAGAGTAAATGTAATATCGTTGACCAATAAATTATTTCAGATGACCTCAGTCTTGTGTCTCTTCGTCCCTTGTACCTATCATACTACCTTCCCATGACGTTTCCGGCCATGGGTTGCTATGCAATTCTGAATCCTTGTGATGTCCCCTACCTCCCCTTAAAGTTTGTCCCATTACTTCTGGGACACTCTGTATATACATATATATATATAGAGAGAGAGAGAGAAAACCCCTGTTCAGACTTGGAGGCTAAAGGTCAAACATATTTGCATTATAAAAAAAGACAGACCTTTAAGGGCTTGGTAGGTGTCACACCAAATAATGTTATTTGTTTTGCCAGCAACTTATACACCGGGTCTATTTCTGACAAAGTGTTATTTAAAGAATCTGGGCTGGTGAACTACTTTTAGCCGACAAAGGTTTTGCGATTCATGATAAGCTGCCTATCGGTGTATCCCTGAATATACCACCATTTCTTTTTAACCTCAAATTCACTGAACAGGAGGCTATAATTTACCACAAAATTAGCCAGAAAGAGAATACATGTAGAAAGGCAAATCCAGCGTATAAAAACTTTTGAGATTCTAGAATTAATTCCGCATCAATTTAAGGGCGAAGCAAGTATTATACTTCAAGTATGTGCAACATTAGTCAATTTGCAAAATCCACTAATTAAAGATTAAATTTGTAAATATTTCATTTTAGTGGCTTTGGGCTGTCTAGTATTAAAATACATTGTTAGAGTGAGATTTTAGGTAACGGTCGTCGTTACTTAAAAGAATATCTAAAAAGATACCGACTCCTCCCTTGTTTCCGTCATGAGCGGGCTAGGCAAATTAGATTGCTGCGTTGTTGGATGAAAGGGGAATGAAGACTCGCTTGGCAAATAAGGTTCTTAGGATTGTTTGAGTGACATGAAAGAAGTTAGGGAAATTGAAATACATTGTAGACTATTTGAATATTTTTACAAATATTTAATCTAAACTCTCACTCTCGATTTTGCACTTACATCTTCGCTTGAGTTTTCTCGTTAGCTCAAGGTTTTTTATTTATGATGAAGTTTCCTACTATTCCTACCCGAACACCTTTGCTTGCCGCTGTTGAGGCCGAACCTGCCGTCGGCTCCACAGTATTGTCCGCACCTGATGCCGGTGCCTCCTTAGATTTAGCCGGGGACTCTGTCTCTAGCGCCGGCTCTTCGGCTGTTGAGGAGCCATGCAGTCAAGTTCTACATTTTTCGATTCTGGATTTGCAGCTTCGACCTCTCTCGCCTCGGATATCAATTCTAGTCGGTTAGTGTCAGTTCACTGCATTCACCTGCTAAAAAAGGGATAGTTAAGCCTCTGTTTATTCATCATTTTGAGCGAACCAGCGCTAACAACCGCACCAGTTAATTTTTCTTTTTGCTTTTTTGTTGTGTAAATTGGATTTAATCAAGTATTTTTTCGCAACTAAAAGACTAAACGGGAATATTTCGGGAAATATTACAACAGAGGCGAGGACATGTGTTTTTGTGTTGTCGAACTAATGCTTGCTGCTATTAAAGAAGCTCTTCACGAACAACTTATGACAAGTAACATTATAATTAACACGCCTTTAATATTGACCTACCTAACTGAAGCTAACGAACTATTTAAATTTCTACGAAATGTTTCTGAGGAACTAACCGATAGCACCCGCTTCATAAAAGTTGAAAAAGTGCCGTTTAATTTGAAATTTTTATTGATTATGCAGTTAACCGCCGCATTACTAATCCTTATACCAAACCTACCAATATTCTGAAATTTTAAAAAACCCTTATAAAGAAACAAAAGAATTTGCAGATGAACATTACGAAAATGCTAAATTGTTTGTAAAGATGCCTGATAGACATCGCCATTCCATTGCGGCTTCTAAAGTCATCCATGCGTACATCCCCGAAATAATTGCTCGGACTCCTAATATTATGTTTGTTAAACAACAAATTAGAGGCATATATGAGTGGTGGGAGCGTGGAGACGATTTTGAACGGGACAATTTGGTCTCTGGCTGAAAAGACAAGAAGATGGCACGGGGAATGCAAGTTGATACATTTATTAACCGAGGTTTTTCAATCTTATCAGATTACTCGAACCAAAAACAGGTGGTTGGGATTAGAGGGTGAAATAAATTCGGGGAAAAGTACTTTAGCACGCTCAATTATGGATCTTTTTGGGGGAATTAGTATTGGCATAAATACACGCGAAGACAGTCGCTTGACATTTCAACTGTCCATGGCTATCGGGCATCGTTACGTATTATTCGATGATGTTACGCCCTAAATTACCTATCCTAATTTACCTAAAGTAAATTACCTATCATCAAACTCGTTTCCACCTCACAGCCAGTGGGTTCTGGCAGGTCTGTGGAAAGGATTATTACAGACGCTGTTTGATTACGAGAATGAAGAACCACCCCCCCCACGGACCTAATTTACCTAATGTAAATTACCTATCATCAAACTCGTTTCCACCTCACAGCCAGCGAGTTCTGGCAAGTCTGTGGGAAGGATTATTACAGACGCTGTTTGATTACAAGAATGAAGTACCACCCCCCCCCTCCCCCCCCCCACGGACTTTCTGTTTTCCAGTGCGAAAGCATTTCAAACCCACGAAAAAGGTTCAGACCAAGTATTTGAGGGATGGATCTTCCTTATACTTTGAATGGGATGATAGCCTCCGGGATTTGAACGACAACGAATGGACCGACCTTCAATTGAAAATGGTAACAGAGTTGATTTGAATAAAACACCTAATTTAGGTTTCAAATTTTTTTTCAAATTTATAATAAAAAATGTTTATACCACATAAAAAAAGATTTTTATTTAACAGGTGGAATATTGCGCTTTTGTTCTTTGCTGGAGCCGCCGATGATCAAGTTGCGATGCAACCATAGCTTTCCCACTCTCTGCTTAAGGCAGGCATTGCAAAATCAAACAAAGTTATAAATGTCCAGTTTGTGATAGCCCCATTTGCACTTCTATCATTGACGTCTTGATGGAGACCGATGATAAAAAGGAAGATAGCAATCCTGATCACCCCACACCTCCGTCGCCGGAAGAAGAACGATTTTGTTCGAAGATGACGTTTACAAGCCACGGTCCCCACGAACCCTGCGTTTATTTATTTCAGTTCTTTCAGCTAATATTGGGCATATCCAGAAAATGGAGAGCCGCTTACGAAGGTGGGAGAGAGCTCTCGCCAGAGCAAAAGAAGATTTATCCGCGGCGCATAGGGGTATAAACGCAAATATGAAAACTTGGAAAGATATAGTGAGATAATTGAAAAATTGAGGAAGAGTGTTCGGAAAGATATCGACAATATAGTGAGCTGAAATTTCAGTCGCTTTCTAAACGTAGCAAGAAGATTGTTAGCTCAAAGGTTTTAAGTGCATTTTTCTTGTCAATTATAATTATTAATATAACTGGCAATTCCCATACAGTTGTCGCATTCCTTTTAGTCACGTTTCCCTTAGTTTTTTTCTTTTCCAAAAAAATTAAGACAAGTGGTAAATATTCAGAATTGTTGAATATATATATATACATAACTTTTTTCTGTGATGTAGGCAAGTGGGGCCTGTTAATGAAAAATTTCTAAGTAATTTTTAGTTTAAGATGCTGGATATGTATCAGCTTATGGATTCAACAATATCAGTTGTGAGGATAATAGGCCTTTCAGTTAAAGCTCATGTTTAGATATGTGATCAAACAATCAAGCAATGTGGATTGAATTTGGTGTGCATGTTTCTAGAAAACATGAAACACCATAGGTGATTCAACTAAAGAAAAATCATACTGTAGCTGATGTTCCACATTTCCTAAAAAAATTGAGAGGCCCCTTCTCTAAACACGATCTGATTGTTCCACAAGATGCTGTTGACAAATATCTTCCATGAAAGTTTGTACAGAGTAAATTTTTGAAAAACTTGTGGGAATACATAATGATATTTAAGGTTGATTCAACATCTGAGCAGAGAGCACCTATTTCCTACAGAGTATACAAAAATGAATGTAGCCTCAGCAGCACAGCTTTTTTCAATTCAAACAGCTAGGCTACATTAATTGCCAGCTGATGCTCTGACAACTGCATGGTTCATTCGAGAATTGAACAACTGGCTTAAAATGTCAGTCAGGCACAGCAAGGAAGGAATCACGCTTGACAACAGAGCTGAAAATTTTTAGTTCCTCACAACTTTATTCACACTATCCAACATATGATATTTGATAAAAGTTGGAAGCCTGTGCAAACAGGTATAATTATGTTAACCATTATTGTGATGAATATAGCTTCAGAAATGTTTTCAGAAAGCTGCAATTTTATTTAACCTTCGACACAGAGCCTGTATGGTTGGTTGGTTGTATTAGGTTTTATGGCACAATTCCCTATAGGGACATGCTGCGTCAAATAAAAAGTGAGTCAAGAAAAAATAATGAAATGAGATAAAATGTAAACTGAAAAGCTATCTGGATGGGAATTAAGTCGTTTAACAAGGGTAAAAAAACCAAAGAAAAAATAGAAACCCAGTAAAGCAAAGTAAATGGAAGTTAAGCAAAGGTAAAGCAAAGCTCTCTGGATGAGGTTTCCATCCAGATGTCAATAAAGTCAAACTTATGAAGCTTATAAAAACTAAATCTCAAAATAAAAACCAGTGTGTTTTAAAAAAGTAAAGAGTGCCCATGAGGTGTTTCCCCAATCAGGTTTGTCAAGATTGGTGATGATGTGTTAAAATATATTCTATATAAATGCCAGAGGCTTGGACAATCAGTTAAAACATGATGAATGGTCAGGTAATCAAAATGACAATGTGGACACATGGGTGCATCCTCCCGAATTAAAAGATGTTTATGAGTGATTCTTGAATGTCCAATTCTCCGACGAGTCAGAATAACATCAGTTTTTCTTGGATAAATCGGAAACCAGGTCATTATTGTTGGTTTGGTATGGTGCAGTTTATTATTGTATTCCAAATCCCAACTCTCTGCCATTTATTACGAATAAAGAGTTTTATAAGTAGTTAAACGTCTGAGAATGGAATTCTATGGTAAAAAGGATTAAGAACCAGTTTTGCTGCCTCATCTGCCTTTTCATTTCCAGGGATACCCATGTGTCCAGGTACCCAGCAAAATAAAATTCGATAACCACGTCTTGTCAATTTATTGTAAAAATCCAGGATAGCTGAAACATAAGGATGCTTTTTAAAAATTCTAATTGCGTCAATAGAAGTATTCGAGTCAGTATATATGATTAAGGATTTATTATGGTGATGAGAAATGTGCAACATGGCTCTCTCTATCGCAATCAACTCAGCTGTAAAGACAGACATTGATGCGTAAAGACGATAACTAAAACTAGTGTTGTCATTAAAAAACCCGCAGACAACGATATTCCCACTATTAGAACCATCTGTATAAATATCAGTGTAGGTATTAAAATTTGCACGATGTGCAGCAAATAATTGTTGAATAACTGCAGGAGCCAAATTGTTTTTGTCGTATCCTTTAAAAGGATGAAGCGAAGTAATATCGGGAGGTTTCCAAGGAGGGATTACATGCAATGGACATGGACTCACCTCAATATTACTCAGAGGGCCATTATCAATAATATTCCTAATTCCGACTCTGAAAGATGGGATGCAAGAGGGTCGAATCTGATAAAGAATATCATTGTTAGTATTTTAAATATAGGTGTGAAGAGGATGGTCAGGATGAGAAAGGACACGGTAATACAATTCTAATGATAGTTTTTCACGAGTACGGTATAATGTTGGTTCATTACAGTCAACATAAAGACTTAAAATTGGAGATGTACGAAATGCACCAGAGCAAACACGGAGTGCGCTATGGTGCACAGCGTCAAGTTTTTTAAGAACAGAATTACGGGCAGAACCATAGACCTGGCAGGCATATTCGATTTTAGTACGGATTACAGCTCTATAGATTTTAAGGAGAGAAGTGCGGTCTGATCCCCAAGATGTATTAGAAAGTACATTAAGTAAATTAAGCAATTTTTCACATTTTGTCCGTAATTGTAAAACATGTGGTAAAAAAGTAAGTTTATTGTTGAAATATAGGCCTAGATAACGAACATTCTCCACAACAGGAATTTGAGATGAACCGATAAAAATTTCAGGATCTGGAGAGCCTGTATGGATTAGAGAATGTTTTTATCTCAGATACATAAAAAGCAGGATTGAAGCCAACTGCACTGCAAGCCAAAAGAGCTAAAATGTGTTTGTGTATCTGAATTAGTTTCTGAATTGATAAACACAGATTATTTAACAGACAATGATTTCCACCTTCTAAGTTTTTCAAAAGAAAATTTACCATTGAGTTTAGACTAAATTTACAGCTGGAAGTGCAACAACTTTATCTGGGCCAATGCAACATCACCTAAGCAAGAAAATGACATACATTATATCGCAGGCGCATCATTAGCTGAATTGTTGAAAAAGAAATTTTTTCAGCTTGCAAAGATGCCATTGTTCATGCAGTAGACGATGCTGAACCACTTGTGCCTCGACATAGGATGTTACTCACTGAACAATGCAACCTAGATGGATTACAAACAATGGAATCTGGTGTATAACGAATATGCCGCAAGACTGGAAGATGGCTACAGATGTACAAAGAAATTTCATTTGATACTGCAGTCATTGCAGCCTCAAAGAATATTACAGTAATATTGTTTGCCAACATGTTGCAATATCAAAGAAGAAATAATAAATTAGTACTTGATCACTAGATGAAAAGGAATAACAAAAGCCCTGAAAATAAAGAAATTACCTGGAGTCAAGTACAGTACAAATTCTTCAAAGAGAATATAATTTAATATCCTTTGAAATTCAAATGCTGGTCATATCAATACTTTTCAATTTTGTCTATCGATATGTATTCTTTTGCAGAACTTGCATTCGACAGTTAGGGGGTTGACTTATATGCGAGTATATAGGGTATATCAAATATGATGTGTATATATTGCATATTTTTTTGTTCCTCCTATTTCATTGGTGAATATGACATCTCATTGTTTACCACCACAAAAGGTACCATCATCCCTGACAAGTTTGCCTGTTTCCCATTCTCAAGGCCCTACTATCCCCTTTGCAACGAGGAAGGTATGAGAATTCGTCTAGACAGATTACCAGCTTCCAAATAATCATTCGATGTGGAGACTTTACTCAAACTATTTATACTGCCTCTTAAAAAAGCTCCAGCCCAATGTAATCTTTAAAAATGGTAGTTTATACAAACTGATAAACTCATGATTCTGTTGAAGAGTAAAAAATTATATTTTTGCATGATTATAAAAAATATAGTTAAAAATATGGGCATGTATACAGTTTTTTTCTCTAGACTTTTCTTACGTATATTTGTTAATCCATTTTACAAAATGGTTCAGAATTTTTCATTTTTGTCATTACAAATAATTTTATTTATTTTAAGCGGACATTGCTTCTCAAATCAAGTATTATGGTAACCATTTGTTCAGAAAAGTGTACCAAATAGTGTTCGAAACATTTCACAGAGTTTTGTTAAAAGTTCATCGGTGGCTAGAAATGTATTTTCCTCGATTATATATCAGAGTTATAATGTATGTACTGTAATTTTCTGAAATGCATGTAACTTGTTAAACTGAGTGATTTTTATTTAAGTGGTATGTAATGTGTTATATTTTTGAGGTTCTTCAATAATATAATTTTGCAGTCCTCCCTTCTGCTTCAAAATGACCCCCCTGTTTGTGTTACTCACATGTTGCATATTTTCATAAAAATTATAGTTTTAATGAAAATGTTTTCTTTCCAAGCGAAAACCAAAATCCCTTAATTCCTTCATTATTAAATTGTATGACACAACTTGAGAGATTCCAACTTAATTTAACTACACAAATTAAGCATTTTTCTAAACACCTTTGTATTCACCATTGAAATATTGTTTAGATAGGTGTTATTCGATTATTCACTTACACAAATCAAGGCCTTACTTAGATAACCCACGTTACTGGAGAATTAGGAGAATCTCACAGCAGGCGAACGAATCAGAGGAAGGAGGTTTGACACAAGAACAAACAGAGGATAAATGTAGGGAAGTTTCTACCTTCGGATCTTTTATTTGACATGGCGGCTCCGATATAATTGCTCGATTTACCTGTGGATATTTTGTTAAAAAATTTTTAGAGAATTTGGGCCTCTAAACAATAAACTTCATACATTATGGGACATGCCAGAATTTAAACATCTGATACAATACCGTGGTGCTTACTTAAACTCTTCTAATCCTTTTTTCTTGGATTACGTCAAAATTTTACGAAGCCTTCGTCCAGGGTGGTATGTACAACGAAACCAATGTTTTCATCGGTTTTATTTGCAAATTAACGAATGCATGCTCCAGGTAACCTTTTTTCATTTTGCATTGCAGTCATATGGAAGATTTTATCAGCCTAATGCACGTTTTGCAGAGCATAGCTCATCCATTGCCACACAAGACGAGACATGCACCTCTTTTTAAAGGGCTTCGATGCCTTGGAAAATAGAAACTTGCTCCTGTATTATTTGAAGGGTTATGGTTTAATTTTGGTAGATGATACCTCAGACACCCTCAAAATACACATGTATGAGGAGACGGAATACAATATCGAAAGGAATGTACCCTGCCCCGTGCTGGACTGTACGCAGAATATTTAACATTTTCATGTGATGTGGACCTTTGATGCAAAACTCGTGGTGGAATGCAGATTGCAACCTGAACAGCATGAGTTGTGTCATTGCAAAGACTTACAGTTCAAACTCTCTCCATGCATGTTGGAAGCTACCCTCAATTATACACACCTGACTTTGAAGGAAGGCAACTCCTTTCCCCTGATCGGGCGACAAGACTTTTTATTTTATATTTGATGTAAGTAACTTTTTTTTTTCACTTTCTTCAGGAAAACAGGAGACGTGCTCCACCCGTCCCGAGACCTATTCTCAGCCCCATAGCAGGTACAATCTGATTGAATTATTCATAGATTACTGTGAACTTCTAATATTGTGTCTTGCTGCAGTCTTTCACTGACTGACGTTACTGATTTTAGTAATGGTGGGGTATGGTGTGTAAAGTAGCAGGCCTCCTCGTGGTGCAAACCGGATAACGCCAAATCTGCTACACATATATAATACAATTATTTCTCATCCATAAGCAAAAGCTTTTACTCATTCTTGCGCTTCACCGCAATGCTCGCTTAGCTGCCCTTTTCAGAGCTCTAGTCTCCCAGTGGTTTACATCATAAACCACCCAAAACCTATTTTATTTTTTAATATTGCGTGCTCAAACTAGTTAGAGTATATTTTTCTGATTAATTTTATATAAGTTGCAGCAAAATCCGTCAGTAAATATCGGAGATATTTAATTTAACGTTTTCTGTGTTTTCCTATTTTTAAATGTTGGCGCTAGGCATTCTGTCCGCCATTGGAAAAAGGATGCGTATCTGCGCCATTTTTTTTCGTACAATTCGGGGACGTCGCGAGACGGCACGCGCAAAGTTCATTCAACTCGTTTCGAGCCTGGATGAAGCGGGGAACTTGAATGCATCGGATTGGTTATTTTCAAATTCTTAGACATTCTTCGAAGCTGAGATCTGTTCTTCATCAGTCATCTGGGGATTAAGGAGAACGGTTGATTTCTCGAGGTGTGCGTGGCCCCGGCCATCGTGACACTCCGAGAGATGAGAAGACTTCTTCCGACTCGACGGCTGCCTTTAAGTGAAGCTCTGGTGTTATGATGAAACAATAATGGCCACCATCTAATTTTATTTCCAAAAAATTATTGAGGCTGAAGCAATCACAACCAATAGTACTTTTGGGAAGTCGGCGTCGAATGTTGATTGAAGAAAAGCTTTCCCGAACTCTATTCCTGATACAAGCATTTTGGAAATGCGAAACCGGTCCGTCATAAGGAAGAACCATCATCCTTGTTAAGTTGGTGAACCTCAGCTTCTCCACCTCGCAATTTTAAGTTGTAAAATTTATTCAAATTACGTTTAACCCGGGAGAACTCGCTGCATGAGATTTTCTCTCACAGTCGTACTTTTTTAAGACTCTTATTTAAATCATTTTTCATTTTAATTAAAACTTCAAAATGTTTTTCAATTATTTTACCTATTTTGTGAATAAAATTACTAAGCCAACCAAAAACAGTTGATATTATATGAATGAAAAGTAAAAGAAAAGAAATTGGGCATTCTCACTAGCGAGTTCTACCGGGTTAATAATTTTTAAGTGCTCAACAACGGGATAGCCATCCACAAAAGTTTGCCAAAGTTTAAGCTTCAATTGTGTGTTCATCGAATCATTATAATCAACTCAGCCAAAATAGACTTTTTCTTCATTAACCTCTGATGTCATATAAAATCATCGAAACATCGTTTTCCTTTAGAACTAACCATTGACAATACTTCATGTGACTGAACTTTGACGAACTTATAAAAATTTAATAAACTCGAGCTGATTAAGTTCATCGAGATGTGTTGAAATAACTCGAAAATCCACTAATGACTCTGCCAAATTGCTGAAGATTAAAGCATAATAATCATTTTAGGATCCTCTTAATTTAAATCTATTTAAAAATCTATTTCTTCTATTACAATAATATTAATCAAAATGATCTATGAAAGTTAATTTATGATCACGAAGAATACTAAATTTAAGTATGTTCCTGTAAAGTATGTGTTACTCTAATTACACTTCTGGATCCAGAAAAATATTTTTTTGTGCATTTATTTCAATAAAAAATATAGCTTTTATTATTTCTCTAGCGATTGATTGATCTACACAACACAGACGGGTGAGTGTTTTCTTTATTATTTTCATTTTGTAGACGGAAGAGTAACTTAGCAAATATTTAGAATTATATAGATGGCTTACAACTTCAAAGATCTTTTCCTTTAATGTAATGTTACTCCACTTTTACTTTCCGGTCGTTATGTGTCTTTGGACAGAGGGATTTCATGCCTTAAAGATTTTAACTTTATTAATTCAAATGTTTCTACTTCTTAAATGCTGCCAATTTAAATAACTTATTTTTATTAATTTTATATCCCTTTCTCCAAAGTCACGTATCAATTTCCTTTAACATACATTTTTTAATGGCAAAAAAAGTTTAAACTGACTTTTCATCGAAAAATCCTCTTGAATTTTATAACTTTTTCAGCAATCTCGGATTATGAGCAATGCATTTATCGATTGTGTCTTGTGGCATGTTGTTCCAGCTTTCATTTAAAGCCTTTCACATGTTTTCATGTGGTAAGTGGCACCAATCACGAACGTTTCTATCGAAATCTTCCCTTAAAAGTTCGATCGGATTCAGATCGGGACTCTGAGGAGGCCACACCATACACTTTCTACATTTTTTTTGTTTTAAATAGCCTTTCGATTATTTCAAACTATGTTTAGGGTCATCACCTTGTTGCAAAATGAACTTATCGCCAATGAGTCTCAGCCAGGAAGGATTGGCATTTGTTTCATAAATCATTTTGTATTGTTCTTTTTCCATAATTACTTGGGTATGTACTAAATCTATAGTTCCATACTTTGAAAAACAACCCCAGACCATAACAGACCTACTGTGCCGTGCTTCGCATGTAGCACCACACAATCTGGCAGCATCTTTTTTCCGGAACAATGCCTTAGAAAAATTCTCTTTTTTGTTCCAAATATTTCGAACTTAGATTCGTCATTCCGAAGAACTTTTTTTAAATCTTCTTCTGTCCAATCTCGATGGGTAAGGGCCCACTGCATCTTGTGGGTTCTGTTCGGGGGCATCTGTTCTTGTTCTGTGGATTTAATAGCGGTTTTCGGACAGCAACGCTGCCAAACAAATTAGCGTCTCTCAGTCGTCTTTTTACAGTAGTATTGACACAGGTTTGGATCAAGATTTGTTTAATTAAGTGCGAATTTCTGCCCCTGTTAAGCATATATTCCGCTTGCTGGTAACAACAATGAAATTATCCTTGCTAGAAGTGGTTGCTTTCAGCCATCCTAAGTGTGAACAATCATGATAACTGCCAGTTTCCTTGTATCAAATGATTTTTCAATGAACACATGTCTTCGATTATTTACACTGAGTGGCAATGACATGTTCAGATTTGCCTTCATTATATAGAACAATGATGGCAGACCGTGTTTCGATGCTGATTTCTCTCCCTTCCCAAGTCACCACAAAATCAGACTAAACAAGAAAGTGTGTGAAGAACTTCGACATAATAGTGTATAGCAATATGAAACACTTAAAAAAAAAGTACACAAACAGTTAAATAAGTGGCTACCTAGAAGTTATAAAGAAAAATCCCTTATTTGAAAATTAGGTGTAAATAACTGTTGTATTTCTTATATTCCTCTGAAGAAGACTATGTTATTATAGTTGAAAGTACTAAGGTATTAAAATAATTTAACATTTTTAAATACTGTGTCATCTTTTAAGTAATTTTGCACATAGTGTAAGTTTAAATTCATTGGGCTTCTCCTATTACAAGGATTGGTGCAAAAAACAAAGCAAATATGGTTTGGGTCAAAGAGACCAATTGTTACCACACCATTCCTTGGCAAGGTTATGAGTCAGCAACAGTATTATTCACTAATAATGAAGTATCTTTATTTTGAGAATAACAAAACTTTTGATATTACTACGCAGCCAAACCCAAAACTAAGAAAAATATACTTATAAACAATTTCAAACATGTATATCCATTTTCTATCAAAAATCTCTTGTTTTCATGTTCTTCTAGTGATTTCAATCACCTTCGGCCCTCCGCCTCTCTTTTTCTGACGAAGGAATTTGATTCGATGCGCTCTGAAGCCTCATTGGCTGATGAAGTTAGCCGTCAAATCCGAAAGACATTCTCCCCGCTACAGCTCTCTGAGACATCCAGTTCCTCTGACGTCTCAATCCTTTCTCTTTGCTCGATCTTTTCCGGCAGTTTGATTCCTTGCGCTTCGCATTCTCATTGGCTGCTGAAGTTAGCCATCAAATTCTTGCCTGCTTCTACTCAAAATTTGATATCAGCAAACTTCTATTTTTGTAACTTTTCTTAATCCTATCATAAATTAGGAATTTGTGAGAAATTCCACATATTGCTCAACGCCTATGCATTATGACAAACCGACTGATACACCACCATCTATGGAATGTAAACTAGAGCATCACAACTGTAGTAGGCACTTCAAAAGTACTGCATTGGATATTTTCATTATATATAAAATCCTGGAAAATATACAGGGTGATTATAAGTAAAGTTTAAGTTTTAAGGGGCTCAGGGCTTGAAAATTTTTAAAAAATCGATTTTCCTTTTAGTATCTATTTTAATTATTTATTTAATTCTGAACACATTGCAAAACACCGCATAAAAATATTTGCATTTTTAACAGAGTTATGAGCATTTATGTAACAATCGTTACAAAGCCGCACCCATTTAATGGCAACTTAAAGTCGCGTTTTCTCAAAACTTGACTTTTGACGACTATGCGTAAGATTAAAAAAAAACTATTTGATGGAATGGCTTCAAATTTTTTTTGCATGCATATAACATCATTATTTATAGAATGAATTAATCTATTTTAGATAGTTTAATATTTTGAGTATATTTAATGAAAAAAAGTTGTATTTTTTAGGGTTTTTTACATTTTCAAATTTGAGAGGTTTTTTAATAAGGTTTCCTTTGAGTGATAGTAATATCCTTAATTCATTCTGTAGAGTAAAGTTTCCTGATCATTGTAAAGCAAAAATTAGGTTCTTATGTCAATTTAACGTTAAGATATTCTACAGATGGTGATATGACACCTAAAATTTTTTCCGAAAATTGTGTTATATAAATTTTGCTATATTTTTTGTTATACATTGAAGTACTTCATTTTATAATTCTATAAGACTACAAACATACCTTAAAAATATCAGAAAGTGTAAATTAGTTACATTGAAAACTTCTGTTTTTATATGGCCTCGAAGCGAGAACTCTGTTTACATGTTTTTCGTTATCGATCAAGCCCTGAGCCCCCTTAAAACACTCTAAAAAACGAACCACTGATTAGAATGATGTCAAAATTGAACGGCGTATTATAGAAGAAGGAGGAAAGAACATGCCCAAAAAAGTGTTCCAAATTTTAGTGATAGATGGCGCTGTAAGCGTCAGAAGATGTAAATTGAAATGCCTGGCATGAGCACGGCCATTTCTCAGGTGCTATAAGAGCGTTGGGTAAACGGCGTTTCCTCATTTCACATCTCAGACGTTCACCATGAGTGTCTCAATGAAGGACGGCGCTCTGCTTGTAAAGCTTTATTACAAGAACTGTGATTCTGCACCAGTAGCTCTGCAGAAGTTCAGGACCCTCGAGGGTATGAAAAAGGCGTTGGACCGATGACTGTCATGGGTCTGGTGAAAATGATAAAAAAATTCGAAAATACAGGTTCGTTTGCCATGCAGTGCACTTCCAGGAGGAAATTTCAATTGACAAATCCTTGCTCAAACATAAAAGATGGCTGGGGTGGAAACAGTATATCCAACGAAACGTGCACGGTCCGGAATAAAAGTGTACCAATTATGTGAAGCCAAAGTGGATACATATGGAACTCAATAATATACACCGGAAAAGGTACAAAGTTAAATGAAAAATATGAATCACTAAATATGTCAACAAAAACTGTAATATCACATATGCACGATTTATTAGGGTATGGATACACCCTGATTACTGATAACATCTCAACATGTCCGGACTTGCTTATTAAAGAAAAAACAGATTTATATGGTGTAATGAGAGCCAATAGAAAAAGTTTGCCACAAATAATATAAAATTAAAAAAGGGAGAAATGACTGGATTTCAGAAAGGAAAGATTTTCGTTTTGAAGTGGCAAGACAAAAAGCCACTCTGCATGTTAAGTACGGTCCACAGTACCGATTCCGCGGAGGTCACATCGAAAGGAAACGTCAAAAGAAACCTACTGTAGTTATTGATTATAACAAATCAATGAGAGGAGTATATTTGATCAATGTTCGACGTATCATGGAATAACTAGAGACCGACAATGCAAATATTACAAAAAAATCTTTTGCCATTTGTTTGGCCAAGCCGTTTGAAATTCTCTTGTTATATTTAAAGAAATGGTGCATGTTGACTTCACAATTCGCTTAGTTGAAAGATTAATGGAGGATTCTGGCGAAATAAATCAGTATCATGTGGCAGCCAGCTCAAAATCCATCAGAAAATGTGACCAATTAACAGGACGGCATTTTCATTCTTTTATTAGCGAATTCAAAATCTACTAATAGAATGCATCTTGTTCGAAAATGTGTCGTGTGTTCCGGTAAAATTAACGAAAATGGAAAAAGTTGGTTGGTTGGTTGAATTTTTATGGCACAAGGTCTCTTTAGGGACATGCTGCGCCAAGACATGGTTAAAACACAAAAACAATATTTTAAAAAGTTAAAATATGGTCATAAAAATGTGATAAGAAAAACAGCAAAGCGTGAAACACTAGTGATATGATATGATTAAAATCACGTATTAAAAGAGTCAAAATATCTCGACTAAAAATGCAAGTAAAATCTGTAAAAGTAGCTAGGTTAATATAATGAAAAGAAAGCAATGCGGTAATAAATATAAAACCAGTCAATAAGACAAAGAAAGTATTAACAGTTAAAATCTACATGGTCTATAAGAAATAAGTCAATAGAAAGAAGTAGAAAATAGCCAAATAAAAGATGAAATCAAGAATAATTAAGCACAGATTATTAAAAAATGTTAAATCACTTAGGAACATATCCTTTGAACACAGTATTTTTGTCCTCTACATCCGAGTCATTATTGTATGACTCGGATTCCATACTTTCCTCCTCCCCCAGGGGAATACCTTCTTTAGGTGTTTACGGGTTTCGCGGCCCCGTCTGCCTTTTTTCTTTGTTTCACACATTTTAATCTTCTTTTTTCAGTTTGTTATCCCTCTTTGTTCTTGTTCATGTTTTTTTCTAAACATTTTGTTCAAATTGTTATATGTTCTACTAACATTGTTCTTGTTCTTTTGTTTAAAAAAAAAAAAAAAAGAAAAAAATTTATTGGGAGTACAAATTAATTCGGTCCGTTTTCAATAGATGGCTCTGGCTGATTTGTTTACTGAATAATGATAGATGTTTTTGGCATTGTTAGAAAGGTTTGACCTTTGTCAACAATATTCAGTCAACGAAGCTTCGAGTTTTATACAACAAAATTGGTTTTCTGAGCATTCAATATGTCGAGTTTTGTGCTAAATAAACAACATTTGCGGGAAGTTTTGATTTTCTTTTTTAATTAGAAGAAAAGTGCCGCTGAAGTGCATCGATCGCTTGTGGAAGTATATGGTGAATCTGCGCCATCTGATAAATCATGTACAGAGTGGTTTCGACGCTTCAAAAATGGTGATTTTAGTGTCGAAGACAAGGAGCGCCCGGGCCAGCCGAAAAAGTTCGAAGACGCCGAATTGGAGGAATTGCTCGATCAAGATCCGTGCCAAACGCAATAAGAGCTTGCAGGATCGTTGGGAGTCACTCAGCAAGCAATTTCCGTGCGCTTAAAAAACATGGGAATGGTTCAAAAGCAAGGAAATTGGGTCCCATACGAGTTGAAACCGCGCAACGTTGAAAAGCGATTTTTCATCAGTGGACTGCTGCTCAAACGACAACAAAGAAAAGGTTTTTTGCATCGAGTTGTTACCGGAGACGAAAAGTGGATACACTACGATAACCCCAAGAAGAGAAAATACTATGCTCGGCCTGGTGAATCATTGCCATCGACGTCAACATCAACGCCAAAGTCGAATATTCATGGTCTGAAGGTAATGCTGTGCGTTTGGTGGGATCAAACTGGGATAGTGTACTATGAGCTGCAAAACCTGGCAAAACAGTTACTGGCCAACGCTACCGACTGCAATTAATGCATTTGAACCGAGCATTGCGTGAAAAATGCTCGGCCCCATGTGGCAATTGTCGTTAAAAATTACTTGGAAACGTTGAAATGGGAGGTCCTACCCCACCCGCCGTATTCGCCAGACATTGCTCCTTCTGATTATTGGTTGTTCCGACGGATGCATCACGATTTGGCTGGACACCGCTTCACTTCTTCCGAAGGAATTCAGGAATGGCTCGATTCATGGTTTGCGTCCAGAGAGGACTCATTTTTCAGAGATGGAATCCGAAAATTGCCAGAAAGGTGGACAAAGGTTGTGGCTGCCGATGGACAATACTTTGAATAACATGTTTTTTCATTTTGATAATAAATAAAATGTTTTTTTAACGAAAAAAAAAACGGACCGAATTAATTTGTACTCCCAATAAAATATTGAAAAAAGACAAAAAATACAACTTGTTTCTAAGTTCTCACCCAAATTACTTTTTCTTTTTTACAATAGTGGATTTTTTTATTTTCACGTGAGACACTCTGGGTGTTGAGGTTTTTTAATCTCATCGCCTCGCTTCTACCTTTTTAGGCTGATCTCGAGTACCAGAGTGCAGGGCATTTCCGAATTCCGGTTCCGTGATCAGTGGACGCCATACTTGTATAGCGGCGGTTAGGAATACACTGGGCGACTAAAGCCTTTCGGCGTAAGGGGGTTGTAGGTTGGACAGAGCTGTAAAGGCTTAGCTACGACTACCGAGTTCCACTGTGAAAGAACTAGAGTTTGGAGATGCTATCGAGTTTAATACAACGTTCGAAAAACGTGGAAGTTTGTTGATAGTTTTCACCCTTTTGAGACCTGCGCCTAAAGTAACGGTAAGAAAAAGGGTCGGTGACCAGGCCCGATGCCTGGCATTTTTCTATTTTTCTCTTAAACCATGGTTACAACTGAAGGAAATAAGACAAGTGATGTGGAAGTCCCACCCCAATACTCAGTCAACAATCAGTCTGAGACTGTAAAGTCTCAAGTCATATCGAAGGATAAACTCACTGCATCGGGCTCAAGCCTGCAAGCAGATATCAATGAGAATCAAATAAATTGTGGGCTGATAGAGATGATGATATTGCATCCAATACAGATTCATGTGCTGAAAGATTCTTTGTTATCAAAAGACAAGAAGGCAGTTTCGACAAGACCTCTCCCTTTCTGATTCACAAATCTATCCAAGGATTGAATGGTGAACCAAAGACAATAAAAAAAAGTATGATCGGGTGAACTTTTTATTGAAGTAAACAATAGCAAATAAGCCATAAGTTTAAAGAAATGTACACATTTTGCAAATATCCCGATATCCGTAAGTCCACATAGAACCCTCAACACTTCTCGTGGGGTGATTTCTGAATCTGACCTCTTGCATGTTACAGAAAGTGAAATAGTTGATAATCTAATAAAACAAAATGTCATTGAGGCTAGACGAATCAAAATCAAAATCTACCGTAAAGACGAACAAATACCAGCGAATCAAATTCAGATACCTACCAAGCACATAATACTTACATTTAACTCACCCAACCTACCCAAATATATAAAAGCCGGATATCTTTCGTGTTCTGTCAGACCTTATATCCCAAACCCACTGCGCTGTTTTAATTGTCAACACTTTGGGCACTCAAAAACCTCATGCCGAGGTAAAACCACATGTGGTCGGTGTAGGGCAGTTGGCCACGAAAGTGCAATGCATCACATTCTTGTGTAAATTGTAAAAAAAGCTACCTATCTTATGCTAAATCGTGCGATCAGTGGAAAAAAGAAAAAGAGATATTTTCTTTGGTGCGTATGGTCTGTATATCATACCCCAAAGCAAGAAAAATCGTTGAATCCAGGACTCCCAAAATTGGTGTTTCATATGCTATGGCGTTATCTAAAACTGCCAATAAAACCTATCAAACTATTGCAACTCAAACTGGTTGGTTGGTTGATTAGAGTTTTATGGCACAAAGTCCCCATAGGGACATGCTGCGCCAAGAAAAAGTTAAGGAGTAAAACATAGTTAAAAATTAAAAGTTACATTAAAAGATTGTCAGAGATATAAAAGTGAAACAACAAAACAAAATGAAGAAAGCAATGTGATGATACAAGTAATTAAAAATAATGCACAATGAAAGCGACAATACACAAGGTTTTAAAAGACAAAAAATAGTTAAAACACTAGAATATTTAAATTAAAAAATTCTAAAATCTCTAAAGTTATGAAAAGTTATATGTTCAAGAAATAAAGCATAAAATGTTATATAATACTGCTTTAAGAACGAAGTTATAATTCAAAATTTTAAAACGATATAAAGCTACGTAGGATGAATAACTTCAAAAACTGTATTATTGTCATCGTTATCAGAGTCATAACTACAAGAGTCCATAGCCTCTTCTGCATAGTTGAGCAGCTGTTTGTGATCTTTAATATTAGTTATTGCTGGGCTAAGACATGATTTATTGCCTTTTCTCTTCACAGTTTTCCACTGTGAAGAGATTTGAGTTGGAGGTTTCTTTCTTTCTTTTTGCGCGAAAGTTTTTTCATTTGCTTTCGGAGTTGGACAGACAATAGGTTTCACTAATTTGCTTTTATCTGTAGCTGGCGTTTTTTTTGTCTTATGTTCGGTTGATATTTTTGATTTAACTGATGATGTTTGGGGAGAATTAGGTTTCTGTAATGATAAGACTGGAGATGCAGCAACCTTAGTTTCAGTCTGATGATTAGATGACTTTTTGGATCCAACTGGAGATTTCTGTGACTGAGTAAGTTGATATTCTATTGTAACTGGTTCTGAGGATGGTAGCCAACGTTCCAATAATGGGGTACCATAGCATTTACTACCAAGAGAGACGTCCCGGGTTTTTTTAGGTGAAGTATTGGTTGAATGTGTCATAGATGTATTATTTGGTGGAAAAGAGCAGTCTGTCTGGGTACTGATGTGCCTTACGGATTTTGGTTGTTGTTTGAGTATACTGGAGTAAGATACCCCAGCAGAGGGGGTCCTAGATTCAACAAGTTTACGGGCTTCAGGGTAGGAAAGTTTTTGAGTAATCTTAACTGCAAGAATTTCCTTTTCACGGATCCAGTTAGGACAAGAGCGAGAGTACGATGTATGTTCACCTTTACAGTTAGCGCAGCGTTCTGGTTTTTCACAAGTTTTACCGTCATGGCCGACTTCTGCACAACGTGGACAAGTAGCAGATCCACGACAGGTAGTATTAGTATGCCCATACCGCTGGCACTTAAAAAAACGCAGAGGATTAGGGATATAAGGCCTAACTGGACAGTTTAAATAACCAGCTTTAATTGTAGAAGGTAAAATATGGCTATTGAAGGTTAGAATAATGTGTTTAGTAGGAAGCATTTGCCCATTTCGACGGATAGTGATACGGCATACATCTATGATATTTTGATCACTTAAATTAGCTAGAAGTTCTTCTTTTGTAGAAAATAAAAGATCTGGTTCAGATATGACACCACGGCAAGTATTAAGAGTTTGATGTGCCTTAACAGAGACAGAAAAAGTACCTATAGTATCGCAATTTGACAGAAGTTGTGACTGCCTGGCTGAAGAAACCTCAACCAGTAAGTCCCCAGACTGCAATTTTTTGAGCGAGTGACCATCACCCAAAACAGACTGAAATGTTTTTGCTATTAGAAAAGGTGAAGTTTTTTTGAAAGAACTATCTGAGAGACTATCAGTGCGTTTAATTACAAAAAAACGAGTGAATAACGTCTGTACAGTTTGTTGCTCGCCACTTGGGAGAGAAATAGAAGGAATGTTAGTTTTTCCATCCATAATTGAAAAAAAGAAAAAGAATTCAGACCCCGGCCGCACCACCCACTACCGAGCCCAACAAGGGGATGCACAATCGTGCACCAGTGCTAGCCAGGGCCCATACGGTCACAAGACACTCCTATGCCAGTCTCCACCCTTAGCGAGATGGCTAGTAAGTACTCGCTCACTTGATCCCCAGCCAGTGACACAAGTCAGCTGACCAGCCGATTGATGCATACGGGACCAATATGCACCTCCCGTCTACCTGAAGCAGAGGCCAAAGCAGTGTGTTGGTTACCCTCAACTACCAGGATCCCCCTTTCCAGGGACACGGGTCGCCACGCACGGCAAACACGTGGGTGGTTTACAATTCTCCACAAGAAGATATACAGGATGATATCGGCTCATACAGAATTGCCCTCACCTCCGAAGAGGAAACCACAACGAGAGTGAAACATAGAGGAAAGAAAGACAAGAGAAATAAGAGGAAAAGGAAAAGAGAAAGATCGCTCAGGAACCCGGGATTGCGAAGCCCGTGAATACCTAAAGAAGGTATCCCCCTGGGGGGTGCAACTCAAACTGAACTCCCCACTAAACCTAATTGCCAACCTAATCAAAAAAGAAAACAACCTGTCAAATAATTCTGGTAAGACAAGTAGATCAACGCAATCTGCCACTCCAAATTTACCAAAATCTGGTCTTTCTAAACCAGCACAAAATGATTCTTCAAAATCATCACAATCTGTTATTTCTAAACTTCCACTCCATAAAAGAGGCTCTCAAAATACCACTAAAACAACACCTCTAAAACCGGGCCATAGATCTGATCCAGGAAAACATAAGCTACCAATAGTTAAATCCAGTGTCTCATCTGATAATCCAACCAAAAAGAAAAAAAACAAAACTTCCCAAAATAAAACCCATCCGAAACAGAATGATAAAATGGAGGAGGATGATGCCATAGCTCTTCACCCAGAACAGGATGAAGAATTCAACGATGGAGATAGTATGTCTACTATCTCTGGATAATCGGACGCAGATAAATTTATCCAAAAAAATAATAATAATGACTAATATTATCTCCTGGAACTGCTGTGGATATCACAATAAACATGACGAAATCCGCAATATTCTCTCTGACCATCAACCATTACGTTTAGCTCTACAGGAAACTAATTTAAAACCCAATGACAAAGCAAAATTACGAAATTATGCTAGCTACCGAAAAGATTTTACTGGTAATGAATGGGCCACTGCAGGAGTGGCTCTTTTCATCTCTCGCAATTTACCCCATACGCATATTAATTTAAACACAAACTTACAAGCTGTTGCAGTCCGTGTGCATATAAAACAACTCATAACAATATGTAATATTTATTTACCTCCGAACAAAAATATTCTATCTGCAGATCTGGATAATCTCCTTCTCAAACTCCCCACTCCATATATCATTCTTGTAGATTTTAATGCACACAGGGATGCAAGTTAGTCACTTTTCTCACTTTTAGTCACTTTTTTTAAAACTTGTCACTTTTAGTCACTATTTTTAAAAAAAGTCATTTTTAGTCATTTTTTTGACTAAAAGAGATGAAGTCCCTAAAAGTGAGCAAGTTATGAAACTGGTTCGCTCACATTTAATAGAAAAGTGTAACTAAAATCGACGTTTTTATCTTTCAGATTTGTCGATATCCTCAACATCAATAATTGATGTTCTTGCACAAAAAACGATGTGTAAATATATTCGAACTCGGTTAATAGGAGACCGGTTAATATGAGTGCACGGTTAAAACAAGCAATTTGGACATTAAGAAAAGTTATCATTTAAACTGTACTATGATTCTCTCACTTATTATGAATTACAAAAGTAGGATCACGGCTAATATGAGCAAAACATCATTCGGTTGCATTTGAGTTTCTTTGAAAAGTAGGGTAGAATTAATAAAGGAATCCTATCACATGACTGTAAGATTCATAGTGTGCACACTTTCATTGAATTTCAGTTCCAGTCACAATTCCATCTTCATTTATTATATGAGTTATGCCAAATGTTCTGAAATTTTTGCCCCCACCTTTTAACCCCTTAGGTGGAAAAATTCTAAAATCGCTGTAATACGGGTTTAATTATTTTTTCTGTAGATTTATTCTGGAATTTTACACTCCTACCTAAAACGGCTGCTGAGATATGCAAGATGTTCTAAAATTTTCGACCCCCTTTTAACAGTCTTAGGTGGGGATTTAGTAAAATTGCTGAAATACGTGCTTAATTATTTTTTTTTAGTAGATTTATTTTCTGGAATTTCATGTGCTTACCTAAAACGGCTGCTAAGATATGGCCAAATGTTCCAAAATTTTTTACCCTTCTTTAACCCCCATTGGGAGCATTTCAAAAACTACTTTAATACTTGTCTGAATATTTTTTAGTACAGTTATTTTCTGGGCATTCACGCTGCTACCTAAAACGGCTGCTGAGGTATGGTCAAATGTTCTAAAAGTTGTGACCCCCCCCCCCTGCCTTTAACCACTTTAGGGAGGAATTTCTATAAATAACTGAAGTACATGTTTAATTAATTTTGAATACAGTTATTTTCTGCAATTTCATGCCCCTAGCTAAAGCGGTTGCTTAAGATATGGCGAAATGACCTAAAAATTTTGATTATCCCTTTAACCCGCTTAGAGGGGGTGGAGTGGGGACGGTGGAGGATTTCTAAAATCTCTGAAATACGTGTTTTATTACTTTTTCAGTAATTTTTTTTTCTTGGCTTTCACATTTCTACCTAATATGGCTGCTGTGATATGGCCAAATATTTTAAAATTTTTTACCCTTCTTTTAACCCTCTTAGGGAGGAATTTCTATTAATTTCTGAAATATGTGTTTAATTATTTTTTAGTAGATTTATTTTTTGGAATTTCACGACCCTAACTAAAACGGGTGCCAAGATATGGTCGGGATGTTCTAAAATTTTCAACCTCCCTCTTTAACCCCTTTAGGGGTGGAATTTCTAAAATTGCTGAAATACTTGTTTAATTATTTTTTAGTAGATTTATTTTCTGGCTTTTCACACTCCTACCTAAAACTGCTGCTGAGATATGCCAAATGTTCTAAAATTTTCGGCTCTCCCTTTTTAACCCCCTTAGGAAGGGAATTTATAAAATAGCTGAAATATGTGTTTAATTATTTTTTTAATAGATTTATGTTATGGCTTTTCACACTCCTACCTAAAACGGCTGCTGAGATATGGCCAGAAGTTATAATACTTTTGACCCCCTTAGGAGGGAATTTTCAAAAATCCTTTCTTACTGTGTGCTTATGTTATAAGAAGTATTTTGTCCCCAATTTTCATGCTTCTAAGTTCAGTAGTTAGGGCTGTGTATTCATTAGGAGTCAGTCCGGACTAACTCTTTTATAGATATAGATGTGTGCGCTGTAAACAATTTGGTATGTTTTATTTGCGCTTTTTCTAAGAGTTTTAATCATTTACTTGGGGTGAATTTAGCAATAGAATTTTAATTTTTTTTTATTTCCATCATTTTTTCTTAAACATCTAGTTTCTTTTTGTATAGTTAGTTGCAGTTAAAATTGGAACTTGTCGCAGAAAATATTGGGATCCTACCATTGACCTATTTTAATGTCACTATTTGCAAACAATAGATTTCTATTGCAAATGTTGTAGAAATAAAATGAAGATTGTTCTTTAGAAATGGTGGTAATTAAAAGGTGATAGGTAGGACCCCTGCCATTTTTTTGTGACAAACAACCTTACTATTTATAATTCAATTTTAAAAGTTTATTATGTTAACATTGTACTTTTTGTTTTTATATGATTAAATAAAACAGAGGTTTTACCGTACCCGTCATTTTGGTAGAGGATTGTCATCTTAAAGCAAAAAGGTGTTTTATTTACATAATTTAACTTAAAAATTAATTGAAAAAAAACCATTGTCACGTACCATTCATGTCACTTTTTTTTGTGCTTTAGCCTACTTTTTTGTTATGCTTTAGTCACTTTTTCGACGTCACTTTTTTGACATGCTTTAGTCTCTTTTTTGTCACTTATTTTGGTCTTTTTGTCACTTTTCTCACTTTTTTGGAAGCATTATTGCACTTGCATGCCTGTGCACATAGCCAACTCTGGGGAAACAGTGATTCTAATCACCGCGGTGATATTATCGAAAAAAATTATTTCTGAAACGGCTTATGCCTGCTCAATAACGGTGATCATACCTATTTTCATGAGCCAACACGTACATTCCATGCAATAGATCTTATAATCTGCACACCATCACTCTATCCCTTTAGGAACTTCTGGGTTTCAAATGACTTACACGGCAGTGAACACTTTCCAACTTTTATTTCTATGACTTCTCCTGATAGAGATTGTAATAACTTTCCCAAAAGGTATATATATAACAGAGCCAATTGGCCAACTTTTACCGCACATGCAAACATTACAGCTAGCATGATAGAGGGAAATATTGACAAAGCAGTTGATAATGTAACTCAGTGTATTATCACTGCTGCTGATGCTAACATTCCTAAAACTTCATCTGCTCATAAACATAATAAACCATGGTGGAATAGTGACTGCCAAGTAGCAAAGAAAAAACAACAGAAGGTTTGGGGTCTATTTCGCAGGTACCCAAATAATAATAATAACTATATTGCATATAAAAAGGCAAAGGCAGTAGCTAGAAGAGTGCCACGTAAAAGCCAACGTGAATCCTGGGTTAAATATGTCTCGAGCATAAATTCTAACACATCAAGTAAAGAGCTCTGGCAAAAAGTAAAAAATTGTATAGGCCTGTACTCTGAAAGTCATATTTCCATTTTAAAACATAACGGCCATACGATCACTTCTCCTAAAAACACAGCTGAGACAATAGGTAGTACCCTAGCATCAATTTCAAACTCAGACTCATATCCAGAACCGTTTTTAACGTACAAAAGACAAACTGAATTGACCAGGATTAATTTTAACCCTTAAGTGGTGAGGTCTTTTTTTCTAACGTAAGTGGTGAGGTGGGGTGTACGTAACCCCAAAATTCAACTTATTACGCACTCCTTAAAATTTAGCGAATTAAAATAAGAGAATTTCCTGTGAATTTTGTATTATCTAAGTGTATAAAAGAACTGAAAAGTAACTGTAAGTGTTCATGCATATACATATAAATTCACGTATCTAAATATCAGAAAAAGTTTGTTTGCAAATGTTGAGCTCATATGCAATTTCTCTAGGGTGCAAAACACCCCACCTCACCAGTTAAGGGTTAATACTCATAATTCATTTTCATATAATCTACCATTCACTATATCAGAGCTGATAGAGTGTTTGCGAGACAGTCACTTATCTGCCCCAGGTCACGATGGCATCACATACATCATGCTCAAGCACCTCTCTCCACTCTCTCTTAACCATCTCCTTTCCCTTTTCAACAGGTTTTGGGTGGAACATATTTTCCCCCGTGCTTGGAGCAGAGCTATTGTTATACCTTTCCCTAAACCAGGTAAAGATGCTAGCGATCCGAATAATTACAGGCCGATCGCACTTTCTAGCTGCCTTTGCAAACTTCTAGAAAAAATGGTCAATCGCCACCTCGTGCATATTTTAGAGACTAACAATTGCCTTGCTACATTTCAAAGTGGGTTCGGACGTGGTAGGTCAACTATCGATAACCTGATGCACCTTGAACATTACATTCGCACAGCATTTCTTAAACGCAACCACTTGGTGTCAGTATTTTTTACATGATTGGTTGGTTGGTTGTATTGGGGTTGTCTTGGTTTTATGGCACAAAATCCCCAAAGGGACATGCTGCGCCAAACAAAGACTAAAATACAAAAAAAGTGAGTAATGACACCAAGAGGGAAAAAAAAATATGAGCTGAAATTTAAAAGCCATCTGAATGGGGTACCCATCCAGATGTAGTCGTCAAACAAGGGTAGAAATCAATGTAAAAAAGAAATCCAGTAAAACAAAGTAAACATGTTATCTGGTTGGGCTTTCCACCCAGATGTCAATAAGAAAGTCCCACAGATGAAGATTATAAAAAACTATATCTCAAAATAAAATCCAGTGCGTTTTAAAAAAGTAAAGAGTGCCCCATGAGGTGTTTCCCCAATGAGGTTTGTCAAGATTGGTGAAGATGTGTTAAAATGAAATCTATATAAGTGCCGGAGGCCCGGACAGTCAGTTAAAACATGGTGAATGGTCAGGTAATCAAAATGACAATGTGGACACATGGGTGCATCCTCCCGAAGTAAAAGATGTTTTTGAGTGATTCTTGAATGTCCAATTCTCAGACGAGTCAGAATAACATCAGTTTTTCTTGGATAAATCGGAAGCCAGGTAATGATTGTTGGTTTAATATGATGCAGTTTATTATTGTTTTCTAAATCCCAACTCTCTTTCCAATTATTCTGAATAAAGTTATTAATAAGTAGTTTAACGTCTGAGAAAGGAACATTATGATGTAACGGATTAAGAGCACGTTTTGCCGCCTCATCTGCTTTCTCATTGCCAGGAATACCCATGTGTCCAGGTACCCAGCAGAATAAAATATTATAACCATGTCTTGTCAATTTGTTATAAAAATCTAGTATCGATGAAACAAAAGGATGCTTTTTAAATGATTTTATTGCGTCAATAGAACTATTTGAGTCAGTATAACAGATGAAGGATGTGTTATGGTGATGAGAAATGTGCAGCATAGCTCTCTCTATCGCGATCAGTTCATCTATAAACACAGAAGTAGACGAATGAAGCCGGTGGCTGAGAGAAGTATTTTCACAAAAAAACACCGCAACCAACAATATCTCCAATTTTGGAACCGTCTGTATAAATGTCAGTGTAACTATTGAAATTTTATCTATGTGCAGCAAATAATTGTTGGAAAATAATTGGAGCCAATTTATTTTTATCATATCCTTTAAAAGAGTAGAGAGAAGTAATATTAGGAGGTTTCCAAGGAGGTAGCACATGTGGGTGACATGAGCTCACCTCGAAATTACTCAAAGGGCTACTGTCAATAAAGTTTCTTATTCTTAAACCAAAAGATGGGATGCAAGATGGGCGATGCTGATAAAGCACGTCATTGTCAGTATTTAAAATATAGGAATGAAGTGGAAGACCATGATGCGAAAGGAGACGGTAATACAGAATCAATGAGAGTTTTTCTCGAATATGATAGAATGACTGTTCACTACAATCAACATACAGGCTTAAAACTGGGGATGTACGAAATGCACCAGAGAAATCACGAAGTGCGCTATGGTGCACAGTATCAAGTTTATTAAGAACAGAATTACGTGCTGAACCGTAGACCTGGCAGGCATAGTCAACATTTAACGGATTACAGAACAGTAAATTTTGAGGAGAGATGTACGGACTGCTCCCCATGAAGTATTTGAAAGCACTTTAAGTAAATTAAGCGAATTTTCACATTTTGTCTTTAGTATTTTTTACATGGCGAAAGCTTATGACAAAAAATGGCGTTATGGCATTCTGCGTGATCTTTTTAACCTGGACTTTCATGGGAACTTCCCAATTTTTATTAAAAACTTCCTTGCCATTCGAACATTTCAAGTTCGAATTGGGAGGATTTTATCCAGTTTCTATGTACAAGAGGGTGTACCTCCGGGTAGTGTCCTGAGTGTCACCCTCTTTGCTATTAAAATAAATGACATCTTTAATCATTTATCCCTTTCTGTTAAGGGAGATTTATATATTGTTGACTTCAGGATTATATGTATGGGACTGGATATGCGTTTTAGTGAGACACAACTGCAAATAGCAATAAATAGTATTCTTAGCTGGACTAACAAAAATGGTTTTTTAATTTCTATTGACAAAACTTCTTGTGTGCATTTCTGTAGACAAAGGATCTGCATCCAGATCCTGAAATTTTTATCGGTTCATCTCAAATTCCTGTTGTGGACAACGTTCGTTATGTAGGCCTAAACTTTGACAAAAAACTTACTTTTTTACCACATGTTTTACAATTACGGACAAAATGTGAAAAATCACTTAACTTACTTAAAGTAAAATAGGACTGTTGAAAGTCAGAATGATGTGCTTTCTGGGAAGCACTTTCTCATTCTGATGAATTGTTATATGGCGAACACCTATGCCATTTTCATCTTTTAAATTTTATAAAAGTTATTCTTTTGTAGACAGTAAATGATCGGGTTCGGATATTACACCACGGCAAGTATTTAGAGTTTGATGCGCCTTAACAGAAAGAGAGAAAGATCGTATTGTATTACAGTTTAAAAGAATTTCCGATTGGCTGAAGAGACTTCAACCAGCAAATCTCCAGAACGTAGTTTTTTAAGAGAACAGTTGTCACCAAATACAGAATGAAATGTTTTTGCAATTAGAAAAGGAGAAGTTCTCTTAAAATAACTATCAGAAAGACTGTCAGTGTGTTTAATAATGAAAAAGCGAGTGAAAAGTTTGCTCTGTACATTTTGTTGCACTTCACATGGGAGAGAGTTAGAAGGAAATGTATTTTTTCCATCCATGTTAGAAAAAATAATAATTCAGACACCGGCCGCACCAGCCACTACAGAGTCCAACAAGGGGATGCACATTCGTGTACCAGTACTAACCAGGGCCCATATAGTCACAAGACACTCCTATGCCAGTCTCCACCCTTAACGAGATGGCTAGTAAGTACTCGCTCGCTTGATCCCCAGCCAGTGACAAGTCAGCTGACCAGCCGATTGATGCATACGGGACCAATATGCACCTCCCGTCTACCTGAAGCAGAGGCCAAAGCAGTGTGTTGGTTTCCCTCAACTGCCAGGATCCCCCTTTCCAGGGACATGGGTCGCCACGCACGGGAAACACGTGGGTGGTTTACAATCGTCGATGAGTCGATATAGACAGGATGATATCGGCTCATGCAGAATTGTCCTCACCTCCGAAGAGGAAACCACAATGAGAGTGAAACAAAGAGGAAAGGAAGACAGGAGATGTAAGAGGAAAAAGAGAAAGATCGCTCAGGTACCTGGGGTTGCGAAGCCCGTGAATACCTAAAGAAGGTATCCCCCTGGGGGGTGGAAATGGAAGAAAAATGGAAAAAATAATGCATGTTTGTGTGCTGCCCCTTGCTTCAAAACTTATAATACGATTTAAGTAATATGATGTCCCTTTGATATTCTACATTTTTTCATGAATATGATGGTCTATTTTTCCATTACTGATCGTATATTTATTGCTGTCTTATCTAGTAGTCACTTCTAAGAGAATATCTTCTTTGTGTATTCACTGGCTTCGCAACCCCGGGCACCTGTGCGATCTTTCTCTTTTTCCTTTCCTTTATTTATCTTGTCTTTCTTTCCTTTTCGTTTCACTCTCATTCTTGTAAAGTATTAAGGAATACCACTATGTTTGCCAATGATACAAGAGAAAAAAAAATGTAATTCTAAATATGTTCAACACGTTTACCCTTCATGGGCGATTTAATTGTGGAAAGGAGTGATATGCTTAGATGGGCATTTTCAGAAATTCTAGCACGCATCTGTTTGTTATTTCTGATCAGAATCTTTGTCAGCGCTATATCAGTGAAGTTTGTAGTATCGACCTGCCGGGGGTTCTGATTGCGCTTACACTTTGTCTTTTACTGTAATTTTTTATTACAGTGCTTTTTTCATCATGGTTTCCATCAAAAATTTTCTTTCATTCTAACCATAGACAAGAAATATATTGTTAAGGCATTAGAATCGGAGGAAACAAACAAAACTTGTAAATGATTTTAACGGTGGCACGTCAACTTTCAGTGACATGTAAAGGAACTGTGAGAAAATTAAGAAGTCTTTTCCTGAATTAGATAGGGTAAAAGGCCAAATTCTGAAAAACTATGAAATCAAATGATCATACAGGATTAGATGCTGCTTTATATGAAATAAATAGTTTGTTTTTAAAAAAAAGTATTAAGCGATACCACTATATGTGCCTATGACATAACAGAAAGCATTAATTGTGAATTCTAATGACAAATTGCGTGCCTGCATTTTGTGGACGATTCTACTCTGGAAAGGGATGATACGCTTGGATGGGTACGCTCGGATGATTGTAGCACACATCTTTTTTTTCATATTTTTCTGCTTTTTGTTTCTATTTTTTCCAATTAATCTTTGTCCCTTCTATCAGTGAAGTTGGTAGTTTTGATCTGCCGGGGGATCTGACACTTTGTCTTTCATTGTAAATTTTTAGTGTTGGTGACATGAAAATGTACTCTGAAAAAATTAAGTTTATATGCTGGATTAATAGCTCACAATTAGCTAATTGAAGTTTAAGACAGAGATTATACAAACAGCTTAAATAGATTAGTAGATCTAATACTACTTAAAATGGCCAAGGGAAAAGGGTTGATAAATCGGTGTGAAAACACAAGACATCCCAAAAGCACGTCTACAAAAAGGAAATTAGAACAGAACAAAAAATTAAATTTTCTAATGCCGATCTATATGGGTGTGTGTGAGTAAATTATGTGCCAGATTTCACTTCAGAAGATGATGCATCTTCACAAGAATATAAAAAGAAAGAGCTGATAGGAGTGGATCTCCATACTCTCATATGGAGTGGGATCAAACAAAAGTTGATGTACTAATGAATGAAACATAGGCAGCTCAACGTTTTTTAATTGTTAAGAATGTTGAGATTGATTTTGTATTAAAAGAATTTCCATTTTTATCCATCAGTATATATTTCTTGAAATATGTAAGAAACTTATGGGCTTCGATCTTCTGCAGCGATTGACACATTCTATTGAGGATAAAGCATTAGATTGGTTGGTTGGATTTTTATGGCACAAGGTCCCTTTAGGGACATGCTGCACCAAGATATGGTTAAAACACAAAAACAATATTTTAAAAAGTTAAAATATGGTCATAAAAATATGATAAGAAAAACAGCAAAGCGTGAAACACTAGTGATATGATATATGATTAAAATCACATATTAAAAGAGTCAAAATAAATTGACTAAAAATACATGTAAAATCAGTAAAAGTAGCAAGGTTAATATAATGAAAAGAAAGCAATGCGGTAATATATATAAAACCAGTCAATAAGACAAAGAAAGTATTAACAGTTAAAATCTACATGGTCTATAAGAAATAAGTCAATAAAAAGAAGTAGAAAATAGCCAAATAAAAGATGAAATCAAGAATAATTAAGCACAGATTATTAAAAAATGCAAAATCACTTAGGAACATATCCTTTGAACACACTATTTTTGTCATCTACATCCGAGTCATCATAGCAAACGCGGTAGCGTTAAGCTATAATATGATTAAGAAATAGAAAATGCAAACGACTTTCTTAAATTTCTGGCGAACCAGTTGACGTACGACAATGATTTTTCTTTTGAAAGATAGAACTCGACGAGACGAATAAACTGATAGCATTTAAAAAATTACTGTAGCTTTCAGTATTTTTTTATTTAACCTTAAACGAAAAAATGAAGACACAAAATTCAACAAAGTGTAGCTAACGTTCCAGTGGGTGGATTAATTTTGTTTTTGTTTTATTTTGATCCTCTTGTTAAAACTTAGAATAGGTTTTTTTTTCATCTTTGTATGTTTGATGGTCGCTGAGAAAATCGAATGTGTCTTTTATAATGTCTCCATAAAATTATATAAATCTCTCCTTTTCATTTTCTAATCTTCTAATTCAATAACTTATTTCATGTTGCCACTCCCTAAAAAGTAGTACAATAATTTTTTAAAAAAAAGGATAACACGTGTACTTTTGTTTCCATAAGTCAATAAAAATTGAAATTCAACTGACAGATTTTTGTATTTTTGAAACGTCAACCTAAGCAGACAATGCATATTTTCATAAATATATATATAAACTTTCTTGATTAATATTTTGAACTGGAGTAATAGACACAATGGAGCACAAACGAGTTGATAGGAAAAAAATCAGGGTAAATCCCAAGCTTCTGTTCAGAAGCTAAATGTAAGTTTTTTTTAATTATCATCATAACATCCCGACTTACACAAGCGATAGGTATGCAGTAATATAAATACTTCACATACTAAGCATACCTTAATAAATACCATTCCATCTATTTTAAATAAGGAAGAGATGTCATATACACACCAGAGTACATAACTGGCGCGATAGTGCATTATTTTGCCTGATACGGTAACTGAGCTATTGTTGTTTATTCATCAATTATTTTTTTATTTACTTTTATTTTATTTATTAAAAGTATATATATTGTTTGGTTCTATAGTTATTAATTAAACTTTTCATTATTTATAGTTATTTCTTTTAAAAAAAAATAGAAAGTAATTTAAAAATATATCTGTAACTGCTATTCGAAAACTAGGTTTTCGTTAAATTGGCGTCAGAAAAAAACCCCGTGCCAAACCCGTTGTGTATTTGACATCTGTGCCTTAAATAATTAGGGTTTCGTTTAACTTTAGGTACTTTTGCTTGAGATATTGTTGAAAATGTACAGCAAAAAGATACGGTACTACTTGATTATCCCGTCGACCAGTTTCGCCAAACTATTCGTCAAATGATACAAACTGACATAATTTTTATTTTAAATAACGGAAGAATAAACAAATTAGTAAAACATTAATAAAAATACTAATAAACGATTTTTTTCGACGCCAATTTGGCGAAAACATCGTTCATATATCAACTATATCCGAGTTACCATATTAAGTAAAATAGCGACACTTTGGCGCCAGTTAAGTACCTAGTGCGTATATGACATTGGCGGCGTCAAAAAAATCGTGCCAATATGGGGCGTATATGATATATGTGCCAAAACTTGAATTAAAAATCACTTGATGACGTAACAAACACGTGTATCGTGTTTAATGTCAAGTAAATGTAACATTTGCTATGATCCATTATTGTCATTTAATCTTATAGTTTGGCGATAATTTTTTGGTCGACAGGATAATCAAATCGTAACAAGTATGGTGCAGATGTCATATACGCACCACGTTCGCGCGATATTTTTCCTGACGCCAATTTGGCGAAAACCTCATTTTCGAATACCAGTTACACATATTTTTAAAAAGGAATTAACAATAAATTTTAAAAAGTTTAATTAATAACAATAGAACTAAACAATTTATATAAATTTAAAAAAGAAAATAAAAGTAAATAAACAATTTATTAATAAATAAACAACAACATTTGGGTTACCATATCAAGCAAAATAATAAAACTTTGGCGATAGTAAGTACCACTGTGCGTATATGACATTGGCGTCAGAAAAAAATCGCGTCAAGTTGATGTTCATATGACGTCTGTGGCGATTCAAGTACACTTCGGAACGTTACTTTGAAATCGGTGAGTTTCATCGCCAAAATCGCCAAGATGCTTAATGATCATCGCCATCGAATATATAAATAATGCCATATTTGCAAACTTATAGTTCAAAATATAAGGGGAACCTCGGTTCACAACCACCTCTGTTTATGACCAGTTCGGTTTATGTCCAACTTCGATGACCAAAATTTGACTCGGTTGGCGTGCAATATCTCGGTTCACGACCAAGGCAGCCGAATAGTTCAGTTGGCAACCCTCACATAACTGTTGTTATTAGTCATGTTTGGAGTAAGGTGTGCATATCAGAGTGCTTTGTGTACTTTTTTTACTGTAAAAAAAAATAACTTTTTGAAGTGAAAACTTCTTTAGGCGCGTTGAGCTTTTTTTGAGATGGAGAAAAACCCCTAATTTGGAGACACTGTTACGTAACCGACATGCTAGCATTTTGGCACATAGACACTAGCGCGCCAAGCGGTGAATGACAGGAACTTTTCCCTCTTCAGCTCAATCCGCAAAAGAAGAACGAAACTAAAGCTCACTTTTGATAAGCACTATAAAATAGTGCTTAGGGGTTAAAGTGGGTAGCAGAGAATATTAAATATGCAATGGAGCGTAATGCTGGTTTAAACCCCAAAGAAAAATGATTATTAAGAGTTACGTTAAGCTGGATAAACTTTAACATCTGAAAAGTAAAATATAATTCCAAAAGTAATATGGTGGAAAATAATGACAGATATTTTAAAAACACAAATAATTTATTAAAACTTAAAAGACATATTAATGTAGAGGCAAATCATAACATCTCTTAAATATCAGCTTATCAACAAATGTAAAAATGGAAAAGACTTATCTGAAACTTTAATTACAAACATCATAGCAAATAGTAAAGGCATTTACTTTGAAATATAACATGACTACATGATATATAAATTACGACATCTTTATATTCCCAATAGTGTAGCGAGGGCTTGAAAAACGTATGTATGTCCTTTTGAAGACTCGACACAAAAAGTCAATTCGTACTCGACAAATAAACGTCTCTATTCTCTTACGAAGAAAACATTGAAAAACAGCCGAACACATTTCAAAAGGATTGACACTACTTTACTTTAAAACTCCCGAGCTTCACGATGAAAAACATATTCTGAGGACGACATCATCAAAAAGGTAGTTTCAGGAAAAACCGCTACGTAGACACGATGTCTTGCATATAACAAAGACAACTTTAAACAGTACGCCATTCAGCTCCCGAAAAACAAACACTTGAAACAAGATGACTCTCCTCTAAGATGAGTTACAGTTGAAAAAGGACTATCGTAATCATAAAAGCAGATGAGCAAAACTATTTAAACAGATAATATGATGAAGGATATTAAAAACGATTTTCACCTTCCCAGAACAGAGAAAATACAACTGGCCAAGAATGACTTCAGAGCATGGCGAATTATTCGAAATGGATGAACCGAAATAAGGCAACCACGCATGTCTGTTAGACTCCCAACCGGCTTCCAGGAAGAAGCACGTGAAGGCGTAACCATGGCAACGATTGCCGACGCTCTGGACATACGATGCCATCTGATGTTCTCTACGAGAACTAAACTCTACAAGGCAAAACTGCGAGAACTAAGCTGTTTTGCACGAATGAAAAAGGGAAAAAGTATGAAGTCGGAAACTGAATTCAAGAGACTTTAAAGAAAGAAAGGTAAGAATGTTTTAATTAAATAAAGTATTTTATTAAAATAAATAAAGAGATGAAATAAAGATGAAAGTAGGATAAAGCATAATAAAAGGGTGACAATGATGAGAACAGAGGCTTTGTAATGGACATCAACTTTTTCTCCCGTCGTTCACACAGGAACACACACACACACACATTATCAGTTTTCGAAAACTTCTTTAGGCGCGTTGAGCTTTTTTTGAGATGGAGAAAAACCACTGATTTGGAGACACTGTTACGTAACCGACATGCTAGCATTTTGCACATAGACACTAGCGCGCCAAGCGTAATATAATTGTGGTATTGTATTCATTAATAAAAATACTTTTGGATAGTATTGAATTGGAATATGGATTTCAATATTTGGATAGTATTGAATTGTAATGGTTGCCGTTTATATTTCACCGGATAAATCTTTAAATGCAATACGAGAATTTTTGTACGAAAATTTGTTTATTTATATGTACATGTATAATTTAATAATATAATTTAATATAATAATATATATTACAAATTATTAATGTTTATATGTAATTTATAGTTAAATTATATTACTATGAAAATTGTAATATAATTTTGGTAGTAATAGTTTATAATAATGAATAAAAAAACACTACATTTAAAAGTGTTTCCTGCACAATAAAACATTTCCTGACGATTAGAAAAACACACGTAATTGTTGAAGTTTTCACTTCTATTGGCACTCCAGGAGTGCCAATGTTTTTTCTTTTTTGTTTTACTTTTACTCAGGTTTGCGCTAATATTAGCTCTCATTATGGCTTCTAAGAATGAAAAAGTGCTTAGTGATAGCAGTAATAGAAGCTGAAGCGAATTACTGTTCAATAAAATAAATTGTAGCAAAACATGAGAAAGATGTTAGTATAACCGGTCTAGCTAAACGATACGATGTGGACTCAGCCTTCGATTCCCACGATAATCTATATATATATATATTACGCTATCGTATGTGTCACAGAAATCGCGATTATTTGTTAATTGTTTAATGGCAACGCTCGAATGAAACGCATCTCATTATTTATAGAACAGCATTTAATGTATCTCCATACCTATAAGGGGGGGGGGGGGGGTTGGCTTACCATAGGCTGGACCCTGTTCTATCGCCAAACACCGCCAAGTTTGTCGCCAACTTGGCGATATATCGCCAAATACCTGTAGACTTCTATTGTAAACCAACAGGGTTTACTTGTTTAGAGAGAATCAACAAATTGAGATATTTTAATGCAACAAAAACTAATATCAGTTTAAGGAATTATATTAATTATATTTGAGGGAGCCCAAGTAAATTAAATTATGAATAAAAATAACGTGAATTTGATTAAAAAACTCTGAACCTCTTAAAACAGTGTGCATTACTTGGTTAAATAAAGAATTATTGTGCGAAATAAGAAAAAAGTATTGGGAATATTTAAAGCAACTCAGGTTTATTTATATTCAATATATAATTATCAAAAAATTTAAATGACTGGTATTAAAAAATGCTCTGACGAACACCAAAAAAGGCTAATATGTTTTTAAGTATGAAGATGGGTTTGACAAGTGCTTCTAATTGAGCATGAAAAAGGACAAGGGGTCCCTTCTTGGCTGCAGCTCACTGTCAATGCCAACTTTGAAAAAATCATATTTGCGCTTTTTCCATATAAACAAAAATCAGCCACAGTTACGATAAAAATGTGTAGTGTAAAGACACAGCCAGTAAAGATGCAGTGTGATTAAATATGAACGTAAGGCGACTTAGTACCAAAAATCTTAGTTCCTGCAGCATATCACACTCATGCAGTGCCACCAAGCACGCCCGTTGTGTAGAACTGTACAGAAAACTGATTTGTAGTGCAGTGCAGACTGTTGCAGCACTCTGCACAGGAACAATTCTACATGTGCACGCATAACAGTATAATGCATTCATTGATTGTTGAAATTATATCCAAGTGGCTGCGGCTGTAAGATGTACTATGCAGTACAACAGTGCATATATAAATTATAAACGAACATCAGACGCATACACCTTTAATACGGAAGTACAAAAGCACAGTGTGAGTGTGCGCTGAGGTTCAAAAGCATAATAGGAATGTACAGTGTAGTATAATTTGTAGAGAAATAATGGTACATAGTGCACTGTACAAAGTTGCATTGCAGACGAATGCGCAGTACAATAGTAGGACCGTGGAGTTAAGATGTAAAGCACGGCGGAAAGTTTTACTAAAGTACTGCGAATTTATTTTATATGGAATAAGCACAAATATGATTTTTTCAAAGTTGGCATTGACAGTGAGCTGCAGCCAAGAAGGGACCCTTTGTCCTTTTTCATGCTCAATTAGAAGCACTTGTCAAATTCATTTTCATACTTAAAAACATATTAGCCTTTTTTGGTGCTCGTCAGAGCATTTTTTAATACTAGTTATTGTATGACTCGGATTCCATACTTTCTTCCACGTATTGCTGCAATTGCTTGCAGTCCTTCACATTGGTGATAGATGAGCTGACAGATGATTTTTTTCTCTTTTCTTCACAGTCTTCCACTGTGAAGAAGTTGTGATTGATGGCCTTTTCCCTGTCTGTACACAAGATTTTTTGTTTACTTTCCCAGTTTGAGGAGAATCAGGTTTATCTAATTGATTTGGAGGTGAAACAGCCTTAGTTGATTGTTTCCCCCCTTCTGTCTGTGCACAAGATTTTTGATTTACTTTCTGAGAATTAGGTTTCTGTAACGGTGCTGGAGATGAAGCAATCTTAGCATGAGTCTAGTGCTCAGATGACTTATTGGATGCAACTGAGGATTTCTGTGACTGAGTAAGTTTGTATTCTATCATAACTGGTTCTGAGGATGGTAGCCAACGTTCTAATAATGGGGTCACATAGCATTTACTACCATATGAGACATCACGGGTTTCTTTATTTGAAGTGCTATTTGATTGTGTAATACCTGAATTAATTGGCAGAAAAGAAGAGTCTGTCTGGGTAATTATGTGTCTTATAGATTTGGATTGTTGTCTGAGTAAACTAGAGTAAGAAACCCCAACAGACGGGGTTCTAGACTCAACAAGTTTACGAGCTTCAGGATAGGAAATTTTTTGGGTTATTTTAATAGCAAGTATTTCTTTTTCACGGATCCAGTTTGGACAAGAACGGGAGTATGCTGGATGATCACCTTTACAATTTATGCAGCGTTCAGATTTTTCACAGGGTTTACCGTCGTGGCCGACTTCTGCACAACGAGAGCAGGTAACAGAACCACGACAAGTATTATTGGTATGTCTATATCGTTGACATTTGAAACAGCTTAAGTAGGCTGCTTTAATTCTAGTAGGTAGAGTAGAACTATTGAAAGTCAGAATGATGTGCTTTGTGGGAAGCACTTTCTCATTCCGTCAGATTGTTATACGGCGTACATCGATGACATTTTGATCTTTAAATTTTCTAAAAGTTCTTCTTTTGTAGACAGTAAATGTCAGGTTCCGATATTACACCACGGCAAGTATTCAGAGTTTGATGTGCTTTAACAGAAACATAGAAAGGTCCTATTGTATTACTATTGTATTGGAGTTTTAAAGAAGTTGAGATTGGCTGGCTGAAGTGACCTCGACAAGCAAATCTCCAGAATGCAGTTTTTTAAGTGAACAATTGTCACCAAATACAGAATGAAATGTTTTTGCAATAAGAAAAGGTGACATTCTCTTAAAAGAGCTATCAGAGAGGCTGTCAGTACGCTTAATAATAAAAAATCGATTGAATGAAATATTGTGTACATTTTGTTGCTCTCCACATGGGAGAGAGTCAGAAGGAAATGAATTTTTTCCATCCATGTTAGAAAAGATAATAATTCAAACCCCGGCCGCACCACCCACTACCGAGCCCAACAAGGGGTTGCACAATTGAGCATTAGTGCTAACCAGGGCCCATACGGTCACAAGACATTTCTATGCCAGTCTCCACCCTTAACAAGATGGCTAGTAAATGCTCGCTCACTTGATCCCCAGCCAGTGACACAAGTCAGCTGACCAGCCAATTGATGCATACGGGACCAATATGCACCTCCCGTCTACCTGAAGCAGAGGCCAAAGCAGTGTGTTGGTTTCCCTCAACTGCCAGGATTCCCCTTTCCAGGGACACAGGTCGCCATGTACGGAAAACACGTGGGTGGTTTACAATTCTCCATGAGTCGACATGCAGGATGATATCGGCTCATACAGAATTGCCCTCACCTCAAAAGAGGAAATCGCAACGAGAGTGAAACATAGAGGAAAGAAAGATAAGAGAAATAAGAGGAAAAGGAAAAAAGAAAGATCGCTCAGGATCCCGGGGTTGCGAAGCCCGTGAATAATTAAAGAAGGTATCCTCCTGGGGTGATAAAGCATTAGAAGTGATTAAGTGTATAAAGAATAGCAAAACCATAGATATAGATAAAATGCAGTTCATAGAAGTGCTCTGTGATATTTTGTAGAGGACGAAAAACAGTTCTTGATAACATTTGAGGTAGGTACTATTTTTATTTTATAAAGATTCAGAAGTTAATATTCAGAATTTTTGTTGATGGTCTGTAGATGCTTGATCTTTAGTTGCTACTACAATTTTGTTACTGGCCATTTTCGATTTAGTTTTAAAATTGTACTCGATCAAAAGCATATAGCATTTTTGTATAGATAGTAAGATTGAAAAAAAAAAATTAAGTGGGGGCGGGGGTTAGACTAAGATGGAAAATTTTAGAAAAGTATTAAAAGAGAGCCTACTGCAAACCTTAAATATAACACAGAGCAAGGTAGAGGAAGTGTGCGACTTTTTAACAGAAACACATGGCCTTGAATCCATTCAAGATTTATGACTGCTCAATGAAGATAACATGGCTCCAGTACCAAAGACTGTACAGAAACGAAAATTCCTCCTTCCCTGGATGCCACAGAGTAAGTAATATTTGACACTATGAATTGTATGCATAAATCAAGTTAGCTCTTACTTATTTCTCTTATTTTTTTTCTTTTTAGGCACAAGTATTGAAGTAGAAAATTTAGATTCCAGTACTCAGCTACAAAATGAAGTTTTGGGGCAGACATTGTTTGTTGAACCTGAATAATGTAGTGATTGGCTGTCTCGGTTTTCTGTGCCATGGGAAAGAATGTCTCCTAGTTTAATAAAAACGCTGAATGCACAGAAACGACCTTCTGCAGAAAAAAGAAGAGAATTAGTTAGAACAATTGCGGATTCAATTATTCAGTACACTCGTTTACCAGGTGTTAAAGCCCTCAGGCTTATTTTAAAGTCTGTAGTGGATAAAATATCCTTTGATGAAAGTCTTTTTGTAGAAATTATTGAGGACGGGAATATGTATCTGTGCAAGCAGATAAAGAATCTTATCGAAAATCAGAATAGAGGAACTATGACTAAACAGAAGGTCACATCCCAAGTAACAGAGACCAGATCCTCCAAAGATAAACAGTTAGATTTGTCGGATAGATAAGGCTGCGCTAATTGACAGCCATCTTTGACAGAAGAACAGGCCGAATTGCTCGAAAAAGAAAGAGGGGGTTTATTCAATTATTCCTTGAAAGTCTCTATTGCTGAAAATGATAATTTCGTTAAAATTAGGATAGAAAAAAACATATGCTCTACAGAGGAAAGAAATCAACATAGTGCTTTTTAACATCTAATTGTTCAAAAGCAGGTGGCCCTGCCTATTTGCAAAGATTGGTTACCTGAAGCATTTTCAAGAGTTGGTAGGCATTGACCTACATCACTGATTAAAAGAACAACTCGAAAAAAAAAGCCAACCGTATTATAAAATTCTTGAAAACTGTTCCAGCAAGCTCGAACAAAAAACTTCTAACATCTGCAATAGAAAGACTTGAAGATGAAGCAGCAGAAGACAGAGTCTTCTGGATCCGAAAGAACAAGGCTTCAAGGATCTTGGAGTACTGGTTAACTTGCTCTCAGGATACTTTGGAGAAGATATTTGTAATATCTTCAAAGCTTGTGAAGTAAGTTCTTTGATAGACAATTTAATTTTTTTCAGTTAAAAAGGTGGCAAATTTTAAAAAAATATTGTATTTTGTTTAGAAATAGCGATGCGAATAAAATTGTTGTAAAGGGAAGGGGACGTTGAATAAAAAGGTTTTTTAAAGTAAGTTACCTCCAGGTTTACTGCATTAAGAAAAAAATTAAGTACTTTCATATAGGTCAAATGTCATGAACAAATTTTTGAACTCTTTACTGTAAATAATTATTGTTGCTGATGCTTTTTGTTTCTAATGGAAAAATGTTTGGAAATTGTACTTAGAATCATATCAAACATATACAGATGTACTTAAAAATACTGCTTTGAAAAGTGCTTCGTAAAATAAACTGAAAATTCACTTTTTTTTTTAAGCATAACATATTGTCAAGTGATCTATTTAAAACAAGAAAGAAAACAAGTTGGAAATTGCTCATCAAACGTGGCAAATGAGGTGCGTTTGTACAATAACTAGTATTATAAATATTTTTTGAACCGCATAGTTTAATAAATGTATAACAAAAAAACCTAAATTTAAAAAAAAGTAGCCCACTATATGTGTAACACGTGTGCACAATAGGTGTATTATTTATTTTTGTAGTGCGTTGTTACGCCAATTATAATGCATTAAAACCCAACACGGCGATAATGGGTAATAGCACTCGCGTGGAATTCCATAAGAAATATTGCCAGTGGGCAACTTTTTTTAAATTCAAATTTTTTGATTAACACCACTTTTTTGAAATAGTAAAATTCCCCTGTTTTCGCCTTAATTAATATGTCATTAAACAAGGAGAATTTTATGATTTCAAAACAGTGGCGAAAATCAAAAAACCTGTATTTTAAAAAAGTAGCCCACTATATGTGTAACACAATATGTGTAAAGTGGTCGCAAAAAGTCTGCAGTGGTGTGAACAGCTCACACAACTACATATGTGATTTTATTCTTTCTTAAATGTTGTGTTCAAACTCTGAGCGCAATTACTCTAGCATGTCGGACATTACCGCTCAATCGATGGTTATTTAAATAAAACGATAAAAGAAATTCCTAAAACTTTTAAGAAAATGAGTTGATTGTAAACCGTTCCTTATGCTTTTGAGTTATACTTCGTTAATAAAATATTGATTTTTGTCTAAATTTGACTAGCTATTCATGTTTTCCTTGAAGTGAGACCATTCCCCTACAAAGTTAACAATTTGTATGGGTTGTGTTGAGTTGATTTTTGATGGCCGATTATCTAAGCAAGGGATATAGGCCTGTGGGGGGAGTGCCTTCGTGGGGGTCTTTCTAAGAAACCTAACCAGTATTTAAGCTTGGAAATCCAAGGTTCCAAGAAAACCACGAAAACTCCGAACGATTAGGCCGACGGGCGCGATTGGGATCGAACCCTGCACCTCCCGTCTACTAGCTTCGAGAGCACTAATTTGTATGGATTTACATCAGCACTAAAATTTAATAGAAAACATTTGTTGGTTTACTTGCCGAAATTTAATTTAATAATGCAAAAAATTCTATTAAATTTTAGTGGTGAGGAAAACCCATATACGCTGGCAGCTAAGGGGATATATGTAAATGACCAAAACGCTATGGTCATTTAAGCTTGCATTACTGTGGTTTGCGGTCAGATACGTTCTTGAAAGTTACGTTGATTTACGCTCAGATACGTTCTTGAAAGTTACGGTGATTTACGGTCAGATACAGTATAAATAGATAACGGTACATACTGTAATATTACAGGAAAATGCTGGAATCTGTGCCGTTAAGCTTTTCCCGTAATACAACGGTGAAATTTCTATCAGTGTAGAAATCCCAATTTCCTAAAACATTCTAGTAACCTTACAGAGTTTTTGATTTACAATGCAAACACGTATCTGTTACATGAATTTTTGTTGTTGTCGTTACATAAGAAATTCTAGAAATCCCAGTTTCCGAGAAAATCTTAAAACTTTACAGATTATTTTTACAGTTTACTACTTTTGTCGCCTTATAAAGGACTGTTCAGTGTAAATTACTCATGTTTTATGCATTAAATTTAGTTTCTTTTAAAAAAGAATCTCTAGTCATGGATGCCCTCATATATATATATTTTTAATTTACAGTTAAGTCTAAAGCTGAAAAGTTTGCAGCAAAAGTAAAATAAAAAATTATCAGCAGTAATGAAGCATATAGCAACAGCAAGAACTACACAAAAACTTCGGGAACAAATAAGAAATCTTATCTTTGGAGAATAAAGCAAGTTATGCAATGGAGTGTATTGCATCATGAATCACTGTATCTCCTGAAGTCAGATTCCATCAAGCGAGAATGTTAGTGATCCTGACGTAGAAATATTTATCTCATGCTGTGACACTAGTATCTGTTCTAAAAGGTCCAAAGGTGACAGAAAAGAAATGGAACAGTGCCATGGAGGATCCCACAGAATCTTTAGAAACAGAAGAACACTTAACCCGGGAGAACTCGCTAGTGAGAATGCCCAATTGCTTTTCCTTTACTTTACATTCATATAATATCAACTTTTTTTGGTTGGCTTAGTACTTTTATTCACAAAATAGGTAAAATAATTGAAAAACATTTTGAAATTTTAATTAAAATTAAAAATGATTTAAATAAGAGTCTTAAAAAAGTACGACTGTGAGAAAAAATCTCATGCAGCGAGTTCTCCCGGGTTAAATTAATTAAGCTGGCTTTATGATTGTGAGGCCTAATAATTAAGCTGGCTTTATGAATGCCATGAGGTTGATTCATTTAATTTATTGTTTATCTTTGTGAAATAGATTTTAGAAGACTTTATATTATACAAGTAATTGTGTCAATCAATGGGAATTTATTATAGCTAATGGAAGTTTAAAGTATTGTTTTTGATATATTAAATTTTATTATTTTACATTTTTATGTTTCCGATTTAATAAACGTTAGTCATGTTTTTATACATACTTGTATTTATTTCACCACCATACATTTATCTTTATAGTTGTTTGAATTTAATATTTAATTTACAGGTTTTATAACTTTTTAATTCAATAGGTCTAAGGATGTAAAACCTAAGTTCCCACAGTGCACTTTTTAAATCTCTGCTAATTTTAATCCTTATTTAATTTTAAAAACACCAAAAGTAAACCTGTGAAAGTATCATTTCAATATCTTTGTTTTTGCTAAAGTGAAAATTTAGGCTGTGCTTGAAATGAGACACCCTGTAAATTTTGGCTCAATAGGTGGCAGCTTTTGTTTGTTTTCTATACAAAAACTTTTCACCTTGAAGTGAATTATTACGCTTTTTATTTTGTTTAACACAATGTTTGTTTATCTTCATGATTTTGTCTACCCAAATTATTATTCTCTCCACAATGATTTCAACAAGTTCTGTTGATAAAAAACATTTTCTGCTTGATTAAACTAAAGAATTTTATGCTCACATTATCATACCTGTCAACCTTCCATTTTTCCAAAATATACATACTTCAAAATTGTTCCTTCAAATATACATACTTTGACCTAGAAAGTTTTTTCATTCATTCTTTCTATGTAAGTAGTTATCTTTTCATTCATTAAATAAAATTTCTGGTTGAAATATGTTCACTTGATTTGAAAATAAATAAACAAGAAGTCTGCCAGGTATGCATTAAAAGACAGAATTTATTAATGCAATCTCTTTTCTTTCTTTTTTTTTCTACTTTCAGATGCTTGGCTTGTAAAGAATTTTTCAGCAGAGACCTAATATAACATGTGAAATTATAACTGTATCATAAAATAATACAGCACAATTTGTAACATTTAAAATACTGAAATATATTTTCAAAAGCCAAATAAAAATTAGAAATTCTGTATTTGCTTTTTGTAGTTTGGAAAAGAAATTCATGTTTTAAGGAATTTTAGATTTAGAATGAATGAGTCTGAAAATATTTTCTAATGTGTGAAAATTAGACACTTTACAACAAAATATTAACTATGTGCTGGTAAAAATATCGTGAAATAAAATTTCAGAAGCATCATTTATTATAAAATATATATTTTCAATGTGAGAAATTTATTAGACATATAGAGCTCATACAAGGAAACTTATTAGAAACATTTTTCATTTTCTTTTGAGTTAATGTAGTGTTTGTTTTAAAAATAAGTCCTTCACACTGTTGATACGTGAGCTCAAAGATAATTTTTTTTCTTTTCTTCACAGTCTTCAACTGTGTAAAAGCTGTAGTTGAGGATTTCTTCTCTCTGTATGTGCACAAGATTTTTGTTTTACTTTCTCAGTTCGAGAAGAATGAGGTTTCTGTAACGGTTTTGGAGATGAAGCAGCCTTAGTTTCGGTCTGATTCGGAAGACTTTTTGGATCCAACTGGAGATTTCTGTGACTGAGTACGTTGGTATTCTATTATAACTGGTTCTAAGCATGGTAGCAAACATTCTAATTTTGGGGTCGCATAGCATTTACTACCGTAACAGACATCACGTGTTTCTTTTTCTATTTGAAGTGCTGGTTGATTGTGTAATAGCTGAATTACATGGCGGAAGAGAACAGTGTCTGTGTTCTTATGTGCCTTATGGATTTTGTTGTCTGAGTAAACTAGGGAAGAAACCCCGAAAGATGGGATTCTAGACTCAATAAATTTATGAGCTTTAGGATAGGAAATTTTTTGAGTTAGTTTGAAAATTTTTTTGTTAGTTTGAGTTAGTTTGAAAAAAGAAATACTTGCAGCAAGTATTTCTTTTTTCACGGATTCAGTTTGGAGAAGAACGAGAGTATACTGGATGATTATCCTTAGTTTATGCAGCGAAAATATTTTTCACAGGATTTACCGTTCCGGCCGATATCTGCACAAAGAGGGAAGGTAACAGAACCACGACAAGTAGTATTGGTATAGCCATATCGTTGACATTTGAAACAGCGAGGATCATTTGGGATATAAGGCCGGACAGGGCAGTTTATGTCATAGATTAAATATATCATACAGATAAGCTCAATGATAACCGAATCCCAACTTCAGAGCATCTAGTAACAACAGTCGCAAACGTTTCGGGAAGGTCGCAACAGGTAGTTACTCGTTTTATTTGTATAGTAGGGGAAAGGAGGGTAATGACGCTCAGAAGGGCAATCTAGCTCACCCAATATCTCTAAACAGAATAGAATTAAAAACGTGCGATCGCTACCGGCACCTAGCGAACTTCACCGTAAGTTCCCAGTAAGCATATAGTGACCGTCGGAAGGAAAGTATTTTTGTGTCCTCACGTTATTAGTTTGCAGTTGTTTTATTATAAAATTGTGCAACATCTAACTTGAAGGTAAGTGTACACTCTTATTTACAAATATTAATTTACTCATTATGTCTACAAAATATATACATTTAGCTGTACTTTCATGCTTTTATTTATTTTTGTAGTGCGTTGTTACACCAATTATAATGCATTAAAACCTAACATGGCGATAACGGGTAATGACGCTCGCGTGGAATTCCAGAAGAAGTGTTGCCAATAGGCAACATTTTTTAAATTCAAATTTATTGATTAATACCACTTTTTTGAAATGGTAAAATTCCTCTGTTTTCGCCTAATTAATATGTCATTAAACAAGGAGAATTTTACGATTTCAAAAAAGTGGTGAAAATCAAAAAACCTAAATATAAAAAAGTAGCCCACTATATGTCTAACACAATATGTATGCACAATATGTGTAAATGGTCACAAAAAGTCTGCTGTGATGTGAACAGCCCACACAACTACATATGTGACTTTTGTCTTACTTAAATGTTGTATTCAAACTCTGAGCGCAATTACCTACCATGTCGGGCATTACCGCCCAATCGATGGTTATTTAAATAAAACGATAAAAAAAATCCTTAAACTTTTATGTAAATTAGTTGATTGCAAACTGTTCCCCATGCTTTGGAGCTATACTTCGTTAATAAAATATTGATTTTTTTTTTGTCTAAATTTGAAAAGGTATTCATGTTTCCCTTAAGTGAGCACCATTCCCCTACTTTCTCCTATATAACTTGGTGCCAACATCTAGGATTTGAAATAGAAGCATATTTATTTAGATATTGACAATTTAATTTTTATGCAGAGGAAACAGAAGAATTTTTGTTTGCAAGATATTCTCATAAAATGCCTTCTTTAAAACTCTGTTTAGAATCTTTAATCTTGTTTGGGTATGATTTTTAGTCTGAGTCTTAGTAATCTAATAGTTAATTTGAAATCAGAAACAATGTTATAATTACTTATAGCCTTTCAACCTGAACAAATGCATGTTGTTTTAATGCTCATCCAGTTATCCAGAAAAACCAGTTATCCGGAATACACCTGACCCGAACTATTCTGAATAAATGGTTCTGTACTGTATATAGAAAAAAGTAGTAACATGCGTATCGCAGAGTTATGAAAGAAGAGCATGTTACTATCTTAGAGGAGCCTGGCTCCAAATATTTGGGACATATAATTTCCTCATCTGGAGCATCAAGAGATATTTTTAACTGCATGTGGAAGTTTTTAGAAGATGAAGGTATTATTGATTTATCAAGCCTTTGATGATTAGGTTGCGATGTATGTCCCGTGAATACGGGGAAGCATACTGGAGTAACCCGTCGAATGGAAAAATGCATAAAAGACCTACAATGTATCATATGCCAGCTCAGCTCCAATGAATTGCCTCGCTGGCCTTTATTTAGGTAAGATCGATAGGAAAACTTCTGGCCCACATAGTTTCATCGGACCAATAGGAAAATCTTTGTCCACGTGCAATTCACTGCCTATTGTATTTTTTGAACACATAGCGCGTAATTTGGGCAAATTGTTTCCTGAAATCGAGAAAAGGCACTCAACACAGACCAGAGATAACTGCCGGACGTTTGCAAAGCTATTTAATCCGGATATAGTTCAGAATAACTAGCAAACAGGAGCCCAGGAAAATTGGCCCAAGCAAGATGGCTCACAACGGCGAATAGAATTCTTCTCCTTTATCTGAGCAGACTGCCCATCAGAATTTCTATGTTTACTCACAAACTATGTAACCCAAGTTTATGACCCAGGATGATACTATCAAATGTAATCCACATCTACAAAGTGGATTTAAAAAAAACTTATGGGAAATTACTCGGCTAGTGAACATAACAGTAAATGGGATAAAATAAATAATAAAAAAAGTTCTTCAGGACAATGGTTACTTAGCACATCCAGAGCAAATTTTAATTACAATGCTCTCTGACGACTGCTATCACACTAAAATGCTAGCTGCTGGGCACATAATAAATGCAAGAGGTACAGTAAATGATCATGTACGTAAATTTGAAATACCGACAATCAACTTTGAAGCAGATGATTATCGAAAAAATATGTAATATCTGTATCTGTAAAAAATATGGCCTACCCTATTATTTGCGTTTATTTATTTATTACTAACAAGTAAAAAGTAATTGTTTAAACTTTGTTTACATCATTATTTAGAGGATACTCTTGATTAGAAAGATTTATCTCAAATAATATAAATATGAAAATTTGTATGAGCATTTGTCTTGACTCGGTGTCAAACAGATGATTTTATGCCCATCTACATATCTTTGCATATGTGTGGAAAAGATTGTAGGCCTTTTTTGTGTACGCATTTTAGAGTAGGTGAAGGATGAAGTGAAGAGAGCAAAATAGTGGGACAGGCCAAACAAAAACAAATTTTTAAATAGCCACAAATATAAATATGGCATAACAAAATTAAATGGAATTGTTTATATGATTCCGTGTACCGAATGTGGCAATGTATATATAGATGAAACTGGTAGATCGATGGACATCAGACTTAAAAAGCATGCCAGCTCTTTTAAAAATGGAAAATTAAATTCTAAATTAGTACAGCATGCCTTTGAAACAGACCGCACCCCATCCTTCAAAAATTCATTGATTTTGAAAAATAATCGCAACGCTTATCATTATAGATTATTCATGGAAAATTGGTTCACTAGACTATACCCTTAGACGGACAACGTATCTGGTATGTTCCCGAAGGAATATTTTGTATTTTTGAAAGAATAACTTTAACTAAGACTGTGTCCAGGACTTGTTCGATATTCTGTTATTGCTGATGTTTGTACTGAAGAGGCTCTGCGTTGCACAGCAAAACGTCTACTTAATATATTTTTTATTTTTAATTAAATATTTTTATATATTTTTTTAATTTAATTTGTCTGTTTCAATGTAGAGAAGCCTGTCTAGTGTATCAAAATTAGTCTAAACACAACGTGACTCTCAACGTGACTGACTCGGCGATTGAGCATACTCCACGAGGTTGAGGCTTTTCGCAAGTGATACGCATGATACAAAATATTTTTAATTATCGTGTCATCGGATAAAATTTTAACTTTATAACCATGAGTGCAGAGGATAAAGAAAAGATCTGTATGTAAATGTGTCCAAAGGATGTATCCAATGTTTAAAATTATGTGGCTATGGCTCTGATGAAGCATTACCTATGCTGAAAAATATTTCAGAAATTGAAACTTTTCTTAGAAACAATGGACATTTTTTTTTTCAAAAGCGTGGCGGAAGAAGGAGCAAAATGTGCGCATGGCATTTTCTTTAATGCTGCTGATAAATTTCAGTTTTTACTGGGCCACAGAGTGTTATTAGAAGCCTTTCTAAAGAAAAGAAATTGTAGTACAATTAGTGTAAACCGAGGCAGGAATAGTAAAGAAGAATGCCAAAAATTGCCATCAGAATCAGTAGAACAGTCAAGTGATGGGCATACAAATAAAAAAGTTGTGAAAAAAATAAATAATTTAAGAAATTGATGTAGAAAACAGAACAATCTATTGAAAGATCTTTAAGAGGATATCGACTACACATTAACGGTAACATCTGTGAAGTGTGAAATTAATTGCATGATATGCAAAAAAAATTTGCCAAATTGGGAAAACAAAAGGAGTGTATTTGATTTCAAGTTACAGTCATCACGTGTTAAAATCATGCCCCTACCTAAAAAAGAAACAAGGTAGTTTGAAGCAGTTGAGTATAATAGATTCTACTACAAATTCTACATCAGCATCAAATATAGAAATGGTGTTCGTAGGAATTCCTGGATAAGTGCAATTGCTGATGATGAAGGAATGGAAAGTGTTACTGTTCATTTATTAAATTGTAATTTTTCTTACTTATCAAACCAGGATTTTTAGATATGACCTCGAAAAGTAACATTTCAATATTAAAGAAAGTGCTTTCTTTTGAAGGCAAATCGTCAAAAGCATCCACTGGATCAAGATCTGAACGATGGAAACTGAAAATAGAAAAGCTGCTGACGGACAGCAAAGAATAACTGTTTTTATGGAAAATGTTATAATATCATTGGAATATTAATGCAGAAAAATCGAGCCTTATATGATCAGATTAATTTTTTTAATGAAATGAGTTTAAATTATGATAAAGATATTACGCCTGAAATGAAGGCAGTATCAACATTACGTCATACTTCAAAAATTTAATTGAAAATTCCAAACAACGCTCGCATAGCACAATTATCAAAGAATTTTCTAAACTTTTTTTCATATGGTGTGTAAACATTGCTACGATTCTATGCAAATTAATCTTGGTAAGGATTTACAAAGTGCACGACGAGTGGAACGTTATATATCAAATAACAGCACTTACAGTCAATTCTGATTTGAAGAGTTGCTGAGGTATCTTGAACATTATAACGCCAGTAATAAGATGGTGGCCTTAAGTGATGCTACTAAATTAAATCGGAAAATAAATTATGATCCTGGGACTAAACGGTGCGTTGGGTTTGTATTAAAAATAACAAAAGATTGTATCCCTACATGCAGAAAATATTTATCCACTTCTTTTGACAAAGTTAAGAACTATATGTTAACTTTACCTAAAAGCTCTTATGTATACACTATCATGTTTCAGCCACTTCAAAACAATGTCCCTCCAATTTGTTTAGCTGTAATTAGAACTGATAATAATTTTACAGCTTCAAATGTTATTTCAAGATGGTAATACACAGTAAAAAAGTTTGAGAAAAGAGGTACAGTATGGGAACCGTTATCCAGAAACCCCGTATCCGTAATGCTCCAGAAACCAGAATGGAAAATGAACCCAAAAATAATTTGTTTCATTTCAAAAGTGTACAAACTAAAGATTTATTTTACACCAGATACATGCACACTCATGCATGGATACAATTTGTGGTCATCTGCAATACTTTATATGATGTGAATGAGCATGAATTTGAAGGCATTAAAATTTCCAAAGTGAAGGAAATTATTACAGATCTACTGGATTAAACTAAAGAATTTTCAGGTTTAGAAGCTCAATTTTTGGTTCAAGAACCACTGGAAGATTGTCTAATTTCTGTCGACGATACTATTGTAAGTCATCAGATGACTGGCAATGAGATTTGTGACATAATGGCAAATGATACGTCCAATGGAAGTGATGATGATGGCCTGCAGAATGAGGTGGGTAAAAAAATTTCAAATGAGCTACTGATATTTTTCAACTGGAGAACTGATTTGTGGAATGCAGCGAAGATGCTTCCATGAACAGGAAATCATGTCAGTATACAGGAGCAATTAGTGCAAAAGGAACACTATAAGTGACCAATCTTAATAAAAATGTCCTGAAAATCCAAGTCAAAGGATTCTGCACTCGACTTATATGTAATTTTTTTTGTAATTTAGTATATTTTTTATTGTGTAAAAAAGTTATTAAATTAAGAAATTTATAATTATGTATTTTCATATATTATTCATATTTTATACATTCCATACCATTATTTTGTATTATTCTGAACACTTATAGTAAAGTGTTCTGAATTACGGAAAAATACCTTATCCAAAATACCTCTCAGGTCCCAAGCATTCTGGATAATGGATCCTATACCGTATACAGCCAAAAATCATGTAAATTTACACAAAAAAGTTGACAAGTAGTGAATCGATTATTTAAATTCAGATAATGTTCAGGGAGTATTAGAACAACAGTTGTGGTATCATGCAGCTCAGCTGTATTATGCTTCCAAGATGGTGTTCATTTAATAGCAAAGTTACACAATAGACTGTTACGTGTACCTCACATCTTACCTTTGGGAAATTATGCTGTAAAAGGTTTTATTAGTACTGTGTATAACAAATTGTCACGTGGTAAACATTGCCTGCAATTGTCAGATTTAAATGGAAAGGACAAACAAAAGTATGTCAGTGCTGAACGTCTAGCATCTAACAAGGTTTATTCGATTAATCGTATAAAAGTACAAAAGAGGGCTTAAGGACTGCAGTGTATTTAAGTCTGATGCGTGCAGTAATTGAAGCTTTGATTGATAAAAATACAACTCCATTGCAACAAATACATAAGCGATGGTTTGTTACATTTTTTTTTTTCTAGAGGATGATTACAATGCTTATAAAACTATCTTGCATTGACCAATATTTATGTTTTTTTAAGTAGGAATGCATATATGTGTAAACTGAATGCACACTGCTTACTGGTGATGATAGTTGATTTTCAAAAGTTGGCATGTTCTGCCTTTTTACCTTTTCTTTTAAGCAGTCAGCAATACGAATCATTTTTTAGAGCTGTTAAAGTGTGTCGAATACTTTTTCTACAGTAGTGAATTTCAGCATGCTTGAATTACTTCACAAGATTGAACGATTGGATGTTCAGATAAAGGTAAAAAGCAGAGTGCCAGAAAAAACTTCAATTTCCTGCGTCCAAGAAACAAATAAAAGCTTCCATAACCAATGTAGATGTTTTGTTGCCTTCTCTAACTGATGTACTAAATGAAGTCTTAAAAGCAAAATTTGAGGCAATGGATGTCCTTGAATTGCTAGGTATGAATCTTCCAAAGCTAAATTTAGATAGTGCAGATCGCCAGAAGACCTTCGAGTGAAAGTGGTTATCTACGGCAAGACTGGACGAGAAAAAGTCGGATAAGGAAGATGAGAGTGAAGTCGGAGAGTCAGGGATCTCCCTCGAGCCCCGAGGAACATTTTCCTCTTAATCGTATTTTCGACGTCATTGTGACTGGTCTCGAACGGCTGCTTACCGCATTTCTAGTGGATGCGGACACATTCGAAAGTTTCCGTACTGTGCTGGAAATGAGATCTACCTCGACAGAGGTAGGTAAGGAGAAAGAAAAGAAATAGAAGTCGTCCAGTCTCTCCTTCCTGTATGTTCGACTCAACTGCAGACATTATTTTCATGCACCATGCCTAAGAGGCTACCTGCGTGTGGACAGAAGAATGGTCCCACTACGGTGTTCCGAGTGTCGAACTCTGGTGGAGTCAGACTCGTTGATGAACTGAGGAGGGAACGGAGGCACCTGACGTTTGGCTGCACTCTCCGGGTGAATTCACCAGAAGACCTTCGAGTGAAAGTGGTTATCTAAGGCGAGAACTGGTCGGATAAGGAAGGTGAGAGTGGAGTCGGAGGATCCGGGATCGATCCTGAAAAACGTCTTTGTCTTAATCGTACTTTTGACGTCACTGTGACTGGTCTCGAACGGCTATTTACCGCATTTCTAGTGGATGCGGACACATTTGAACATTTCCATCCTGTACTGGAACTGAGATCTACCGCGACAGAGGTAAGTAAGTAGAAAGAAAAGTGTTGGGGGGGGGGGGGGGGGGTGAAGGTTGCTCACCCCTCCCACATAAAAATTCAGCAGAGTGACTTGACAAATTAGTTTAAGTTATATATGAAACTTTGAAAATATTGTTAAAATAATAACTTTAAATAAGAGCATGTTGAAATATATGCAACTTCATGAATCCTATATATATTATATGATGTTTCAGTGATAAGGTAAGTGTAAAATGTACTTACAGTAATGAGCCAAAATGATGAACAGAAGGTTTCCTTTATTGGAGCTTGAAATACATGAACGTGACTTCATTCCTGGATTAAATTAATGGACACTTGCGACGATAGTCTACCCGAACTCGAGAGCACTGCATTATTCGACGACATAAGTAATCTTTAAGCAACTTGAAATATATTATACACAACTCTATCGCCGATTTAATTAACAATTTTTCGATGAAACGTCTTCTTACTAAACCATTATGCTTAATAAACTTTAAGTTCTTACAATTATATCGGTATTTAGCCATATACCATACATATTCGCTGAAACTTCATAAAAATATACCGGACAGTACCATAAGTCAGCTATTAGACATCGCACACCTTGCACACCGAAAACATGAAATCGCTGTCCCTTTAAATCAGGACGAAAACCTATCGGCCAATCAGAATCGACTACGCAATTTGCATAAGTCGGAAGATACTTAACATTTACTTATAATTTGAATAACATTTAATAAATATTACGATGACTTTAGAAAAATTACTTTAATATAAAAATGACTTAAAAAGATGATTTTATATGTTAATTAAATTTAAATACTTATCTTTAAAAAAAATGAATACGAGCGAATGCGATCGCAAGTAAAATTGCCGTATACGGTCCACGACCGAAACGCGATACGCAACCATCCAACTGTGGTGGTAAAAACGTAAACAAACGCCGAAAGGCGGCAATGAAAAGAAAATATCGTGTTGTCGAGTTCAGGTAGACTTTACAAATTGTTTAATGGAAAAAATAGAAATAAAAAATGCTTGGGAATACTTTTCCACAGAATGCCCCTCTTTCCCATTCATTTTGATTTTCTGCAATAAAGTTCATTACAAAAGTTCTTGTAATAATGGCAGGATCAAAAGAAAGGTTTTTTTTTTTTTTTTCGTGGAAAGTTCATCACCATAAAAAAACTTCTCTGAATCTAAGAAAGGAGTCCTTTACGAGGGATTTAGTCAAAATATCTGCATAGTTCTCTTTTGACATAACATGCTTAATGTCGAAGAGGCCATTGTTATACCAGTCTCTTATAAACTTGTATTTTAAATCAATATAACGATTCTTTATGGTATCAGCTTTCTGTTTGGTGAAGGAAATGGCAGCAGTATTATCACAAAAGAGCATTGGACGTCGAATAGTAATGATGTCCAAGTTAAGACTTTTCTGAATTTCAATTAGAGACATGTTTAAGAACTTCAGATCTTTTACAGCTTCTGTCGCTGCTATTATTTCTGCTTCCATTGGACTCAAGGCTACGCAATTTTGTTTAGTTACTCTCCAGGTTACTGGAATATTATTTAAGAAAGCAATGTAGCCGCTCCAGGATTTTCGATCAGTAGTGTCACTTGCCCAAGAAGCGTCGACGTAGACAGCTAGCTGGATTGGAGGGTCAGATTGTGCCAACTTCAATCCCAAGGATTTTGTCGAAGAGAGATACATCAGGATTCGCAGGAGTGCCTTGTAGTGCAACAGGTTGTGGCTCTCAGTAAATTGTGAAAGTGCAGCAACAGGCCAAGCAATGTCTGGACGGCATCGATGAGCAATGTACTGTAGACATCCCAGTAAGTTTCGGTACGGCAGGTTCTCGGGAAATTCGTCATCTTCAGCAACTGGAACAGGATTATATCCAGGAGGAGAAGGAAGAGATATATTAGTAAAATCAGGGACATCAAACTTCTTTAAACACTTTTCAATATAATGTTCACAGTTAACATTAACTATTGCATCCTCTTCTCTTTTAAAATTGATACCTAGTAACATTGAAATAGGACCTAAATTTTTAACTTCATAAATGGATTCAATTAACTGTACTACCTCTTTTAAAACTTCATCATTCTTCGCAAAAATAGGCAAATCATTCACATACACTATAACTATTGCTTCACTTCTATAAGAGTATACACAAGTTAACCCTTGTACTTCACTGAATCCATTTGCAATTAACTTATTATGCAAATCATGGTACCAACATCTTCCAGCTTGGTGAAGCCCATAGATTGCTTTCTTTAACTTTAAAACACAGTGTTCTTTCCCTGGAATTGTATAATCTTCGGGTTGTTGATGCAAATTTCTTTATCAATATCCCCATATAAGTATGCACATTTAACATCAAGAAGACAATGCACCCAATTCAATATTCTAATAAAAAAAGCTATGAAAAGACAAATGAGTGTAAAATTTATTACTGGACTAAATGTGTCGTTGTAATCTAAACCTTCTCTCTGATTATTACCTAGTGCAACTAAACGTGCTTTAAATATCAATTCTTCCCTTCACTATTTTCTTTTACAGTATAAACCCATTTGGTTCCTATAACTTTTTGATCAACTTTTGGGACAGGTGTCCAAACGTGTCTATCTAACATGGTTTGGATCTCTTGATCCATTGCCTCCTTCCATTTTTGTGCCTCTGGAAGTTATTTTGCTTGTGTCGCATTTTGTGGTACAATTATTTCAGTTAGGAGTGCTTCTTCAGTTAATTCACTCTCCAGTTCCTTATCTAGCTTAATTGGGCCTTCATATGTATTCCCTAATGAAAAATTTGCCACAGTATCATTCAATATGATTTTATGCATTTTACAATATTCACGTAAATCTTGTTGCGATCTTAATCTGGAACCAGTAGGAGATAAGATATAAATGTCAATTTTACCTTTAGTTCTTCCTTTCTTTCTTTTCTTCATAAATCGATAAAATGTTGCTTCTGCTTCTTCCTATTCCTTCAGAATATTCTCTTCTAATTCATCTTCAGATGTTGATACATCATCTGATTTTGTCAGAGTTGTAGAGCTACTCGGTTGATGGACAGTCAAATCATCTTCCATTGTCGGTGAATTGTTAGGACCTGTAAAGAATTCATTATCATTTGAAAAATCAACAAACGTGCGATGTATTATTTTCCGTTCAGGAGAACCGTTCAGTTGAGCTTCGTCAAATGTCACATGCTTTGACTCAACTACTTTATTTTCTTTAGGGAAATAAATGCGATATCCACAGGATCCTATACCATATCCTACAAGAACTCCTCTTTTTGCTCTTGATTGAAACTTATTTCGTTTTTCTTTAGGTTGATGTACATACGCAATGCATCCATAACGTTTCAAATGACGAATGGATGGTTTAGTTCCGTACCATCGTTGAAACGGTATTGCTTCTATGCCTGTGTGAAATATTCGGTTGCGAATGTAATTTACTGCCATAACTGCCTCAACCCATAGATTAGGCGGCAGATTAGCTTCTTGCATAAATGTTCTAGTTCCTTCAAATAAAACTCTGTTATATCGCTCGGCAACGCCGTTCATCTGGGGACTATATATTGTGGTCCTCTCATGCTTGATTCCCATCTTTTCTAACATACCTCTTATTTGCTTATTGCAATATTCTAACCCGTTATCAGTTCTCATGACTTTGACTTTTCTGTTAGTTTGGCGTTCCACAAACGTGATGAAGTGCTTTAATTTCAGGAAAACTTCATCTTTAGAGCGTAGCGGGTAGCAAAAGGCTCTTCGACTAAAATCGTCAATAAAAGTAAGTATGTACCGTTGCCCATTCCTTGATGTAACTGGAGCCGAACCCCATACATCGCTATGTATCAATTCTAACATTTCTTTTGAGCGAACTTTCTTTAATCTAGGATATGTTGACCTAGTATTTTTAGCTAGAATACACGGTTCACACGGAGTCTCTTTTCCCTGTAATTGTCCACAATTTTGAACTAAATTTTCACGAAACATTTTCTTAATTATATCAACATTACTATGTCCTAGCCTTTCATGCCAGAGCATGATGTTGTTACGCTCACTGGCAAATGTAACATTGTAATTTTGATTTGCCTCTTGTATATTAGTTACTTCCCTGACATTATCTTGTATTACATGAGCACTTCTTGAATTAATGTTATAGGCTTGATTTAAGGATTTAGTACAAGTAGAAACTTTTAATTTATTCTTATCAGGAAAAGATGGTTGATCAGCAAGCTCTAAATATTCGTTCTTAATATTAGATTTAGTTTTGTCATAACTTTTAATGGCTTTAAGAACGTAAAAATTATCTTTTAGAGTGGCAGTATATAAGTACTTCCAATGCTTATCAAATACTTTAAACCCATTGTCCATTGTGGCATGGAGACCAGCTTTATCCATCTTTGACATGGAAATTAAATTTTTATGAATGGTAGGAACATACAACACATTATGTAAATTTACAATAGATACTTTATCCTTTTCCTTTAATTTAAAACTTACTTTTCCTATTCCTCTAACTTTATGAGGTGTTGTTCCCATCCTAACAACTGCACCCTCTTGTGGCTCACTTAGATAAGTAAAGAAATGCTTATTTTGGCAGACATGAGATGTGGACGCTGAATCCAATGTAAATTCCCAGCAAAGGGGGGAAACATTGCACAAATCATTACTTTTACATTTTAATTCTGGGACGTATGAATCTAAATTTACTTCGTCCCTTTTATCACCACTTTTCAGTTTCCTACAATTTTTATCCCAATGGCCATATTTACCACAAACTTCACACTTTAAATTTATTTTATTTCGAGAATGAGACTTAGAACCACTCAAATGTCTGAAAAAGTTTCCCCTATCAGCCATGAGGGTTTCATTTCGTAATCTTTCTCTCAAATCCGTCCTTGAACATTCCTTTAGAATCTCCTCTTTAACATCGTTAAATTTATAATCTTTTTCTGGCAAACGGTCTAATTCCCTAATTAAATAATCATAATTTTCCGGTAGGCTTTCTATTAATTGGTAACAACGATGCTTTTCTGCAACTTCCTCCCCGGAATCAACTACGTGACGATAAGCTTCTTCAAACCTAGCAATATAAGTTGGGATATCTTCATCTACATTAATTTTCAAATTCCTAAATTCATTTACATGAAACGATTTTAATGCTCTTCCTGGGATTTCCAGATTTAATTTTAGTGTTTCCCATATTTCCGACGGATCATCCAAATGACCTATTGTTAACCCAATTTCAGGACTAACATACGTTTTGATAATTCCGGCTGCCCTTTGCTTTGACTGATTTAGCTTAAACTTATCAAGGGGCTTCAAATCTGTATAATCCGGCCATTCAGTTTTATTCACCCAGGTATACAAACCTTCAGTTTGCAATGTGCATTTTATAAAACGAGTCCAACTTTGATAGTTATCCCTACTTAATACTACTATATCTGGTGCAGTAGCCATTTATATACTTTTACTTAAAACAATAAATAGATATAAAATAGAAATAGAAATGGTAATAAAACTTGCATGCACATATATATAAACATTAAAATATTTCATACACTAGATACTTGGAAAAAATACTTCATTAATTAGCTTCAACATTTTCATTTTAAAATACTTTTCTCTAGCTTTACCACAGTTGAAGTGCTTCTGGGTACCATAACCTCTGTTGGTAGGGGGGGGGTTTCTCACCCCTCCCACGTAAAAATTCAGCAGAGTGACTTGACAAATTAGTTTAAGTTATATATGAAACTTTGAAAATATTGTTAAAATAATAACTTTGAATAAGAACATGTTGAAATATATGCAACTTCATGAATCCTATATATATTATATGATGTTTCAGTGATAAGGTAAGTGTAAAATGTACTTACAGTAATGAACCAAAATGATGAACAGAAGAAGGTTTCCTTTATTGGAGCTTGAAATACATGAACGTGACTTCGTTCCTGGATTAAATTAATGGACACTTGCGACGATAGTCTACCCGAACTCGAGAGCACTGCATTATTCGACGACATAAGTAATCTTTAAGCAACTTGAAATATATTATACACAACTCTATCGCCGATTTAATTAACAATTTTTCGATGAAACGTCTTCTTACTAAACCATTATGCTTAATAAACTTTAAGTTCTTACAATTATATCGGTATTTAGCCATATACCATACATATTCGCTGAAACTTCATAAAAATATACCGGACTGTACCATAAGTCAGCTATTAGACATAGCGCACCTTGCACACCGAAAACATGAAATCGCTGTCCCTTTAAATCAGGACGAAAACCTATCGGCCAATCAGAATCGACTACGCAATTTGCATAAGTCGGAAGATACTTAACATTTACTTATAATTTGAATAACATTTAATAAATATTACGATGACTTTAGAAAAATTACTTTAATATAAAAATGACTTAAAAAGATGATTTTATATGTTAATTAAATTTAAATACTTATCTTTAAAAAAAATGAATACGAGCGAATGCGATCGCAAGTAAAATTGCCGTATACGGTCCACGACCGAAACGCGATACGCAACCATCCAACCGTGGTGGTAAAAACGTAAACAAACGCCGAAAGGCGGCAATGAAAAGAAAATATCATGTTGTCGAGTTCAGGTAGACTTTACAAATTGTTTAATGGAAAAAATAGAAATAAAAAATGCTTGGGAATACTTTTCCACAAAAAGAAGTAGAAGTCGTCCAGTCTCCCTTTCCTGTGTGTTTTGACTCAAGTGCAGACATTATTTCCATGTGCCGAGCCTAAGAGGCTACCTGCATGCGCACAGAAGAACGGTCCCACTACGGTTTCCCGAGTGTCAAACTCTGGTGGAGTCGGATGTCGTTTACGAACTGAGGATGGAACGGAGATTTCTGATGTTTGGCTGCACTCTCCAGGCCAGTTCGCCAGAAGACCTTCGAGTGAAAGTGGTTAAATACGGCGAGACCTGGCCGAGAAAAGGTCGGATAAGGAAGATGAGAGAGAAGTCGGAGGGTCTGGGATGTTCCCCGAATCCCAAGGGATGTTTTCGTCTTAGTCGTGCTTTAGACGTCATTATGACTTGTCCCGAACGGCTGTTTACCACATTTCTAATGGATGCGGTCATATTTGAATGTTTCAGTCCAGTGCTGGAACTGACATCTACCAGAGATACATGAGCACGAAAAAGGAGAAATAGAAGAAGTTTGGTTGATTGGTTCGTTGATTAAATTTTAATGGCACAAAGTCCCTTTTGGGACATGCTGCGCCCAGACAGAGTCAAGAACTAAACAAAACTTGGAATAAAAAAACTGACAATAAGATCATAAAAACAAATTGATTAAAAGAAAAACAGTAATGGTGTATATAATTAAAACTATTTCTAAAAGGTCAAAAGACAACAGTTAAAAAACACAAAATTATTATAATTAAAATCATCTCTAAAAGTTATAAAGTAATACATGTTAAAAAAAAAATGGACAAAGTATAAGATGCCGTGTAAAAGAAAAATTTTAAGAAGTCACAAAGAATTTAAAAACAAAGTAAAATTATTTTGGTAAAAACTCTTCAAAAACAGCATCATCGTTATCCGTGCTCGAGTCAAAGGAATCCGACTCCATAGCCTCTTCAACATAATTTTGCAGCTGCTTGGGATCCTTGAAATTCGTGTAAGTTGGGTTATGACATGATTTCCTCTGTTTTTCTTCACAGTTTTCCACTGCGAAGAATCCCGAATTGTCTTTTTCCCTTTCTGTATGCAAGTTTTATCACTCGGTATCGCAGTTCGATTAGTATCAGAGTTCGGAGAATTAAATGCAGATGATACCGGGATTTCTTCAGTCTCATGCTGGGTTGGCTTTTTTATTTTACTTGCAGATTTCTGCGACTGACTAGTTGGGTACTCTATTTTAACAGGTTCGGCGACCAAAGTTCTAGTTTTGTTGTAAGTTTTCCAGTAGTAGCAGAGGAGACATTACGAGTTTTTTTCTTTGAAGTGCTGGAAGATGGTGTCACAGGTGAATTACTTAGGGGAAATGAGGTTTCAGTCTGGGTGCAAATGTGTCTTACAGATTTTGATTGTTGTTTCAATAAACTGGAGTAGGAAACTCCGACGGATGGAGTTCTGGATTCAACAAGAGAGCGAGCTTCTGGGTAGCAAAGTTTTTGGGTAATTTTAACAGCAAGGATTTCTTTTCACGAATCCAATTTGGACAAGAGTGAGAGTAGGCTGTATGGTCACCCTTACAGTTTACACAACGTTCAGAATTATTGCAAGATTTACTGTCGTGGCTGACTTCTGCACAACGTGCACAAGTAACAGAGCCACGACAGGTATTGTTTGTATGGCCATAACGCTGGCATTTAAAGCAACGGAGAGGGTTAGGGATATAAGGGCAGACAGGACGACTTAAGTAGGCAGCTTTAATTCTAGTTGGTAAATTCGGGCTATTGAAAGTGAGAATAACGTGCTTTGTAGGAAGCACTTGCCCATTTCGACGGATTGTGATACGACGTGCATTTATGATATTTTGATCTTTTAAGTTCTCTAGAAGTTCTTCCTTTGTAGAGAATAGAAGTTCTGGTTCAGATATGACACCACGGGTTGTATTTAAAGTTTGATGAGCTTGAACAAAACAGAAAAAGAGCCTATTGTTGTACAATTCAAGAGAAGTTGCGAGTGCTTGGCTGAAGAGACCTCCAACAACAAATCTCCAGATTGTATTTTTTTCAGCGAATAGCCATCTCCAAAAACTGACTGAAAGGTTTTACCAATGAGAAATGGTGAAGTTCTTTTAAATGAACTATCTGAAATACTGTCAGTACGTTTAATTATGAAAAAACGTGTGAATGAATTGTTTTGTACAGCTTGTTTCTCTCCATGGCAGAGAAATAGAAGGAAGTGAAGATTTTCCATCCATAATAGAAAATAAATACAATTCAGACCCCGGCCGCACTACCCACTACCGAGCCCAACAAGGGGATGCACATTCGTGCACCAGTGCTAACCAGAGCCTATATGGTCACAAGACAATCCTATGTCAGTCTCCACCCTTAACGAGATGACTAGTAATTGCCCTATCACTTGATCCCCAGGCAGTGACAGAAGTCAGCTGACCAGCCGATTGATGCATACGGGACCAATATGCACCTCCCGTCTACCTGAACAGGGTTCGCACAGACTCCTTAGACTCCTTGGAAACTCCTTAGAAATGAAAACGTTCCCAAGTAGTACTTAGAACTACTTAGATAAGCAAACAACTACTTAGAAACTCCTTATATTCTATTGCGGCTTCGGACGCAAGCGATAATTGCTGCCGAGGAAGAAAAAAGTTGTGACTGAAAAACGCACGGTAAATCCTTTATGCACGTCATTCATCTAAAGCACAACATTGATTGGGTAGGGTAATGTTAATAGCAGGGCTCCCACTAGGTCCGTTTTTCAATTATTAGGTCCGTAAAGTCCGTTTTTCGACGCTGTTAGCCGACTTTTATTTTAAATTTTATCGATTTTTGGCATTTAGCCAAGAATTTCGAAAAAATCGCGTTTTTCGCAAATATGTTCCAAAAAATACCGTCAATCGATCGCGGAAAAAATTCTTAAATTTTGTGAAAGGATCGTGAAAAAACGCGAATTTCTTAAAAGACAGCGAAAAAACGCGAATTTGCTCAAATGATCACAAAAAAACGCGAATTCCGTTAAAGATCGAGAAAAAAAACACATTTCCTCAAAAGATCGCATAAAACGCGAATTTCCTCAAAAAATCGGGAAAAACACACGGTTGCCATCAAAAGATCGCCAAAACGTTCGTTTCGTCAAACGATCGAAATAAAATGCGAATTCCATTAGAAGATCGCGGAAAACGCGAATTTCTCCAGAAGATCGCGAAAAACACGTGAATTTCCTCAAAAGATCGCGAAAACGTTCGTTTCGTCAAACGATCGAAATAAAACGCGAATTCCATTAGAAGATCGCGTTAAACGCGTGAATTTCCCCAGAAGATCGCGAAAAACACGTGAATTTCCTCAAAAGATCGCGAAAAACACGTGAATTTCCTCAAATGATCGCGAAAAACACGCGAATTTCTTCAAAAGATCGCGAAAAACACGCGAATTTTCTCTAAGGATCGCGAAAACCACGCAAATTTCCTCAATGGATCGCGAAAAACACTCGAATTTCGTCAAAGGATCGCAAAAACACGCAAATTTCGTCAAAGGATCGTGAAATACAAGCAAATTTCGTCAAAGGATCATGAAAAACACGCGGTTTCCACCAAAAGATCGCGAAAAAAACGCCAGATTCGTTAAACAATCGCGTTAAACAATTCGTTAAATAAAACGCGAATTCCATTAAAAGATCGCGAAAAAAGCGAATTTTCCCAGAAGGTCTCGAAAAAAAAGCGAATTTCTCTCAGAAGATCGCAAAAGAAACGCGATTTCCCCCAGAAGATCGCGAGAAAAACGCAAATTTCATAAGATCGCGAAAAAAATGCGAATTCGTCAAAATTTCACCTTCAAAGAAAGCGATCACCGCTGTTCTAAAAGAATAAATTCAAAACTTGTTATATTTTTTCTTGTATGTTGCATTTAGCATTCTTTTTTTTTTGCCTTTTAAAATTTTCTTTAAGATGTATCATGTATGTGATATACATAATAAGTGTTTGGGGTTTGACTAATATCTATTTATATGACCTAGGGGTGATTCTAATCCGAATTTTCCGAAAAAGTAAGGCATTCATTTCTGAAAATTTTAAAAAATCGGTCACCAATCCAAAAATTCGGACATATGGTCGCGAAAAAAAAATATTTGTCCATTGTTTGCAGAAAAATCGCCAATTTCGTCAAATAATCGCGAAAAAACGCAAATTTCGTCAAATAATCGCCAAAATCCCTGACAATTTCATCAAAAGATCGCGAAAAAACCACAAATTTCCTCAAAAGATCGTGAAAACCCCCCAAAATTTCGTCGAAAGATCGCGAAAAAACGGCAAATTTCGTCAAAAGATCGCGAAAAACGGCACATTTCGTCAGAAAATCGCGAAAAAACCACAAATTTCGTCAAAAAATCGCGAAAAAAACCACAAATTTCGTCAAAAGATCGCGAAAAATCGACAAATTTCGTAAAAAGATCGTGAAAAAAACACAAATTTCGTCAAAAGCTCGCGAAAACCCCCACAAATTTTGTCAAAAGATCGCGAAAAAACGCGAATATCGTCAAAGAATCACGGAGAATATGCATAGCTAGTGTCGGGAGTTGATTTCCTCCTCCCCCCTCACTCGTGTAACTTTACAGAAAATTTGCTGTGAATTTCAGAATATTTTTTTTTTTTTTTACTCAGAATCACCCCAGTAGATTGTCGATTTTATATTTAAACTTACGAAATCATTAAGCAATATATTGTGAATACTATGCGATTTCAGCACTAACAATCAGATTCCGATAGAGTAAAATTCGTTTTTGAAATGTTTTTCTCTCCAAATTGGGTATTAAATGTGTGCATACCACATAACGATGCAGCACAAAACAACATCGACAACAAAAAAAATCGCAAATCCTTAAAATTTTTTGGACTCCTTGGATTTTTTGGGTACTCCTTGGATTTTTTCTTCCCAACTCTGTATGAACCCTGCGACACACAGACATTTTGTATAAATAGGTTTTTGCATTGAAATATTATTTTTAGTTTTCTTTTAAGTTAACTGCAAAGGAATGCTTTTTTAATGTAAATTATCATCTCATCTCGCTTCTAATAAATAGCTGTTTTATGCAACTGGTGTTTTAAATGAAGTCTTCCCCATTAACCATCGTAGCTCTGTTCAGCCATGTTTTCACAAGCTGACATTAGGATTCCGCACACTAGTATTACAAGGAAACAAATTTTTAAGACCCGAACCGAACCTGGATTTCGGGTATCGTCCTAGTTTCAGCCGTAAACTAAACTGTCTTGAAAATAAATTTAAAATAATGAATGCGTAGTATATATTTATTAATTATATGTAAAAAAAAGGGTACTTCTAGCAAACATGCATACAGATAAATGAGCCCCTGTTTTGAATCTTTCTGTCCCTCTGACCAACACTTCTAATCATCATGAAGAAATCGAATTTCATCTAATTAGTAAATGTTTTACCTTTTATAATGGTCTTCTTCGTAAATGATCATCAGCTCTACCGTCTTTAGAGCTTATTCGTTACTCTTCTGCGGTACTCAAACTGATATTCTTTTTATCAGTGCTTACGTTTTAGTATGTAGTCTTTAATAAGCACATCAAAAACTTTTTAGGTGCGTTCGTATTTTGTAAATACGTAGCACTTGGAGTTGTCGTCTTGTCTGTCTGTATACGAAACTCAGACACAGGAAAGAAAACTAGACTCGGCAACACCCATTCAGCCTATGTTAACAAATGAAGTAACTGAGAGTGCAATCTAGGGACGTTTTCTGATCCTTCCAATATGGCGGCCAGTTACTCAAATTAGCGAATATTAAAAATAAATTAACATGTATGTAATCCAAAGGGTTCTCGATTATTCCTGTTTTCATTTATAATACTGTTCATTTCAAGTGATTTCTCAACTGTTATTTAATATTTATTGAGGAAATCCTTACTCGAAAATCTGAAATAAGGGGACCCTGTGGCTGAATGGTCAAGGCATCAGTCTGCTAATCGCTTGTGCGTAAGAGTTTGTGGGTTCGATTCCCGCTGGTTCCATTGCGCACACTCTTTGTGTGGAACTCCTAGGGTGTATTTCTCTTGTGTTGTAATATTTCCTTGTGCTATCTTGTCTCCGACTTATAAGCGGGCTCTCATGTCAAGCACACAAGTCGTATGTTTGTTGTACAATAAATAAATAAATCTGAAAGAATAAAAATATCAACTGTCTAGATTGCTGCTGCTGCCATCTGTTGAACCAAACTTGATCAACTTGAATAAAAAAATCTTTAACAGTAAAAATGTTTAAAAAATATGCTAGATTAAATGTTATTAAATGATACTGAAATACTCGAGAAAAATGTGTACCCTGACACTGAAGTACTAAAATAGTTTTACTCAGTAATAAGGAATATTCCTCCACCATTTATTTACTTTAGAGTTAAAATTCCAGATCTTGAGCTTTTTATAGTGCAATATTTGTGATATTTTTAAACCATTATTAAAAAAGGAGATTTTTCTTCAGAATGTGAGCAATATGAACATAAAAAAAAAATCTGCTTATCAGGTAACAGTGATTATGTTGTATATATAGAAAGATAAAAATGGGTTTTAAATTCAAGAACTTGACCAATGCAGTATTGTTGAAGTGCCTTCTAGAGTCATGATGCTCTAGTTTACCTTCCATAAATGGTGATCAATAGAATTGTTATAATGCATAGATGTTAAGTTTCAAATCCAATTTCATTTCATGTTTGCACGGAATTTCATTATATATGAAGTCCCGTGATATTATTTCCCAAGTTATGGTTTTTAAAATTTGTTTGCGGAAATATTTCTGTCATGAAAGATTTTGAAAATATCGCCGTTTGTGCGATGAAACAAGAGTTGTTCTAAATAAGAATATCTTAACATTTTTACAGCATTTTTTAGTTTTGTTTCATTGCATGTGATTAGCATACTTATTTGTTGATTTCTTTAGAATTTTTCTACTATAAGATGAGGATAAAGAGGAAAGTTACTTAATAATTTTTGAACAACCATCACCTTAATGAAATTTAATAGTTGAATAAATGACAAAGGAAAATATCAATTTTTTAGTGAAAAAAGACTATTTTAAGCGAATTTTTATTTTTACGCTAGTTTTAGTTTTGATCATACCGTAAAACACAAGTTTTATAGGATTTTTTAGATGACCAACACAAAGAAATATTGATAATTAAGAAAGTCAATTGTTTTAAACGAAAAGAAACTAATTTATAACCTAATCAATAACTGGCAATACCACATTACAAAAATATATTTCGGGGAGACAAAAACATTTGTAAAAAAAACCTCTTCGAGCACCTCTTAGTGGGGGAAAAACGATATTTTTAACGAAAAAAAAAAAAAAATAATTAATCGGAGTATTTTGAATGAAAATAGAACAAACTGAATCGCTGTTAAATCACCTTGAAAAACAGTAGTTTACTCGATTTTAGTTTTATAATACACGGATATACACAAATTTACGTAATTGCGTAGGGAAATTTCTACAAATTTATTGTCATTTACTTTTAACTTTTCATTACACGATTTTAACTTATCACAAGGGATTTTGGACAGAAAACTTGTTTTGAATATGTTGAAGTGCATTCTTTCAATTCCTACTGTTAGTTCACACTCTCCCTATATTTATGTATTTATTTATTTATATATCTTATTCAAATTTTCAATGGTTAATAAAATACTTATTATTCCTCCTATCAAGTTGAAATAATTTTTTTAAAATTTGTACTGGATGACACTTGATGTTAATACAGTTTTTACAAATATTAATTAATTCATTAAATTTTAATTAATTAATTTTAGTTTTACAGGGGAGACAAAATGGGGGTAATTGGTATGGCCAATGGTTTGGTCATTGGCCATACCATTGGCCTATTAATTTTTGGCCATTGAAGCATTTAATGCATCTTCATATCTATAAGGGTTGTTACCCTACGGGGGACCCTGTTTAGTCGCCCAATACCACCCAGTTTGTTGCCAACTTGGCGATATCTCTAATATTTCGCCCAATTCCCATAAACTTCCATTGTAAACCTACTTGCTTATAGAAAATCAACCCATTGAGATATTTTAGTGCAACAAAAAGTATTATTAGCTTAAGGGATTCTATTAAATTTTTCTTTGATGGCCTAAGTAGGAATTGACTTTAAAAACAAAATTTTTATATTACTTATTTTTCTTTCAAATTGATGTGAATTTTTGCTGTGAGATAGAACAATTGGCAATTAAATTTCATATTTATTTTCAGATAAAATAAATAGGCTGTTGGCACTGGAGCAGCTCTGTAAGTACCCCTTCTATTCTTTCGCTTTCTTTGTGCTATCAGATTGTTTACAGTATAACCTCGAGAATCCGGCATCGTCGGGACAGAGACTAAGCCGAATTTTTGTAAATTTTTACATCTGAAAGAATAAGTATTCTTCCGATATTCATAAGGGTGATGGTGATTTATATTCATTACTAGCTATAGTACCCGGCGTTGCCCGGAATTTTCAGAATGTTTGTTTTGAAAATCCAACTTTAAAATTTAACATACAATATCGAAAAAAAAAAAAAAAAAAACCAGTCGAATTGTTGTACACACGAATCTAATGAAAACCCAATATAAAAATGTAGTATAAGTTTATATAACTGACGCAAAAGAATACAGCTATAAATGAGCTTATTTCCATTCATCATTGGAACAATAATGTTAAAATATATTCCATAATCCATAATCGAGTTTTTATCATGCTTCAATACATTTTTTCACATTTAAAGGACGTTCTATATTCACCACGTTCTTTATATTTCCAATAGGACTTACTATTCCATTTTTTATTTCGTCAAATTTATTAAATAATTATAATTTATCACATGGAAATCCTAAAACAGGAAAAGTATGACGTAACATTCACTTTTGTTTTTAATTCGTCACACTATTTATCATTTTTCACTTGGAAATCTTCCAGTAGAAAAGTTATTATGTAATATTCCCTTTTTAGTTGCGTTCGTAATTATATAAATAGCATGTAGATGTAGTCGCCGTTCGGTCCGTCCGCGTATATAATAGAGCCAAAACTACCCAACCGAATGGTCTGAAATGGTTGCAAAAATTGTCGAGTCATTTCCAATTTTATGAGAATCGGATGACAGCCAAAAGTTTTCCGTTACAGGGGAAAAAATGGTGCATTTTAAGGATGTTAGAGTCTTTTGAACAGAATGAAATGGATAGGCATTTATGAAGTGCAGTAAAATGTACACAAAAAAATATTTATAATACTAGTTATAGTACGAGAGCACCTCATTGGCCACGTGCAAATTCCAACTTGTTTTAAATTCGTCAAACCATATTATTATTATTAATTGCAGTTCCATTTATTTTATGATATCATTCTGTTTCTCATGCGTCACTTTCCATGGGTAGATGAAAATATTTAATTTCAGTACTTTAAATTTTAATACGTTACTTTGCTCAGGTTTTCAGGATATTGAACCCTAAATTGGGGCTATTACGATAGGGCGTCGTTACATACTTGACAGGTTTTCTATGGATTCTTTTATAGTGGATGCGTAATAATTGGATGTTGGGAATAGGATCAAAATCTATTGTGATATTCTGATTGAAACTTAAATGTGGATTGATGGCAAAATTTTATATCTGCTTTATGTTCTTTTATTCTTTCTTTGAGTTTTCTTTTGGTCATTCCCATGTACTCCATTAGTCTGTTGCTGTCAGTTCTAAAAGGAATGGTATATACACCAGCTAATTCATCTTTCGATCAATTTTCGTACAAATTAATTCTTTTAATTTTCTTGATGGACAGGCTATTAAATTTAGATTGTGTTTCACTAGAGCACATCTTATTTTTTTGTACAGACCAGAGAAATAGTTTTTGTATATCATTTCTTTTTTAATATTGTCATGAAAACTGAATTCATAGATAAGTTTATCGATGAGGATTGTTGAAAAGCCGTTTTCATCACCGATATCTCTAATGGCATTAAGCTCTTTTTCTAAATGTTTTTCTGAACATACTTTAAAAGCTCATCTAAAATTTGTAAGCTGCAATTTTATAGAAAAATGGTGATGAAGTATTATATGGGATCATACTATTTGATCTGATCGGTTCTCTATAAACTTTCCTGTCAATGCTGAGGTTTTCGTTGCTTTTAATTAAATTAATGTCCAGAAAAGGTAAACACGAAATAATTAAATCCAGCATTGATAGAAACTATATTAATACATGGAAATTATTCCAGAGAGAAACATTCTCCTTTCATACAATATTTCAAATGAAAATCAAATTTCAAAGTTTCTGGGCTGGGTATCGTTCCATGTGGTTTAGTCGGTAGAGCATCAGTGCGCTATACTGATGGCCCGGGTTCGAGTCCCGGCCTGGAATCTTTTTTACTTTGTTGGCCTTTGCGCCTCTTAAGCAATTACTTTGAAATTTGATTTTCATTTGAGATATTCTCTATGTTAAAAAAAATTCTAATAACCATTGAAGCCATTTCTTCTTGCGTCATTTCCGAAATGTCGATGTCAATTTTATTTGATTCAATTTCTTTTTAAACAAGTTTTTCTTAGATTTTATACAAGTGAAGAATATTGATTTAGGAAATAGAATTTTATTTCTCTAAAGCAGATATGAATTTTCTGCCGGCTTTTCTTCCCCGCTCTTCTTTGATGCTACCAGCGGTTTTATTGAACCATCAGCGATCGCTTTCGATTTTGAATTCGTATACAGTTGCTATTTTTCTTTCTTCCGTAATTTGAAAGTGTGAAAAAAAAAAGGAGGGGTGTCGGATTTTCGAGGTCACACTGTATTTTTTCTACTGTTTTAATTATAATAATAATAATAATAATAATAATAATTAAAAAAAAAAAAAAAAAAAAAATTGTTGATTTGAGGGGGTGGCCTGCGCGGGTGGGGGGCATTCACCCCCGGAGCAATGAGATGACTCCCCCGGAAGGCTTGAGATTTTGTGTTTTCAATGGTAAAAAAGTGCCCCCCCCCCCCCCCCCCCCGGAGCCACAGAAATCCCTCCCGGGGAAAAATGTCTGTATTCAACGCTGTTCAATGGGTATTGACGCATTATCCAGGAAACGAGATAGATTGCCTAAAATGGTTGCCAATCGCGTTCAAAACAGTAATCTAATATTATTAAATACATTATTTTTTATAAATTTTATATATTCGTTCATTACATATATTTGGTATCCTTTACCATTTTTAACACTATAACCTATAATAAATAAACTACAGAGCGTATTATTACATTAAAGCTGTTATTACGTATAGTAATAACATATACGCTATGTAGCATAAACGCTACATATAACATGTACGCTATGCATATAGTATACGCTATGTAGTTGTAATAAGGGCTACTGAAATCAGTATAATGAGCACAATGTTCTATCTACCCAGATAATGCGTATAAATACCCTTCTCGTTTCATAACTAATAAGATGAAAAAGTATATCTTAATGAACACAGCGTAAGACTCATTTGAAAATGAATTTCAGCCATTCCCATTAAAATTAAAAAAATTATCTTTTGTGCAGCCCTGTATATGAACTACCTATGTATTTATCCAATGTCACATAGCATGCTAAAAATCGAGTTCAGTTAGGTAGCGCATACTATCTTTCTGCATAGCCTTGTAACGTTTGAATGGAAGTAGGAACAAATGGCTTAGAGGTCCATGGAAAAGTGTTTATGAATTAGGTTTGTCTGTCTAATGATTAATCTTCATGTTTTCCATGAGTTTACGCTATTCTGAATTAAATCATAGTTGGGAGAGCAAAGTTAAAGATTTTGAATTTATATAGCATTGAAATCAAGAGCACTATGAATGTGGTTTTTTTTTTTTTTTTCGAAAGTCAAAGAATCACTTATTCAAGAATCACTCAAGAATTACAAATTTTCAGTTTATATATGATACATAACTATTTACATTTAATTTGTACATATTTACAGTTTTTTAGAAAAGTCATCTTAAATTTCTGGAAATTAACATCCAGCCAGCCTTTATACACGATTTCAAGACCCATTAATAAAGGTACAATAATTTTCTTATATTTGAAGCCATGAAAAACAATAGCATGATTTCATGCTTAAGATAAATTTCCTTTTTTAAAAGACTAAAACAACACTTCTTCCATTTTCAGAAGACCAAGAGAAATGCAGTCTACATTACTGCATTCAAATTTTACATTTCTACTATAAAACTAAAGGAAGAAGAAAAATGTTCTTAATATTAATTCTCTGGAAGGTCACGTGATCTGGCGCCTCCCGTCTGCTGAGGCTCGCTCAGAGGGTTTGCGAAATATTCCTCACTGTCTAACTTGCAAAAATAGTATCGGGTGGCCATAAAAATGTTATGCCGATTTGCTATAACCTCCTGAGACCCAAGCAAAATATAATGCATATATTTTTTTTAATATGAGTTTTTTTCAACAAATAGGCATCAAAAGTGATGTTTTTAAAGAAATTAATAAATTTCGATTTTTTTAATTTTGTTTTACAGCACATCCATCCAAGTGGATGTTCAGGCCATAACTCGCTTTAAAATAATAATAAAAAAAAAACACTAAAAGTATGGGAAAGAATAGGATTTATTATAAAGAACTTAAGGCAAGTATTAACATCTGCTATTAAAATTGCAAAAAAAAAAAAAAAAAAAAAAAATAGTTTAAACATTAAAATAACATAAAAACGAAATTTACCAGCAGAACGTAGAATTCCAACTTGACTCATTTATTACACCCTTTTGTAAACAAAGTAGTGACCGTTGCCAAAATCCAAAAGTTGAATGTTGATCTTTGATTCATGCATTACCATGCCAAACTGGTTTTAGACTGGCTTTAGACTACAATGAAATTTAACGCGATAGAAGGAGAAAGCAAAACATCCATTTAAATAGATGCCAGGTCCCAGACCATAAAAAAAATGTGGAAAAAACATGTATTGAAAATGCTGTGAATAGTATTGCAGTCGTTTTTAAATTGAACTAGTGTTAATCTTATTCTCGATGTGTGTCCTATACAGGGCTGTAGTCGGAGGGAAACGGGAATTTTCAACTGAATAACTGAATCTTAGCCTATTATGTGGTATAGGAAAGGAGTATTTTTCATACTATGCATGCACTGTCATTACTGAAATAGGCTGGATTAATTTTTAACGCAATTATTCTAATTGTTAAATAAATCACATTAGATGTAAATTTCCAACTGGGCGAAAAATATCCGGATCAGGATTCGAACCAAGGATCTCCTGGCTGAAATCTTCCTTAGTTCGAATCATGGTCCGAATGTTTTTCGCCCAGTTGGAAATTTACATCTAATGTGATTTATTTAACAATTAGAATAATTGTGTTAAAAAATATTAATCTAGTGTCATTTCCATCCAGCAATTTCTGGAGTTCCATTACCTATGATTTATTCTGTTGAGCTGAACCAGGTTTCAGACCAGATGCTATAACCATTAAGGTTAGCTGGGCGAAGAAATTCCATCCGATTCACCCCGGATAGCTCAGAGGGTAGAGCACTGGCGGCTTCAGCCAGGAGATCCTTGGTTCGAATCCTAGTCCGGATATTTTTTGCCCAGTTGGAAATTTACATCTAATACTGAAATAGACTTTTCAAATCAGTTTAGACATCCCCTCATTATTAAACGTATTCTGAAAGTCCTTCATAATATTATTTTGTTCTTTTTCTTAATGGATGTGGTGTTATGTATGCTATGAGATATAATAAGCAGCAATTCATTTTCTTTTATTTGCTTTTGCAGACCAACAGCCCGGCCAGGCGGGACCCAGCCATGTGCAGCTAAGTGATGGTAAGTGTCCTTCTCCCATTCCGAGGAGTTTTACTTCCTTCTATCTTTACAAATGGGAATTTTCGTTGTTATACTAGGTTGAGCAAAAAGTTCTGGGAAATTTGTGAAAGTTGCGTCGTTACGCACAAATTAACAACAAAAGCAACAAGGACTCTTCTTCAAAGTAGAGATCATCCTAGTTCACGACTTTCTGCCGTCGTTCTGCCAGATTCCAGATTTTGGCCATGGTGGCTCCTTGGAATTGCCGTACCAGCCTTACACCTTCAACCTCAACAGATCAACAAACAGATCAACAAACAGTAATATAGTCGGACCTCTATTTAACGAACCTCTATTTTGCGAACTTTTACTTGGCTCTTCCATCAACGGCTTACTCTTTCATCAACGGCTTTCAGAATCGTTAGACCTTTTCTCCAATAATAACGGATCAACACACGCAAATTATACCGTTCAATAGGCAATTTGGAGTCGAAATTCCTGAACTCCTATAGATATACATACCACTAGTACTCCTCTATACGATACAAATTCTGGTAACTATTAGATTAAAAATTTCCCACAACTTTTTGCTCAACCTAATATAAGTTATGAGTTAGAACTATTAGCAATTAAATTTTATGTATTTCCTTGGAGAGGAGAGAGAGGAAGCTGGAACAACTCAACGCTGGCCATCGGGTGAGTGTCCTTCCCCATTTTTGTCCCTTTTTAGGTGCGTTCGTAATTATATAAATACGTAGCACCTAGGGTCGTCGTTCGGTCCGTCTGTCTGTCCGCATATAACAGAGCAAGAACTACCTGACCGAATCGTTTGACATTTAAAATATATAATTGTTGCATAATTTTGTGGAGTCCTTTCAAATTTTATGAAAATCGGATGTATAATTTAATTACAGGGACAGTCAAAAGTTTTCCGTTACATGACGGCCAATGGGAAAAAAATATTTCAAGTGCATTTTAATCATGTTAAAGCCTTCCGAATAGAATGAAATGGATATGCACTGATGAAGTGCCCTAAAATATACATTCAGTATGCATGTGGTGCAAAAAATATTTATAAAACTAGTTATGGTATGAACGCATCTCATTTGTTTTGTTTGACGAGCCATTTCCAACTTGTTTAGCCCCTGTTATGCTATTTCTTTCGGCCACCCATTAAAGTGTCTCTAAAAAATAACGTTACATTGTATAAGCCAGCCGTAAAACAAAGCAGATGTAGCATTGTGCGGGATAATCTCTATTGCAATATTTTAAACTTCTAAGCATTGCACATTTTCAATTTTTATACCGTTGTATAATATGAAAAAAGAATTGTTTGTTTGAAAACTGCGCCTCAATTTATTTTTGAGATATTCCTTTTTCTTTGTAGTTTTAAACGAAATTTTTTTAATCTTGGCAACTGTTGTACTCCATTTCTGTAGAAAGTAAAGGAAAAATAGTTCGAAAATTGTAATACAGTCGGACCTCTATTTAACGAACCTCTATTTTGCGAACTTTTACTTGGAACGAAGAACATTTTGCAAATTTCTTCGTAAAATAACCTCCAAATAGCGAAGTGTGTTCTCTATTTAACGAACTTTTTCTTGGGATCTAATTTTTTTTCTCCCTATTTCGCAAAATATTACTGGACATTTCAAACTTATTCTTTCGTTTAACACATTTTATGATCATCAATGACCATGAACAGGTCTTACCAGACACCTAACTCACCGAGAACAGTAAAATTGCTGTGATTCTTTGCTTTTCATCCAAGAAGTGCAAACTTTCAATATCCCCTTTTAACCCTCAATAGAGCTGCCCCGTGTCCTTAGTCTCCCGTTTTCTAGATTGTTGATCATGACCAGTCGTGTTGGTAATTTTGGTTCTTGTAGCTCGAAAATGTCGAAGCGAAAGTGCTTGAGCACCAAAGAAAAAAAAATACTCTTGATGAGGAGGATAAAGGCTTCAAGAAAAAGAATACTGCTTTAAAATTTGGTATTCCTCCAAACAGCTTATCAACCATAATAAAAAATCGTGATTTTAATGTAAGATCATTTTTTAAACTGAAAATACAATGTATTTCCAGACAATGCTTTGTTTCACTCTTATTTCCCTTGCAGATTTCTTTTTGATGGGTAAAACAAACGGATATAATTTATAAAAAAAAGTGTGGTTAATTACTTTTTTAAATTATACTTAGTGTTTATGGACATGTTTTATGTAGTTGTTCTAAAGTGTTCTAAAACGTGACTCTCTATTTAACGAATTTTCATATAACGAACTTTTTTTCGGGATTTAGCGACTTCGTTAAATAGAGGTCCGACTGTATATCTTATTGTTGCCATTTTCCGAAAACCGATTAAAAAAAAAAAAAAAAAATTAAAATGCATGTTATTTTGAAAAACATAAATGAATGATTTCTGATAAAACAGGGAGCTATTACAAACTAAATTTAATTTTAAGTATCTACATAAATGTTACAAACAAATGAAGGCATATGCATCGTTGGATAGCCGATTTTTTTGGGTACAGTTTCTTGAATGTACTGTACACATCTCTTTTTGCTGGAATTGTGTATTATTCTGCGATAGTGACTTCCTGTGCAAACTTTTCTGTAGATGTTGTTTAACATTGTAAATGTGGAATTCTTCAGCGGATGCGAATGACATCATTTTATATGAAATTTATGCTTGTGTAGTAGCTTGTTAATAGCTTGTGTTTTAAGTCTGAAAACTGAAATGTTTTGATCTATCTATATTTATATATATATTAGGATGCTCTGCCCCCTGCAAGCTGCGCTCGCCAACCCCCGTCCAGAATCTAAAAGCACGCTAATCTGATCGGTTTTAAAAAGATTAGAGAAGATTGAATTATAATGAAAAAACCTATAGCGATTTCCCTGTAAGCGGTTTTCCATTTAATTCCCTTTGTATTTCCTTTTTCCCCCTTGGCGAAAATTTAAGGCCGAATCAGTGTCTGTTATATGCCCAATGGTTGATTTCTTGTGTGATTAAAGAAGATCAATTAAACATTTGAAAAGAAGCTAAAATAAAATGAATTAAGTAAACAGAGTCTTTGCCTCCTGGTATTTCTTAACAGCGTTATAAAACGATTGACAAAATACAATTACTAGAACTTACTGCTTTAAACACATATTAATGTATTTATTATTTTAAAGTTTCCTTCCTCTTTTAATATTCACGTGTAAATACAATTTTCAAAACATAATTTTCAATATTTTACTGCTTTTAACACATACTCATTTAATAGTAATTTTAAAGCTTTTTTTCTGCTTTTAAAAGCTGGGTGTAAATAAATTTTTAATCGTAAGGAAATATTATTCCTTGCGCTGGTTTTAGAATTGAAAACAATCTCTATAATAATAGCCTAAGTCATGTGATTATCATCAACAGTTTTGGGCAGATCCCTTCGCTTTTTATATTCTAGGCGACCATTTTGGCACTTTAATGTTAGCCATCCACAGGTGATAAGTCGCCAAATATTATTCTATCGCCACCATTTCACCTTTATTATAATAGTTCAAGTCATGTAACTGTCATAAACAATTACGGGCTGATCCCTTTGCTTTTTATATTCCAGGCGACCATTTTGGTACTTTAATGTTAGCCAGCCACAGGTGATAAGTCACCAAATATTATTCTATCGCCATCATTTCACTTAAATTATAATAGTCCAAGTCCTATAACTGCCATAAAAAATTACAGGCTGATCCCTTCGCTTTTCATATGAAAGGTTTCCATTTTGATTAAAGATTATTTTTTCGAATAAAACTACATAAAAGATGCCATGATCGCGAAGAATTCTTGATACTTTTATGTTAGCCGGGTGCAAATCTAGTTTTTTTTTTAACTCAATAGTTTTTTTTAACTCGCCAGTTAGCATTTTTTTTTATTTTTCGAGAGGTAAATTAAAGTGTTACTATTTGGTATCACATCAACCAAAAATCTATCGCCAAACTATGAGATTAAATGCCAATAGCGGTTGATCGTAAATATCCCATTCACTTTGACTTTAAGGAAGTTATGCGTGTTTACGCCATGAAGTGATTTTTATTTGTATTTTTATTAATTTTATACTAATTTATTTGTTCTTTCGTTATCTAATTTTATAAAATCCAAGTCTCTGTGTGTCCCTCACAATTCCGGTTGGACAGCCTCATTGATCACGACCCTGTCAGGATTAGGCTTCCTATGGAGAAATTGGCTTCAACAATGAGTAATTGTTGAAATATACGAATGGCGTGGTTGCCAAAATAGCGCCAAAATTTAACCAACTTGGCAGAATATCACAAAATTTGGTCAATAAGTTGCCATATATGGAGCCAACTTGGTGACAGCTGGCTAATTTGGCGAAATTCCCATTGAAAACCCATTAATCTTTCAAAATCGAGCTCACCGCTATTTAATTTAAACGCCGTGCATTGAAGGCTTTATTTTTCAAAATCTGTGGGTCAGAATTTAAAGTGTAATATATGAAAATGTTACGTCTTTACATCGTCATTCCGATAATGCTAGCTAATAAAATAATCGCCACTTGACAGCGCTGTGCTATCTGAGCTCCTAACTGCCCAATTTTAATGTGCTTCACATAGCCAGATACGGAAATTAAATTCTCAGTATAGGGGCCTTGGGGAAATAGAAAAAACTGCTTTGCCGAAGAAGAAAATTTGGCTACATATTTCCACATTTTAAAATGTGTTATATTCATCTATCACCGCGAAACAAGCGAGAAAATCTGCTCATATTCTTGCACATGTGTTATATCTCATTTTCCGACATTTTTGACGAGCTATCTTTCTGGTTTAAAATAGAAAGTATCTCAATTTGTATAATTTGGCGAAATTAGTCGAAGGGATAAAACTAAGTAGTACCATTAAAACATTGCTTTGAAGTTTTGAAGTTGAAATTAAATGTCATGATTTGTAAAATGGCGTGATTTTTTTTTTTTTTTTAATGACAATTTGGCGAAAATCTCGTTTTCAAATACCAGTTACATACATATTTTTAAATTATTATCTATTTATTTTTAAAATGAAATAACAATAAACTAGAAAACAGGAATTCTGCTTTTTTAGAATTTAGTGTCGCCCCCGATGAAAAAAAAATATGTGTATATAAATAATACAAAACATATTTCAATTCTAAGACTTACAGCACACGCTTTTATTTTATGTAAAATGACATCATTCGCATCCGCTTAAGAATTCCACATTTACGATCCTCTCTTAAACATCTACAGTAAATTAGGCATAGGATGTCACTAACGCGAAATAATGGAAAAAAGATACTGTCATTAAAGAAACTCGATACAAAAAAACCGGCTGTCTAATGATTCATAGGCCTTCATTTGTTTGTAACATTAATATAGATACTGAAAATTAAATATAATTTATAATAGTTCCATGTTTTAACAGAAATCATTTTTCAAAATAGCACGTATTTTAATTACATTTTCTTTCGGTTGTTTTGTTATGAAAAATGGCAACAAAAATATATAATTAATATTTTACCACTATTTTTCCTTTACTTTCTACAGAAAAGGAGTACTTCCGTTGCCAATATTAAGCAAATGGCTCCAAATACTACAAAAAAATTAATATTTCAAAAATGAATGGAGATGCAGTTTTCAAAAACATTGCATTTAAAAGTACATTTTTTCCCCATACGACTGTATAAAAATTGAAAATGTTCGATGCTTAGAAGTTTAAAAAATTGCTATAGAGCATTTAATAGTACTGGTTTGTTTTACGGCTGGCTTCTGTAAGGTATCGTTATTTTTTGGATACAACACAAAATAAGCTGGGAGAAAAAAATAGCATACCGTACCGGGGGCTAGTAAAAAAAGCTTTTATTAATAACTATAGAACAAAACAATGTATAACATTTTTTTTTAAAAATAAAGAGAAAATAAATGTTAATAAACATTTATTAATAAATAACCAACAATAGTGGGGTTACCATGTCTAGCAAAATAATGCCATTTTGGAGCCAATTAGGTCCCCCAGTGCATATCTGTGTGCATCTGTGCCTAATTTTTTTTTTTTTTTTTTTTTTTTCCTTAATTTTAAATGTTTCAGTTTTAAATGAAAGTTTTGTGTTAAATAAAATGATAATGAAGTACAAAATAAAAATGTGATTTTAGAAATGTTTGGCGAAAGATTGTTCAAGTAAATTGAATTATTAATAAAAGTAACATGACACATTTCTGAGCATACATTTAAGGAAGGCCAAGCTGATCGACCTTTTCTAAAATATGAAAAAAAATATCTGTTATGATTAAAATTTGAGTTGCCATGATTAGAGAAATATATTTAAAATTAGAAAAAAAAATAATATTTCGAAAACTAATTCAAATTTTAAAATTCTAATACCAGTTTTGAGATTTGCGGATCAATACGGATTTTTGGTGTTAATTTCATCGCAAAGTATTCCAAATTTTAGGAGAAATCGCCGTAAAACATAATCAGTTGTTTAATCAGTCGTTTCATAGAATCGTTACATAAAATCGCTTCATAAATTCGTTTCATTAGGATTTTATATATATACTAGGGGGCTCTGCCCCCTGCAAGCTACGCTCGCCAACATCCGTTCAGACACCGCAGAATCTAAAAACACGCTAATCTGATGGGTTTTAAAAATATTAGAGAAGATTTTATTATACTGAAAAAAGCTGTGCAGATCATCTCCTTGTAAACGGGTTTCCATTCAATTCCCTTTGATTGCAAAAATTTAAGAGTGAATCAGTTGCTGTTAAGACATCCAATGGTTGTTTTCGTTTTTCATTAAAGAGGATCAGTTAAACATTTGGAAAGAAGCTGATAAAATAAATTAAGTATACAGAGTCTTTCTCTCCCGGTATTTTAAAACAATCTCTATAACAATAGTGTAAGTCACGTGACTATCATCAACAGTTCCAGGCGGACCACTTCGCTTTTTATACTCTAGGTGCCATTTTGGTACTTTAATGTTAGACATGTTTTCTCTCCCTGTTCGTGTCCTTTCTTTCTTGTGTTTTGTGTCGTCACTACCGCGCCAGGAAAGCGTTTCCGACCTGAGTTGCTATACAAATCTGAAACCTTGTGATGTCCCCTACCTCCTCTTAAAGTTTGTCTCATTACTTCTGGGACACCCTGTATATATGAGTGCAGTTACGGCTTAATGACACCTCGTATTAATATCTTTTACCAGGGCATCTGTATGGGTTCAGGTACTCCAGCTATGGCTCATCACCATCCTCTAGCTTATCAAGTCTTTCATCAGCAAGTCCTCGCCAAGCCCCTTCTCCGATGCAACCCTGGAGGAGCCCTCATGGTCTGCGGAGTATGTATAATATTTCATTTTTTAATGCAATCATTCGCGGAAAGCTGGAAATCATTTTAATCACTTTGTTTTACCTCCATTACTTAACATTTACTACAACATTACTTAACAAGTGGGTAAGTGTGATCACAGATGGCATTGAGGGTTTCGTTTAATATCCCTTTCAAAACACTTTATCCTTTTGAAAAATCTGTTAGTTCCACATTTCGCAAACAGGGGCGCACTATATTCTAAATAAACCTCTATCCGAACGAAACTCCGTTTTACATACTATCCGTTTATTGAGCCCATAGAACCCGAGATCAGTAGGAGCCCCTGGGGGTAAAAAGTGGAACTAAAATATGTAAGGCTATGGTACATAATATAAAAAAAGGGTCAGAGGGGTGTCGGCAAAAGTTGGAAAAGTGCTCCCCAGGTGAAAAGGGAGGAGGTTAGAAAAATTACTTAAAATACACAAGTTAGAGACCGGAGGAGTAAATAATATAAGACTATTTAAAAAGTTTATGATTTGTCGTGCGGTCTGAGGTATTCAGCTATACGTATGCAAAAATTCATGTCTCCAACTTAATTAGGGGCTATCTTAGAAAGAATTGATTAAAATACATATGTGATAGCTCAAAGGGTTAAACGTAAGACTTTTTCAAGATTTTATGATTTGTCGCCTGGCCTCAGGTGTTCTGCTATGAGTATGCAAAATTTCAAATCTCCAATTTAATAAGGGGCTCAGTTAGAAAGAATTGCTTAAAATACCCATGTGGGAGGTCAAAGGGTTAAATGTACGACTTTTTCAAAATTTTATGATTTGTCGCATGATGGTGTTCAGCTATAAGTATGTAAAATTTCAATCTTCCAACCTAATTAGGGGTTCACTTAGAAAGAATTGTTTAAAATACACATGTGGGCGCCAAAAGGGTTAAATGTACGACTATTTCAAAATTATATGATTTGTCGTTTGTTCTGAGGTGTCCATCTATAAGTAAGCAAAATTTCATGCCTTCAACCTAATTAGGGGCTCACTTAGAAAGAATTGTTTAAAATGCACATGTGGGAGCCCAAAGGGTTAAATGTACAACTTTTTTCAAAATTTTATGGTTTGTCGTTTGATGTGAGGTGTTCAGCTATAAGTATGCAAAATTTCACGCCTCCAACCTAATTAGAGGTTCACATAAGAAATAATTGTTTAAAATACGCATGTGGGAGCCCAAAGGGTTAAATATATGACTTTTTAAAAATTTTATGATTTGTCGTTTGATCTGAGGTATTCAGCTATAAGTATGCAAAATTTCACTCATCCAGCCTAATTAGGGTTCACTTAGAAAAAATTGTTCAAGTTACACATGTGGGAGCCCAAATGGTTAAATGTACGACTTTTTCAAAATTTTATCATTTGTCATTTGATCTGAGGTGTCCATCTATAAGTAAGCAAAATTTCACGCATGCAACCTAATTAAGGGCTCACTTAGAAAGAATTGTTTAAAATACACATGTGGGAGCCCGAAGGGTTAAATGTACGACTTTTTCAAAATTTTATGGTTTGTCGTTTGATGTGAGGTATTCAGCTATAAGTATGCGAAATTTCAAGTCTCCAACATGTATAGTTTCTGAGAATGGGCTCTGTGACGGACAGACAGACAGAGGAGCGAGACGAATAGGGTTTCGTCAGATGAACGAAACCCTAAAAAAAAACTGATAGTAAATAGGTAGGTAACAAATTTGGAATTGCCCCTAAAAAGGCAAATTGCCCCCCAGTGGGGCGTATGCCCCACGTTGGGAACCACTGCTGTAGATGTTGTTTAAGACTGGATCGCAAATGGGGAATTTTTCAGTGGATGCGAATGACGTCATTTTATATAAAATAAAAGTGTATTAAAATTGGGGGCGACACTAAATTCTGAAAAAGCATAATTCCTGTTTTCTAGTCTCTTTCTTCTATCTTTACAAGAAAGTATTTAATGCGTGAAAATTTTCGACTTCTGGTTTTCGACGGATTAAGACGTTCAGGTGTCAGAGATATAAAAAAAAAACATGTTTTTACAGAATGTCTGTATGTATTTGACACAAATTTTGTGAGCGCTGCATCTCAAGAACTAATGCATGGAATTGAATAAAAATATACATACAGGTAGTTCGTGATATAAATGGGTGCCCTTTAGTTTTTGATAAAAGTCGCCAGACAGGTGGCACTGCAAGGGTGAAGTTTTCACGATTTCCGTAATAGCTCTATCTCAACAAAAAATGCACGGATTTTCATGAAACTTGAGATTCCAATATTATATACCTTGATAAATATTGGGTGCTGATTTTGTTTTGGTGTAAATTGACCAACAGGCTTCATTTTGCAGGATATTTATGCAATAGCTCTATTCTAAGAACTAATGCACGAATTTTCATCGAATTTTAAATTCAGTTGGAAGTTGCTGCTGATTAGGCTTTGGTGTAAATCACCCAACAGGTGGCGCTGCAATGCTGTATTTTGCAAGATTTACATGATTTTAGCGAGAATCCTATCTCAAGAACTAATGCACGGAATTTCTTGTCTTTAGGATCCTCATGATGGATATAGTTTGCCATTTAATTTTGGGGCTGTGATAGCTCATTTTTAAGTATGTGTGAGATAGAAGAAAGTTTTGGGATTGGTACATGCCACTAGTTTATTTAGACATCTTATTAAATGGTAAAGTTTTATGAAAGTATTCTAGAAGTGTTGGAAAGTGTTTTATGATCAATGTGTGATTTTTTTCGTTTTTTGTTGTTTCCTAATTCATGTGAATTTTCGTTGTTATACGAATTATGAAATATAATAATTAGCAATTAAATTTCATGTATTTATTTGCAGAGGATGAGGAAGAATCTCCTTCGTCTCACTCGCCAAGTAAGTGTTCTCTCCCTTTTCTTCATTTTGTGCTCATCAAAGTTGAGTTCAAACACATTCATAATAATGTAACACATTTTTACCGTTTAATAAGTTGAAATGGAATGCCTCATGGCGTTTTTTAAAAAGTTTGGCGCAATTCAGACTTCAGAAAATGAGATTGGGTGCCGAATGATATAAGCAAGTATTTTTTTTTTTTTTTTAAGCCCCAGTACGGTATGCTATTTCTTTCTCCCAGCTTATTTTGTATCCAAAAAATAACGTTACTTACAGAAGCTAGCAATAAACAAAGCAGATCTATCTTTGTACGATTCAATGCTCTATAGCAATTTTTTTAATTTCTAAGCATCACACATTTTAAATTTTTATACCGACGTATTGGAAAAAAAAAAAAAACTTTTAAATGCAATTTGTTTGAAAACTGTATCTCCATTTGTTTTTGAAATATTAATTTTTTTTGTAGTTTTTAGCACCATTTGTTTAATTTTGGCAACTCAAGTACTCCATTTATATAGAAAGTAAAGGGAAAATAGTTGAAGAATAGAAATTATATTTTTTTGTTGCCATTTTCTCATAACAACCGAAAGAAAATGCAATAAAATACTTGCTATTTTGAAAAATACAAACGAATAATTTCTGGTAAAACATGGAGCTATATTTAATTTTAAGTATATGTAGACGCTTTCAGTGTGACGTCAGCCATGACTTTTGATTGGAAATTGACTTCAAACAAACGGTTGCTATGTGTTTCTGTGTGTGTTTATAGAATTAGTAGATTAACACGAGATGTAAATAAAACTATATTGAGAATTGACATGTAACAATTTCTTGCATGTGCACAGGAAAGAGCGCTTGCAGTTTACAAGGACCGGGGATTTTGTTACCCGGCTGCGAAAATTGTGTTTCTTTTGTACGGGATGATTAAGTGTTAGACGGGATGGTTAAGTTTAAAATGGAAGAAAAATATTTTAGAAAAAATAATTTTGAAGCTCTATAAAGATTTTTTGGTACTTTTCGGTTAGCCGGGCGCCAGTGTTATGTATACATGTATATGTCTATATACATGTATATATACATATGTATAGATATACATATATGTAGATAAACGTGTATATATGTGTATATATACAATATATGTATACATACATACATGCATATGTACATATATATGTATGTATACATAACACTGGCGCCCGGCTAACCGAAAAGTACAGATTTTTTTAAATATATTTCTCTATAATTTAATAAAATGAAATAAATTTCTAAAGATTTCGTCGAACAAAGGAAAACTTTCACTGTTATTTTCGCAAAAACCTGCCGGTTTAACATGCCCCTATAGGGTAACTCCGGGAGTCGCCACATACGGGATAGATGCCGCACCCCTTGTATTTCTTGTAATTTTCAATAGATGGTCGTCAGACGCACAGTATAGGTGCGCAATGAGATTATTTTAACCAGTGTATAGCGTGAATCCCATTTCGATGTTTACTTGTAGAAGTACAATCCTTAATTTGACGTAAGTGCATGATTTCAGTGTCCAAAATTTTAAACACGTTATGTTAAATACTTTTCATACACTAATTACTAAATGCAACATGATTTCGAAGTCAAAACTAAGTATAGCGTTTGTATAGAGTAATGTGCGTATGTTTACGCCATTCCCCTTAGCGATGACAGGTAACTGTGATGGCCGACAAGTGCACCATGCAAAATGGGATACATGCCGCACTGCTGTTCCGGTATACATGCCGCAGTTTCTTTTGTACGGGATGATTAAGTGTTATTAACTTTTCCTTTTCTTTTCGCATAGACTAACCATGTTAGGCATGTTATTAAGTTTACTAAAACCAAAGGAGAAAAAGGGGAAAATTAAAAGTAAGAAGGGCACGAAAAATGCATGTCAAGATGATAATAATGAAAAATTGGATTACGCGTAACGCAGACGTTCTTTGCAAACTACTCCAAAAAAGAGGAAGTGTAATTGGCTTCGTTGCATCATGTGTTTAAATGTAGTTACATAAAGACTGTACTTTTTCGACATTTTTTCTGTAGATTGTAGTCGACAAAACAGGACCCTTAACCCATTCGGGACCATAGGTGCATATAAGCACTTTCATAAAGAGCTTACAAAATTTATTTATGGCACCAGTAAAAAAAAAAAAGTAATATTTGCTTTGTTTAATTAGAGTATTTTCATGATTATTCAAGTAAAGGTAACTTCTTTTTAAAAAGTGGTACCAACCGAATAAAATGTGTGTAAAAGCCACCGGTCCCGAAAGGGTTAACAAATAAATTATGTAAACACAATTTCACTTTTTTCTTTTCCCTTTCTAATACATTGATGTTATGTTGTGGAAATAACAATTAAAATTTAATGCAAAAATAATAAGTCGATAATTTTAATAGTGAAAGTAGTCAACAATTATTAATTTGAATCTATTAATGCGTTTCATTGTACTCATTTAGTTATTACAACGTTAATTATAGCCCAGATATGAATATATTTTTTAATATTTTTATTTATAATTTCGTTCTGTTATTATTATAAGCGCGGCATAACTACCGCACAAGTGCGGCGTCTCAGCCTGAATGTACGGGTGACGCGCCGCAGTGTAATGTTTTAGAAAAAAATTGTTAAAAAATATTAATAATCTGTTTTGAATTTTTTTTATCGCACTACACACGTTGTATATTTACCATTGAATAGCACAGCATGATTTTTTTAATTTTATGTCTAGCATGGGACTTTATATACAAATTAAAAAAAAATGTGCGGCATAAATCCCGGAATTACCCTACATTAATAAATATTTAGTTATTTTTCAGTTTATTGACATGTACATTACAGGCATATCTACTCTATTTATAGATATATAGATATATAACCCATATAATCCGACTGGCAGGATTTCCTACCAAGCATTATAGACAGTTTAGCGCTTAAAAAAAAAATTAAATTGTTCGGTTGGCGCCAGTTTTTTGAAATAATAATTTTCCCCTTACTTGAAGAATAATGTATTAGATGAAAGGAATATTACTCTTAAAGTGCCGAATAATTATCCTCACATTATAAAAATGTAGTTATCTACATTTGAAGTTTGTAATGCCTGTATTTATAATTTACAGTTTATATACCAATTTCAGACATTAATTCATACTTTAAAGACAATTTTAGTCCCTGTAATATATACAGGTCTGTTTCCATAAAATATATTTGATGTAACATTAAAAAATTTATATTAGACGTCACATTTAAAAAAACCAAAAGAATTTTTAACTTTTACGTTAGGATTTAATTGATGAGGGATTCAGAATGAATCCGAAACGTCCTTTTATATTTGTTTTTAGTGTTTTTATCTTGTAATGTAATGTAATGTCTGTTATTTTGAAAAGTTTTTACATTCCTCATATTAATATCTTTTACCAGGTCCTCTGTCCAGGAGGAGAGGGTATCCGGCAATACCCCTGATGCCAAGCTCTGCCAGCTCTTCATCCTTCTCGGGTGGTGACGAACCCAGTCCTCGCCCACCCCCACCCCCAAGTCCTCCGCAGTCTCCTCGGCCAACATGGAGGAGCCGCCATGCTCTGCGGCGTATGTATACTATTTCATTTTTTGTCATGCTTCCTTTTATCTATTTCGTGAACTTCAGTGTAAAACACCTATGGCAGGCGTGCCAAACTTGGCATGTAAGAAAAATTCTGTGGCACGCGTAAAAACTTATAGATTATATTTAGTTTATGGAGAACAATCCATTTTATGTTTTTTACGAAAAGTAGTTTTATGTAACAGGTATATAATTTACTTTAAAATAATCTGTTGCTTTTGGATGAATTAAGGTATTATAAATCTCAACGAAAGCGGCCTGTAGCATCACTTTCTTGCCAAACCATTCAATATATATAGTGTTTTCCAAATAATTTTGGTTCTCTATCCAATTTCAAAGGTTTCATTTTTGAAAATTGAACTTTAAGAGATAGTTTCCATAGTAATATATACCTAATCGTCACTCTTCTACTTCAGATTAGATTTTATTTTATTTAGGTTTAGGGTTTTAACTTACTTTAGGTTTTATTATATTTAGGTTTTAATTTTGAAAATTGAATTATTTATGTATCTATTGAAGCTTCTTCTACTTTAAAGAACTAAAAATGTTCTGATTCGGAAGTATACAATAAAAGAAAAACTCATTTATAAATTATTAATGCGGAATTCGATGCAGCGAGTCAATACAACATAATAAATAAGTTAGGGTTCAAATTTAGTATAAGTGTAAAAATATTTAAGTAAAAAGTATATCAAAATTAATTATAATTTTATACAAGATAGAATGTTGGTATATAAAAATGTTGAAATTTTTGCCACGCGTACTCAAAAAGGTTCGCCATCCCTGGTGTAAAATATCATCATTTTTCTTCAGTCATTAATCCATGCTTTTCTGTTGGTGCTTTTAAAAATTAAAAATGATTAAACCACCCTCTTGGTTCTTTTCTTCAGGGGTCTTCCCCTCACTCACTTGAAAACGTAATGTTAAACCAATGGGCTGGTTGTTTTCGAATTTCTCGTTTAAATTTGAAAAATTTTAACTAATATGGCTGTTTTTTACTTTTTCTATTTCGGTTGCAGATTTTTTTAAAATAAAGGTACTTTCACTTTCGGAACCGGTTTCGAAACTGTACCCCCTCTAACAAGTAATTCACCAGTGACTGTATTTGGGGAAAGGAACTGTCAGTTAGGAAATTGTCAGATCATCTCTATCGCTTTATCTTTCTTCCAATTTAAAAAAAAAAAAAAAAAAAAAAAAAAAAAAAAAAAAAAAAAGATACTACCGTACTTTACGGAAGAAACGCCACAGCGTTTACGAGTTTAAAAGTTAATTTTCTTCCAAGTGCGGCGTTTACGATTTATTTTAAATACCAACTGAGTTTCCTTAATTTAAAAATTCATAAAAATATTTAAAATCGAATTTAAATATTTTAAATAAAACTTCAGACATCTTTAAGATATTAAAAACGAGCCACCCTACACAGTTCAGAAAACTTTGATTAAAGTTAGGTCAATGGGATGCTGTCGACAAGAGTAGCATTCCGACGGATGCGGCATTTACAATGGGTGCAGCGATTACGTTATTTTTGCGCTTATTCAGGCCAATTTGAGGAGTGCGGCGTTTCTTCCATAAAATACGGTAAAGAGCATTCAGTAAGCATTACAAACATTTTTTCTTTAAAAATTTTAAATCCATAAATAATTATTTCTTTATATAAATAATCAATGAATGTCAGAGTTGGCTTTGTTATTATTTTTAAAAGAACGCTCGTAGACAGAGTTACCTTTGTAAGTTTTTTCAATATACTAAAATTATAAATGAAGTGGCCAGCACGCCTGTCTGCCACACTACACTTCGCGAGTTCTGCTCCCGGCTGGGCAAAGTTCATTCAACCTTTCATCCCTTCGGGGTCGATAAAGTGAGTACCAAGCTTGCTTGGGAACTCAACACCGAGGGTCTCGCGTTGGGCTGACTACCTGGCCGGGACACATGCTGCATAGCACCTCTGGGCCCTGGGTCAAGTAAACAGAGTTGGGCACTATAGGCCCTAATCCTTCATGGATCGTACAGCCACAGGTTTTTTTTTTTTTATTATTATTATTATTATAAAGAAGTAACATTTGATTGTTTATGTGTTTGTAGGGAGTAATCTGTGGAACTATTGAATGAATTTCAAAAGTAACGCTGGATTGTGACAGAGCATGTTCCTCCAACATACGCTATATTTTAGCGTACACACCATTTCGGTCTGACCGCCACCATTTAACTCTGATTCTAATTGTCGTGTGCTCTCCAAACGGTGTAATTTCAACATTATTTGGGCCCTTTCTTTAATTTTTTATTACCCCCTCCCACCCCAAATTTTATAAAAAGCTGAATATAACAACTGTTTATAACTCGTGATAATGAAATCACAGCGAGCCTCACGCCCGCAGTGAACAGCCTAAGAAATCACCAAAGATTGATATTTATAATCAGCCTTTCTGATTCTGTTCATTTCAGTGGGTTAAGCTCGAAATTCGATTAAATGTATTAAATTTGTGTTATTTATATTTCATTGTTTTATTTATGGATGGATGAGTGTTTCAATTTCGTTATGGCATATAAGCTGGAATCATAGGATGAGCTATCTATCTGAATTTAAGTGCAAACGGATATATCTTTCCGTAATCGTCTGCAGACAACAGAAATAGATTGGAAAAAAAAAAATCATACTTAAACATTTAGTCAAAATCAATAAAAATGGAGTAAATTGCAATACAGCTTTTAAAAAAATTGCGATACAGTTTTCAAACAAATTGCATTTGAAAGTACATTTTTTTTTGCTATTCAAATTTGTAAAAATTTAAAATGTGTGGTATTTAGAAGTTAAAAAAATTACAATAAAAGTTAAATTGTCTGTTGTTGTCAGCGTTATGCACAGACACGTTTGTCCTTTATTAGGATGAGCGAAACGAAACCTCTACTAGGCTACACTAATTACATTTTGTCGTACACTTTACAAAAAAAAAAACTTCAGTATTTTGACTTGAAATTAAACATAAAAATAAATTATGATCTGCAGATTTGCACAATATAAATTTTTTTTTTTTTTTTTTTTTTTTTTTTAGAATAACCTTAAAAAAATTATTATTTTAATTAATTTATTTTACATGTTTTTCCATTACGGATGCATTTTTGCAAATAAAATATGAAACACGTCCATTTTCAGAAGAAAAAATAAATCATGGAGTTACGATTTCTTTTATGAAACTTTTAAAATGTACCCTTTTTTATGAAAAGTATATTCTTATTGCGGTAAATCTTTTACGCAGACGATACTTACGCATTTTAAAACAATTATATTATGTTTTTTTTTTTTTTTTTTTGTTTGGTTGTTTACAAAAGAATTGTAAACAAATAAAATTAATTGTTAAATTCGTTATATAAATATTTTGTAAAATTTTGCTTCGAAAATATTTTTATTTATACCAGTCTTATATCATAAACAAAAAATTCTGAAGAAATTCTTAGTTATTTGGCTGAATTTGCATTTCTAAAATTAAAATGCGCCAAAACATAAAATAACGTTTTTGCTTAATAAAGATGCAAGAATAATATTAAAAATAGTGTTACTTGCAAATATTGGTCTTATTAAATATAAATAATGCTTCGCGAATCGAAACAAAGCATGGCTTTTCCTAGTAATATAGATAATGTGCCAGATAATATTTGGGCTGTTAGAAACCAATACTTTTAGTTAATCATTTACAGTAGGATTGGGTCAAGAACTATAGTACGATACGCAATACAGTACCGGACCTCAAATCCGGAATCCTAAAATCCGGACGACCCAAAATCCGGAATGGAAAAAAAACTGAAATTCCGCGATGATCTCGAATAAATATTTCGTAAAAACGTCCATAGATGGCGCTACGTGCGCACGTAACACAGTGCCGAGCCAAACTAGACTTAGCAATTTTATTTTATTGCAATGTTTTTCATTCATTAGTTTTAATCCAAATTTTCTAACAGAACTATCGTAGTTAGTGTTTGCACACATTTAAAATTTATTTTAAAAAGAAGCCCTTTTCTTCATTTATATAGAAAATGTAAAAAGAATAAATACAACGATGTATTTTCATTTTCTAAAAAATGTTTTTATGTTCCTAATAATGCGATGTACAGGATTAAAAAAAATTGTTATCCTTATTTTAAATTTTTTTTTTTTAATTTATGTTTATGTTTGTTTACTTATACCTCATACGGCAATCCGCGTATAGATTGCTAGGCCTAACTCGCGAGCAACAACGCATTTTCATTTTCTAAAAAATGCTTCAATATTTCTAAGAATATGCAGTAATAGTATTTTTTTTAACTTATTTTTATTTTGAATTACTTTTTGTAATTTGTATTTTTGGCTTTATTTACACTAAGCCTAACATGGCAATTCGCGGCATAGATTGCTCCGTGGCATGTAAAATTTTGCCAAGGGCATGTACTGTATCTGTTTATTTATTTTGGTTGAGGACCTAAAATCCGGAAAATTCCGAAATCCGGAACGGCCGCGGTCCCGACCAGTCCGGATTTGAGGTCCGGTACTGTATACTAAAACCATCCCTGAAAAACTATCTAGCTAACAATGAAAGTCTCGTCAAAATACGTCTAGTATAACTTTTTAAAAAGGAATATACAGAATTTTAGTCCCTAATCCTATAACTCAACAAGGTACGACGACACTGTAAAACTAGTATGTTGTGGCCATCACAAAACTTTCTGCTCTATAAATCATATCAATTAAATCATTTAAATAGTACAAGAAATTGCACCAATTTGTCACCAATTTATATCAAAGTATATCTGAATTTCAAATTTGATGAAAATTCATGCATTAGTTCTTCAGATAGAGTTATAGCGGAAATTCTGAAAAATGCAGCATAACAGCGCCACCTGTTGAGTGATTTGCACCAAAACATAAACAGAACTAATTGATATCAAGGTATACCTGAATCTCAAGTTGGATGAAAATGTGTGCATTAGTTATCGAGATAGAGCTATTGTGGAAATTCTCAAAAAGGCAGCATAGCAACGCCATCTGTTCAGCGATTTGCACCAAAACACAAACAGCACTCATTCAGATTCAGGTATACCTTGAAATCAAGTTTGATGAAAATCCGTGCATTAGTTCTAGATTCAGCTATTGTGGAAATCGTGAAAAATGATGCATAGCAGCGCCATCTGTTGGACGATTGACACCAAAACGTTACCAGCACCAATTAATATCAAGGAATAACTGAATCTGATGTTTGATGAAAATCCGTGCATTAGTTCTTGAGATAGAGCTATTGCAGAAATTGCGAAAAATGCAGCATAGCAGCGCCACCTGTTGGGTGATTTACTCCAAAAACTAATCAGCCCCAATTTATATTAGGGACTACTTGAATATAAATTTTTATTGAATTCGGTGCATTAGTTCGTGAGATAGAGCGTCCACAAAATTTGTGTCACATACAGACAGACTCACAGACAGACATTTTGTAAAAACATGTTTTTTGGAAGCTCTGACCTCTAAAACGGGTAAATCCGTCGAAAACCGGAAGTCGAAAATTTTTACAAATCCAATACTTTCTTCTTGTAAAGATACAAGAAAGTAAAAATGTATGTAACGTTACTCCATAAAATGACTGTCTCCAATTTTATGGAGTAATTTAACTTATATAATGATGTAATTTAAACTGATATAATGATGGTGTAATATTACACATTAGTATATTATAACTTCAGTTATATCGGTTAAATGACTCAATATAATGGAGGCAGCAAGTGTGCCACAAATTTGATGGAGTAGAGTTATATAAATTTTTCCAGTGAATATGCATTATTCTAAAATCTCCCCTGAAAAATTATCGGATTCCCATCAAAATTGATTTAGCAGAGCTCAAGTTATCAACCGCCGGAATTGAATTTTCATTTTATTCAATTCCTACTATTAGTTTTCACTCTCCCTATAATTATTTATTTATTTATTTATATATTTATATATCTTGTTCAAATTTTCAATCATTAACAAAACACTTATTATTCATCCTATCAAGTTGAAATAAATTTTTTAAACTTGTACTGGATGACAATGGATGTTAATACACTTTTTTCAAATATTAATTCATTCGTTCAATTTTAGTTTTGCATGGGAAACAAAATGGCGGCCATTGGCCAGCCTAATTAGGGTTCACTTAGAAAAAATTGTTCAAGTTACACATGTGGGAGCGCAAAGGGTTAAATGTACGACTTTTTCAAAATTTTATCATTTGTCATTTGATCTGAGGTGTCCATCTATAAGTAAGCAAAATTTCACGCATGCAACCTAATTAGGGGCTCACTTAGAAAGAATTGTTTAAAATACACATGTGGGAGCCCAAAGGGTTAAATGTACGACTTTTTCAAAATTTTATGATTTGTCGTTTGATGTGAGGTATTCAGCTATAAGTATGCAAAATTTCACTCATCCAGCCTAATTAGGGTTCACTTAGAAAAAATTGTTCAAGTTACACATGTGGGAGCCCAAAGGGTTAAATGTACGACTTTTTCAAAATTTTATCATTTGTCATTTGATCTGAGGTGTCCATCTATAAGTAAGCAAAATTTCATGCATGCAACCTAATTAGGGGCTCACTTAGAAAGAATTGTTTAAAATACACATGTGGGAGCCCAAAGGGTTAAATGTACGACTTTTTCAAAATTTTATGATTTGTCGTATGATGTGTGGTGTTCAGCTATAAGTATGCAAAATTTCACACCTCCAACCTAATTAGGGAGTCACTTAGAAAGAATTGTTTAAAATACACATGTGGGAGCCGAAAGGGTTAAATGTATGACTTTTTCAAAATTTTATGATTTGTCGTTTGATGTGAGGTATTCAGCTATAAGTATGCAAAATTTCACTCATCCAGCCTAATTAGGGTTCACCTAGAAAAAATTGTTCAAGTTACACATGTGGGAGCCCAAAGGGATGTACATCTTTTTTAAAATTTTATCATTTGTTATTTGATCTGAGGTGTCCATCTATAAGTAAGCAAAATTTCACGCATGCAACCTAATTAGGGACTCACTTAGAAAGAATTGTTTAAAATACACATGTGGGAGCCCAAAGGGTTAAATGTACGACTTTTTCAAAATTTTATGATTAGTCGTTTGATGTGAGGTATTCAGCTATAAGTATGCAAAATTTCACTCATCCAGCCTAATTAGGGACTCACTTAGATAGAATTGTTTAAAATACACATGTGGGAGCCCAAAGGGTTAAATGTATGACTTTTTCAAAATTTTATGGTTTGTCGTTTGATGTGAGGTGTTCAGCTATAAGTATGGAAAATTTCACACCTCCAACCTAATTAGGGAGTCACTTAGAAAGAATTGTTTAAAATACACATGTGGGAGCCGAAAGGGTTAAATGTATGACTTTTTCAAAATTTTATGATTTGTCGTATGATGTGTGGTGCTCAGCTATAAGTATGCTAAATTTCACACCTCCAACCTAATTAGGGAGTCACTTAGAAAGAATTGTTTAAAATACACATGTGGGAGCCGAAAGGGTTAAATGTACGACTTTTTCAAAATTTTATGGTTTGTCGTTTGATGTGAGGTATTCAGCTATAAGTGTGCGAAATTTCAAGTCTCCCACATGTATAGTTTCTGAGAATGGGCTCTGTGACGGACAGACAGACAGAGGAGCGAGACGAATAGGGTTTCGTCAGATGAACGAAACCCTAAAAAAAACTGATAGTAAATAGGTAGGTAACAAATTTGGAATTGCCCCTAAAAAGGCAAATTGCCCCCCAGTGGGGCGTACGCCCCACGTTGGGAACCACTGCTGTAGATGTTGTTTAAGACTGGATCGGAAATGGGGAATTTTTCAGTGGATGCGAATGACGTCATTTTATATAAAATAAAAGTGTATTAAAATTGGGGGCGACACTAAATTCTGAAAAAGCATAATTCCTGTTTTCTAGTCTCTTTCTTCTATCTTTACAAGAAAGTATTTAATGCGTGAAAATTTTCGACTTCCGGTTTTCGACGGATTGAGACGTTCAGGTGTCAGAGATATAAAAAAAAACATGTTTTTACAGAATGTCTGTATGTATTTGACACAAATTTTGTGAGCGCTGCATCTCAAGAACTAATGCATGGAATTGAATAAAAATATACATACAGGTAGTTCGTGATATAAATGGGTGCCCATTAGTTTTTGATAAAAGTCGCCAGACAGGTGGCGCTGCAAGGGTGAAGTTTTCACGATTTCCGTAATAGCTCTATCTCAACAAAAAATGCACGGATTTTCATGAAACTTGAGATTCCAATATTATATACCTTGATAAATATTGGGTGCTGATTTTGTTTTGGTGTAAATTGACCAACAGGCTTCATTTTGCAGGATATTTATGCAATAGCTCTATTCTAAGAACTAATGCACGAATTTTCATCGAATTTTAAATTCAGTTGGAAGTTGCTGCTGATTAGGCTTTGGTGTAAATCACCCAACAGGTGGCGCTGCAATGCTGTATTTTGCAAGATTTACATGATTTTAGCGAGAATCCTATCTCAAGAACTAATGCACGGAATTTCTTGTCTTTAGGATCCTCATGATGGATATAGTTTGCCATTTAATTTTGGGGCTGTGATAGCTCATTTTTAAGTATGTGTGAGATAGAAGAAAGTTTTGGGATTGGTACATGCCACTAGTTTATTTAGACATCTTATTAAATGGTAAAGTTTTATGAAAGTATTCTAGAAGTGTTGGAAAGTGTTTTATGATCAATGTGTGATTTTTTTCGTTTTTTGTTGTTTCCTAATTCATGTGAATTTTCGTTGTTATACGAATTATGAAATATAATAATTAGCAATTAAATTTCATGTATTTATTTGCAGAGGATGAGGAAGAATCTCCTTCGTCTCACTCGCCAAGTAAGTGTTCTCTCCCTTTTCTTCATTTTGTGCTCATCAAAGTTGAGTTCAAACACATTCATAATAATGTAACACATTTTTACCATTTAATAAGTTGAAATGGAATGCCTCATGGCGTTTTTTAAAAAGTTTGGCGCAATTCAGACTTCAGAAAATGAGATTGGGTGCCGAATGATATAAGCAAGTATTTTTTTTTTTTTTAGGCCCCCAGTACGGTATGCTATTTCTTTCTCCCAGCTTATTTTGTATCCAAAAAATAACATTACTTACAGAAGCTAGCAATAAACAAAGCAGATCTATCTTTGTACGATTGAATGCTCTATAGCAATTTTTTTAATTTCTAAGCATCACACATTTTAAATTTTTATACCGACGTATTGGAAAAAAAAATAATACAGTTTTCAAACAAATTGCATTTAAAAGTATCTCCATTTGTTTTTGAAATATTAATTTTTTTTGTAGTTTTTAGTACCATTTGTTTAATTTTGACAACTCAAGTACTCCATTTATATAGAAAGTAAAGGGAAAATAGTTGAAGAATAGCAATTATATCTTTTTGTTGCCATTTTCTCATAACAACCGAAAGAAAATGCAATAAATACTTGCTATTTTGAAAAATACAAACGAATAATTTCTGGTAAAACATGGAGCTATATTTAATTTTAAGTATATGTAGACACTTTCAGTGTGACGTCAGCCATGACTTTTGATTGGAAATTGACTTCAAACAAACGGTTGCTATGTGTTTCTGTGTGTGTTTATAGAATTAGTAGATTAACACGAGATGTAAATAAAACTATATTGAGAATTGACATGTAACAATTTCTTGCATGTGCACAGGAAAGAGCGCTTGAAGTTTACAAGGACCGGGGATTTTGTTACCCGGCTGCGAAAATTGCGAAATCACAGCTAGAAAAATGAGCTGTTGCGTACAGTGTGAATGCTCGAGTTCAACTGCCTTTTCAAATGTACAATCACTCAAACCAGGAAGTGTCCTTGATTCCTTGATCAAAAACCATAACTCACAATAATTACTTTTAAACAACTGAGGAGATGAAAGTATCTTGATATGATAAACAAAATTGGATATAACACCATTTCAGATGATTCATGGTAATTGCTAATTGCTAAAGAGATAATATCAATAAGGGTTTTCTTAAATAAATAAAAGTTATAACAATAAATCACTCTAAAGTGATTTTAGTTGAAGTAAATGGGTTCTCATAAATCTAAATTGATAAAATGTATGTTCACTGAACATGCTCCCCCCCTATCAGGGCTTGATACTGAGGGAGTAATGCTAACTTCTGCACCGGGCGTTTGAAGAATGAAGACCCGCGTTGCACAGTCACCACTCTGTTGAGTCCATCACTGCCTGGGTGGACCTTCGTAATACGACCCAACGGCCAAGTTCCAGGCGGTTGATTTGCGTCCGTTAATAACACTACCTGGCCCACCTCGATGTTAGGCGTGGCGATCTTCCACTTAGCTCTGGGTTGCAGCGAGGCCAAGTATTCTCTGGTCCAACATTTGGAGAAGCCGGCTTTCATGTCTTGGAGCAGCTCCCATCGTTTCTTTAGATTCGTTGTCGGGGTTGCTGACTCATCGGGTACAGAATGCACAACATCCCCTGTGAGGGAGTGAGAACATTTATTGAGTCAGTATCATTATCGTTTAAATGTATAAGCGGCCGCGAGTTGAGCAAGGCTTCTATCTGGGTGAGTAACGTGGTTAGCTCTTCGAAAGTGAGCAATGTCTCTCCTATGACTCGCTTGATGTGATACTTTGTTGATTTTATCGCAGCCTCCCAAATCCCGCCAAAATGAGGGGCAGAAGGAGGGATGAAATGCCATTCTAGAGAGTTTTCAACTAGATAATGTGACATAATTTCATTATCTGTAAATGAACGCCACAATTCATAAATTTTGTCCAACTTTCTGGATGCACCGTCAAAATTGGTGCCATTGTCGCTGTAACGATGCCGTGCGGTGCCTCGCCTTGCACTAAAACGTCGAAGGGCGGCGATAAATGCCTCAGCTGTCATATCACTCACAGCTTCAATATGCACCGCTTTTGTAGCCAAACAAATAAACAAAGCTATATAGCCCTTAGTTGTTTTTGCACCCCGACCCTTACTAAATTTAATAGATATAGGGCCTGCGTAATCGACACCGCTGGAGAAAAATGGACGTTCCAGGGTTACTCGATGCTGTGGCAAATTCCCCATTAGTTGAGGGGTTGCAATGGACCTTTTATATCTGTAGCATTTTAAACATCTATTGATGCATTTGTTAATGATCTTTTTTCCACCAACTATCCAATAAGATTGTCTGATGATGTGGGATAGCAGTGAAGGCCCAGCATGTAAATGGGCAATGTGTTGTTGCTGTATTAATAACTCAGCCATTTTATGCTGTGAGGGCAAGATTAAAGGATGTTTGTGATTAAAGGATAATTGTGAATGTTGTAAGCGTCCTCCCACCCGTAACAGCCCCTTATCATCAATAAATGGGTGGAGGGATTGTAAAGTACTTTTCTTTGGCAAAACTTTCTGTTCTTGGATACATTTAAATTCTTCCTGAAAGTAAGAATTCTGAATCCAACGAACAATATTCTCTTCAGCAGCTTTTGTTTCTTTGTAAGTAAGATGTGGTGAAAAAATTTCTGTTTTGTTAGACTTCTTGCATTTTTTGATAAATCTTTGGCAATATGCCAAAATGCGAATAATTTTTGCAAGTGAAGAGTGCTTTTGAAACAAATTATCAAATAGATCATTTGATGTGTGGGCGTGAAAGGAAAAAATTGGATCAGACCTTTGTTCGGCTTTGATTTGATCATCTCAAATTCCTCAACATTTGAGTCGTCTTTGGGCCAATTGGATGGGTCTAAAGTTAGCCAACTTGGCCCCTTCCACCACAAATCACAACCTGGAAGACATTTTGGATCAATACCGCGTGAAGCGATATCTGCGAGGTTCTCTTTGGATGGTACATGTCTCCAGTGCTTTGTAGGTAGAATTTCGGTAATTTGAGCTGTCCTATTCGCGACAAAAGTCTTCCATTTACGCGGATGTGCTGATAGCCAAGAAAGGATGACTTTGGAGTCCGTCCAGGCGAAAATATCGAACTTGTAATTCTTTAATGTTTCCATGACGGAACGGAGCAGCTTAGCTAGTAGGTGCGCACCGCAAAGCTCTAATTTTGGCACTGAAATCTGTTTGATTGGAGCAACTTTAGTTTTAGAAAATAAGAGAAAAGAGTTTATTTTCCCCTTATAACTTTGTCGGCAATAAATTGCGGCAGCATATGCCAATGTTGAGGCATCAGAAAAACTGTGTAATTCAAACGGGTTACCGGATGAAAGCGTGACACATCTAGGAACAGACAATTGACTTATATCATTAAAGGAAATTTGAAATTGTAACAATTCGTCTGTAAGATGTTGCGGTATAACAGAGTCCCAGTCCCCTTTTGTAAGCCAAAGTTTCTGATAAAATACCTTTAAAGTCACAGTACAGGGCGAAATTAGACCTAGCGGGTTGAAAATCTGTGCACTCAGCTAAAATGTGTCTCTTTGTAAGAGGTGGAGTGAGTGTTAATGCAGTTATGAAAATAAAACTATCTGATGAAGAGTTCCAGCTTAAGCCTAGAACTTTGGAGCTTCCGTTGTCACTAGGAATGATTTCAAAATTTGATTCAGTGCTAGAAGAATCTATAAATTCATTAAGAAATGCCTGTGAATTTGAATTCCACTTCCTCAAGTGGAAACCATGCGCGTCTAAACAATCTGTAATTTCTTTGCAAGTTTCTATTGCTTCCCTAACAGTATTCGTACCGGATAATAAGTCATCCATGTACATATCCTCTTCTAACATGCGCGAAATGCAAGGATTTTTTGTATAATCCTGAGCGATTTGTTTTATACATCTAGTTACCAGAAAAGATGCTGGCGCTAAACCATATGTGACAGTTTTCAATTTGTAATTTTTTATTTTCTCATTAGGATTAGACCTCCAAACTATTTGCTGATAAATTTGATCCTCTTCAGCAACCAAAATCTGGCAGTACATTTTCTCTATATCCGCAGAAAAGATTATTTTCGGAGTAAGATTTCGAAAATGTCCCGTTGTAACTTAGGGCCTACACCCAAAATAGAATTCAAGGAAATACCACTTGAAGTTTTGCATGAAGCGTCAAAAACTACCCTTAATTTAGTAGTGATACTAGAAGATTTAATAACCGCATGATGAGGAAGAAAGTAGTGTTTGTTTTCATAATTATTAATGTCATTTTGTGCAACTAATTCCATGTGATCTAATTCTTCATATTCGTACATAAACTCTTTGTACTGATTTTCAAATTCTGGTTTTTCTCTAAATTTCTTTTCCATAGCAAGCAAGCGAGAAATTGCGGCAGGTTTAGAATTACCCAATTCTGATTTAGATTGAATAAAAGGTAACTTAACCACAAAACGACCCTCGGAATTAATTGAATAATTTTCCTGAAAATGTGATTCAACAAATTGCTCTTCAGGTGACAACATTTGAGTATTCTTATTAAATACTTCTTCTACTTCCCAAAAACGCTTTAACTCTTTATCAATATTAACTTCATAAATGTGTAAATTATGTATTGAATTTGGAGATGTACTAGAATGTGGCATTTTCCCTGATACCAGAAAGCCAAAAATTGAATTTTGAGCAATTAAATTGCTCTGAGTATCTGTTACTTGACCAGGAAGCAAAATAGAAAAGAAATAATCAGATCCTAGAATAATGTCTATTTTACTTGGTGTCCCGAAATGTGGATCCGCTAAGTTTATATTCTTTAAATGCGAAAAATGCTTCTCATGTATTTTTTCCGCAGGTAACGGAGCAGTTAAATCATCTAAAATAAATACCTTAACAGACAACTTGGTGTCTGCATTATAAATTGATGTAAAATCAAACATTACGTAACCCTTAGTTACTGCGATCTTTGAGTTACAGACCTTTTACGGGTAACCTAGCATTTTTCCTTTTAATTCCTAACATTTTCATGCAGGATTCAGAAACAAATGTAGACTCTGATCCACTATCACACATGATTCTTAAAGTGTGCTTTTGACCCATGAAATCATTAATATATACACTAGCAGTGGGCAAAAGTGCGAAAGATGTTTGAACTGCATTTATGGAAGGAGAAATTTCCTTTTTATTCTCATCCGGAATCGAACCGGCCTCTGAATCAGGTTTGTTTTTGCGGCTCTGTTTTTCATTTGAACGAGAAGTTGATATTGCGTAATTTTGCTGCTTATTTTCGCATAAACTAGTATGATGTTTCAGCTTGCAATTATGGCAAGAGTAAGAAGAATTGCATTGCCAGGTAGTGTGCTTGTGAGACAAGCAATTACTGCATAACTTGTTTTTCTTAACAAACTGTCTCCTATCCCTGATGCTTAATTCTTTAAATTTAACACACTTGTAAAGTGAGTGATTAAATTTACACAATAAACATTTGCTAATGAACTGGAAAAAGATCTATTGACGTTATACTGTTTCTCTTGTTTATGCGAATCTTCATTTTCACTTTTAAACAATTCTAAAGATGAACATCTATCATTTATAAACTGAATAAATTGATCAAAAGACGGAAAGTCTTCGCTTGAGGTCAATTTTGCCCATTCCTCCCTTGTTTTAGAATCAACCTTTTGTAATAAAATATGAATTAGCCATAAGTCACAGCCAGATGCCTTTTCATCGATTGATTTAAGGCCTCTAATTACTTCATCTGATACATCTGATAAACAGCGTAAGCTAAATGCATTTACTTGAGTAATGGGGGGAATGTCCAAGAATGTTTTAACTAAAGTGGAAACAATTTGTTTTTTCTTATCATATCTCGACAGCAATTTTTCCCACGCTTCTGAATAACTGTTTTCAGAAATAGGAATATGTTTAGGAGGCTGGCTCTTCCCCTAGTAACCCTCTTAAATACTGAAACTTCTGTATATTAGTTATGCTGGCATTGTTATGAACTAATGATAAATATAAATCTTTAAATGACAGCCAGTTTTTAAAATCACCATTAAATTGCTCTATATTGAGACTAGGCAATTTAAAATTGTTAGAAATAGAAGAACTAACAACTGGAATCTGATCATTTATCATTTGAGGTGCATGCACATTTACGGTAACTTTTTCAAGTTCCGTTTGCAGTTTGGCTTTGGTTTCATAATATTTCTTTTCAAATTCCTCAATTTCAGATGCTTCAGTTGATAATTGAGCATCGTATTTATCAAAATCGGAATAAACTGTCTCTAATTTTTCTAATTTATTGTACAAGTCATTTTTTTGAAAAGTTTGCTCCGAGTTAATGAAGTTGTTTATCCTTGTTAGAGCAGATTTAGCTCTGCCACGTAAATTTATAGCTGCCTTTTCCAATTCTTCAGCAGCCTTTTTTGCGGCTTCCAAGTCGGTATTCATTATTAAAATAATGATGTGAATAGTGTAGAAAACAAAAGCCAAACCGATAATAATAATAAGATAAAATGTACTTATCTGTAATAAATGTGATGCGAGGTGCTCCGTCGTCTGTTGCAATTCCACATAAGACTGGTGAAAACACTATTTAGAACACTGAAGTAATATATGCTGAGTGTACATTAATCCAAGCTTGAAAAGGTATCCAAGATCTCGCAGCGGTGCCTCCAACTTTTATGTTTCTGTGTGTGTTTATAGAATTAGTAGATTAACACGAGATGTAAATAAAACTATATTGAGAATTGATATGTAACAATTTCTTGCATGTGCACAGGAAAGAGCGCTTGCAGTTTACAAGGACCGGGGATTTTGTTACCCGGCTGCGAAAATTGCGAAATCACAGCTAGAAAGATGAGCTGTTGCGTACAGTGTGAATGCTCGAGTTCAACTGCCTCTTCAAATGTACAATCACTCAAACCAGGAAGTGTCCTTGATTCCTTGATCAAAAACCATAACTCACAATAATTACTTTTAAACAACTGAGGAGATGAAAGTATCTTGATATGATAAACAAAATTGGATATAACACCATTTCAGATGATTCATGGTAATTGCTAATTGCTAAAGAGATAATATCAATAAGGGTTTTCTTAAATAAATAAAAGTTATAACAATAAATCACTCTAAAGTGATTTTAGTTGAAGTAAATGGGTTCTCATAAATCTAAATTGATAAAATGTATGTTCACTGAACACTATGCGACATTTCTTTTTAAATATAAATCGTGGAAAATATTACCAGTACATATCAAGTATCAAAACACTTAGATGTGAGATATAGATATAAGATATAGCTGCAACATACAAACAAAATAGAAAATACAACATAGCAACCGTTTGCTTTGAGTCAGTTTCCAACCAAAACGTCATGACTGACGTCACGACTGAAATCGTCTATATTAATGTTACAAACCGATGAATATTTATGAATCATTAGATAGCCGTTTTTTGTCGAGTTTCTCTAATGACAGTACATTTTTGCTGCATTTGTGTATTATTTTGCGATCCTGTAAATGCTTTACTGTAGATGTTTGAGAATGGATTGTAAATGTGGAATTCTTAAGCGGATGCGAATGATGTCATTTTACATAAAATAAAAGTGTGTGGTTTGTCTTAAAATTGAAATATGTTTTGTACTATTTATATATTTTTTTTCATTGGGGGCAACACTAAATTCTGAAAAAACAAAAATTCAACAAAAACGAAAATTCCTGTTTTCTAGTTTTTTTTTATATTTTATTTACAAAAATTGATCTTTTATGCTTGTTTATGTATAATTTATATATATATTAGTTACTTCTGTTTATATATAAAAACAGATGATGGCTTCTTTATTTTAAATAAATTGTATAATCAGTGAAAAAAGAATTGCTTGTGTGTATGAAACAGTAAATAGGTTTCAAAATTTCTCTTTTCTCGTCGAGCATTTTTACTAGAAAAGAGGCAGACGGAAAGTGTTTTATAAGTTGTTAGAAGTACTATTTTTCGTTCTTATTTCTAATGTATGTGGGCTTTAATTTAGGCGGTAAAAAATTCAGCAATTTCATTTTATATATTTACTTCTAGTGATCAAGGAAAATGTCATCCGGTCAGGAATTTAATAGATAGGGTGTCTTCTCCATTTTTTACATTCTTTCTTTTAACTTACTATTTGTATGTGGTAGTCAATTTTTGTGACTTATTTTTCACCCACTTCCTGTTGACAGAGTTTTGATATTTGGAATATTTACAGGGTGGCCGTAATTAAACGACCGTACTTTGAAGTTGTCTACAGACAAAACTATTATTCATTAATTGATTCATGAAATTTTATGGAGGTTATGGGAATTTGTTCGGGTTATGGGAATTTGGAAATCCCTTAAGCTAATATTAGTTTTTGTTGCATTAAAATATCTCAATGTGTTGATTTTCTATAAGCAAGTAGGTTTACAATGGAAGTCTATGGGAATTGGGTGAAATATTAGAGATATCGCCAAGTTTATCACCAATGATGACTCATTGGGTCCAAATTTGGTGATAAACTTGACGGTATTTGGCGGCAGAAGAGGGCCCCCCTACGGTAACCCCCCTTATAGGTATGGAGAAGGAGATGCATTAAATGCTATTCAATAACCAATACCCGCCATTTTGTCTCCCTTATAAAACTAAAATTAATTAATTAAATTTAATGAATTAATTAATCTCTCTATTCTAAAAAAAAGTAACTACCGCTGTCACCGCCGCCGCCGCCGCCGGTTTTGAATTTTTTGTGACCGGAGGTCTTTCTTCGTTAATATTGAGAAACATAATGCATACAAAAATATGAAAATCAGTGGTTTTATACAGAAATGTTTGATAAACACGCTGATGCAGACAGTTTTCAAATCGAAGAATTATTTTAAGAGATATTTAATGCTAAAGTTGGACAAAATCGTTCCACTAAAAAAGTTTTATAGCAGCAAAAACTATGCATGGCAGTGTAATCATTTTTAGATCATTTTATGCGTTAGAATTTGCCTGAGTGCAGATTGCATTAATTTTTTTATTTTGACTAATTTTTTCATGTTTTATTTCTATTTTAAATTCAAATTTTCAGCATTTCTAGAGATATTTTTTACAGATTTCAGAAAATTGTACTAATTTAAACTGTTGCCAACTGTATAAAAAGCGCAAGCAATAATGTTTGTTTCAAATTAAAAATTTATTTACACGTGACTATTATAAACAGGAAAAAAACTTTCAAATTAGAATTAAATAATTATGTATAAAAAGCAGGAACTTATTAAAAATTACGTCATAAAAAGTATACACGTGAATTTTAAAAGAGAAAGGATATTGTAAAATAATAAATTCCTTAACATGCGTTAGAAGTCTTAGGAGAAATTACGTCATATTTACGTCACCTTATAGTTATTACATAAAATGAACACAAAAAAATATTGCAAAAAAGTTTAAATTTAGAAATTGCGCTAGACATTTATTTAATATTTTGAGAGGATATTTTCAACTATTTTTGTTAGGAAAGCGCAAATAATATTTCATTGCTAACAAAAGTACTTTCACGCGATTATTTAAAAGAGAAAGAATAGCTTGGTAAAAATTACATCAGATTAAAAACGATTAATTTAAAATGTCTCATTTAAAAGAACTTTCTTTTCGCTTTGTTAAAAAATACCAGGAGACAAAGACTCTGTTTACTTAATTCCTTTTATATTAGCTTATTTTGAAATGTTGTTACACGTGTCTACGTCATCAAGTTATTTTTATTTCGACGTTTTATTTGTATTTTTATTAATGTTGTACGAATTTATTTGCTCTTTCGTTATTTAAAATAAAAGTTATGCCAATTTGTATAATTTGGCGAGTGGTTTGGCTATTTATATAATTTGGCGAAATTGGTCGACGGGATAATCAAGTAGTACCGCAGCGGATTTGGCGTTAAAATTCCCCAATCAAAGAGAAATGAATAGAAATTCGTTTATAGGGAGATCGCCACTGTTTTTTAAATTATAATTCAATCTTTTGAAATCTTTTTAAAGCCGATCAAATTAGCGTGCATTTAGAGCCTGCGGTGTCTGGACGGGGGTTGGCGAGCGTAGCTCGTAGGGGGCCGAGCCCCCTAGTATTTGAAAAAAAAAAACTGTATTAACATAAAATGTCATCCACTACAAATTCTAACAAATGTATTTGAACTTCAGTGGATATAAGTATTTTATTACCGATTGAAAATTTGAACAAGATATATATATATAGGGAGAGTGTGAACTAATAGTAGGAATTGAATTAGGGGACCGTTTCTTAACAAATTACACATTTACGATATTTTAACAAATTTCAATTTAACAAACATGTTCCGCATGACTATCAACATTTTCAGATACCATCTGGAATCATAAGCTAGCATGTTTCACAGTTGACCGCAGTGTCTTCTGGGAAATGCTGGCAGGCATGAGATTCTTCCGCGGATCCGCGATTTTCCGCTTTTCTGTCATTTTCCGCTTTTTTCCATTTCTCGCAGGGGCGATTTGTTCCGAAATTTTAAAAAATCGGTCATCAATCCGAAAATTTGGACATAGGATGGATCTATGGATCTCTGAAAAAACCCGAATTTCGTCGAAAGATCGCGTAATAAACGTAAACTATGTCAAAGGATAACTGGGAAAAGTAGGAATTTCGTCAAAGGATCGCGGAAAAAACGCGAATTTAGTCAAAAGATCGCGAAAAAATTGCCTATTTCGTCAAAGGATCGCGCGAAAAACGCAATTTCGTTAAAGAAATCCCGGGTAAAATGCAAATACCGTAAAAGAATCGCGAATTTCGTCAAAAAATTGCAGGGAAAATGCAAATTCTGTCAAAGAATCGCGGGAAAAAACGCGAATTTCGGCAAAAGATCGCGGGAAAACGCGAAAATTGCGAAAAACGCAAATTTCTGTGAAAAATAGCGGAAAAAGCCGCAAATCCTTTGAAAGAATCGCGGGAAAAACGCGAATTTCGGTAAGAAAATCACTGAAACGCGAATTTCCGTAAAAAAGATCGCTGAAAAATCGCAAATTTCGGCAAAAGATCGCTGAAAAATTGCGAATTTTGGCAAAGGATCGCTGAAAAATTGCGAATTTTGGCAAAAGATCGTTGAAAAATTGCGAATTTCGGCAAAAGATCGAAGAAAAATTGCGAATTTCGGCAAAAGATCGCTGAAAAATCACGAACTTCTGCAAAAGATCGCGGGAAAAAACGGAAATCCTGTCAAAGAATCGCTGAAAAAACGCAATTTTCGGCAAAAGATTGCTGAAAAACGCGAATTTCGACAAAAGCTAGCGGAAAAAACGCGAATTTTGTCAAAGAATCGCAGAAAAAACACTAATTTCAGCAAATAATCGTGAAAAATTTGCTGCAACATTATTTTCACCAAATTCTTTTGCAGCTGAGTGACAGGTTAAACATTAGCTTGCCATGTTTATTAACTGATGTTTTCAGTGAAATCGTGTTAAAGTATGTATTAGACAACTAGCTGAGATTGCTGTGTAAAACATTGCATCAGAATTATGAACTTAAAATAGAAACTTTCAGTGTAGAATTTCTTATAGTATTTGCATAAACTATTGATTCTTAGCCTCCCCCTCCCATCCTCTTGAAATAAAGCAGCATTTAAACAAAAGTTGACAATTTTATTGCGAATAAAATAACCTTATTTAAAATAGCATGCATTCAAATGGCGCTGTTTTAAATAATTTCTCATTTTCCCGTTTCACGCGCTTTTCCTCTTTTTTTTTATCTTTTTGCAATCTCATGCCTGTGCTGGGAACATGTCGTGACATGCTGTCTTTAGAATCGAGTTAAGTTAATAAATAAAATTTCTAAACTATCGTCATGCTAAATGTGTAATCTATTAAAAATCGCCCTCTGGTGACGAAATTTAACTTTTTTTTTTTCTTAAACTAATTCACATCTCTTTATGTCTTTTACCAAATTTCACAACTTTATGAACAACAGTTGTAGACAACTTTATAGAAGGGTCGTTTAATTACGGACACCCGGTATGTGTACTTATTAGAAGGTCCTTAAAGCTCAATCTGAGTGAAGACCTGAAATAAAGATTACAGATTTTTAAAAAATAATATTCATAGAATTTATGTACCTGCCATTTTCAACCATTTGGAAAAAATGGTTATTGTCCTCGTCAGGGTAGGAAATCAAAAGCATATCTGAAGGTTTTTATGGGTTTAATCATCATTTTATTCGTTTTCTGATGGGTCTATACAGTCATCGGTATTTCTCTCTACTTTCAACAGAGTGTTGCCACTATGACAAAAAAGTAATAAAAACTACAAAAAAAAAAAAATGAATAACTCAGAAACAAATTGAGGTACAGCTTTCAAACAAATTGCATTTTCAGGGATGAGAATTTTCCGTCTTTTGGCGGATTTCCGCTTTTTTTTGTTATTTCAAGGAATTTCCGCTTTTTTTTTTTTCTCGAAGTTCCGCCTTTTTCCCGAAGATTCCGTATTTTTTCTCCTGCAAAATTTTGTTATTTTCCGAAACTTTCACTTTCCTATCGATCCCGCTTGTCTTCCGATTTCGTAAAAACATTCAAAGGTGATGGAAAAACGGCAAATTTCGTCAGAAGATCTCGAATAAACGGCAAATTTCGTCAAAAGATAGCGAAAAAGCGGCAAATTTTGTCAAAAAATCGCGAAAAAGCGGCAAATTTTGTCTAAAGATTGCGAAAAAGCGGTAAATGTCACCAAAAGATCGCGAATAAACGGCAAATTTCGTCCAAAGATCGCGATAAAAAGGCAAATTGCGTCAAAAGATCGCGAAAAAGCGGCAAATTTCGTCAAAAGATCGCAAAAAAGCGGCAAATTTCGTCGAAAGATCGCGAAAATGCAGAAAATTTCGTACAAAAGATCACGAAAAAACGGTAAATTTCGCCAATAGATCGCGAAAAAGCGGCACATTTCGTCAAAAGTTCGCGAAAAAACTTCAAATTTCATCAAAAGGTCGCGAAAAAGCTGCAAATTTCGTCAAAAGATCGCGAAAAAGAGGCAAATTTCGTCAAAATGACGCGAAAAATACATGTATTTAGTGCTTTTAGTGTATCCCCCCTTCCCTCCCCCCTCTTTTTGTAACCTTTGAGAAAATTTGCTGTGAATTTCAAATTTTTTTGTTGTTGCTCAGAATCACTCCTGATTCAGAATTCACATTAAGCTGGCTGTAGGTCCTGGTCCAATTAACCCGTGTGACGAAAAATAACTAACCATTGTGATTTTTCACTAAGTTTTTCATATTTTTTGCTAAAAAATTTATTAAAATTATGACACACAAAAACTCTATTCTTAATTAAATTATTTCATTTTCAGGAGTGGTCATGATTCTGATAAGTCGAGCATTTCATATGACCTACACTCAATGTTTTAAGAGCTGTGTGTAATTTGGGTATTTTCACTCCTGTAATGTAGTATACAGACTTGTGCGCTTTTCTCCATTTGCCCGGAAATCAGACCCTGGTTTTATTTCTTAAAGTATCTTTCACGGATAAAATGTGGTACAATTTTTTGTTTGCGCGTGGTTTCAGTCTTTTTGCTTTTTTTGCAATTCTCATCCCTGGAAAGTACATTTTTTTCTCTATGCGATGGTGTAAAAAGTAACAGTGTGGGATGTTTAGAAGTTTAAGAATGAAATTTCATTAAAAATGGATTGTCTGATTTCTTGGAAATCGGACGATGGAAAAGCCTTTCCCCGAACAGCCCATGAAATGCTTGGATAATACGTAAGTTTCAGGTGGATAATACGTACGAGTCGCAGGCGATTTCTGTAGCTTGCAATTTTTACGTGTCATAACACTGTTAATGTTTAATTCATGGCGTACGTCATGTAGGATCCACTCCGTGCTATTTTTTATGTCTTATTTTTAGTCTTTGAAAAAATCATTTTCCAAATGGTCGTTGTAATTTGTTAAATTGCATTTTTTTTATTATTATTATATATATATATATATATATATTTACTCATGAAAAAATTATTTAAATAACAAAATACTCGGAAACAACTTTTTACCGATTGAAAAGAAGGGTTATGTGTTTCACGCGTATCTGGGTATGTGGATTTCTTTGTACCCTCGAAACATCCCAATGGCTGGATGGATTTTAATGAATGAGGTCTCTATCAATTCGTCTCAATCGTCCGATGGTTATAGGATAGGTTTTGTTTTTATAAATTCAAAATGGCGGCCGTAAAATACAAAATGGCAGTAGAGACGAAAAAAAATTTTATGCACCCTATTGAGTAGCCTATCATTGGATAGGTCTTTAAAAAGGAATACGATGTTTCATGGACTATTTTACAGTCAGAAGCTCCGTTTAAATATTACACAACCTGGAAGTTGTGTAGGTAGAATCTCTACATTTACTGCAACTCTAACCAACATAGACATCTATAGGACTCATCCAAACAGTGTTTATAGATGGGAACTAACAATTAAATGCAACTTAAAAGTCATCAATACAAGTAAATAAAAAAATAAATAGGCATGTAATTGGAAAAAAAATAGTTTCACATTGATAAGAAATAATTAATGAGTTCGCTTTTTACGCAGTCAGGTTTTTCGATTTTTAAAATTAAATTTTTATTCATCAAAAGGTTTTAATCTCGGTCTCAATCCAGATTGCATTTACTAAGTAAGTAAATAATCTGTCGTCCGGATTAAATGAAAAAAGAGTGAAAATTACGTAAATTAACACGCAATCGTTATTTTTTAGAATGTGCTTGGTTTATATGCAAAATTACATTTGAAAGAGCGTTAGCTGATCAAGTCTGTGTTTTACGTTAGATTTCGAAATTTTATATTTCCTTCCTTTTAAGTTTTAGAAGTAAACTAACATGATTGAAGATAACGAATGAACTATAATGAACAAAATTGAAATATTAAATAGTGACAAAATCTTTTTTACAGCCTATCCATAGATATACGAGTCGAGGGGATCGGGGCCATAGCACCCGAGATAGGTGCCCCCCCCTGACGATAAAAAGTGGAATTAAAATATGTAAGGCACATCATATATCATAACATACATCATAAAATACATAATATGAAAAAGCAGTCAAAGAGGTGTCGGGAAAGTTAGAAAAGTGCCCTCTGGGTGAAAAGGGTGGAGGTTAGAAAAATTGCTTAAAGTACACAAGTTAGAGCCTGGAAGAGTAAATAATTTAAGACTCTTTGAAATTTTTCGTGGGATCGCAAGTTTTCTCCTATAAGTATGCAAAATTTCAAGTCTCCAACTTAATTAGGGGCTGAGATAGAAAAATTGCTTAAAATACATGAGTTAGAGACCGGAAGGGTAAGACCTTTTGAAATTTTTATGATTTTTCGTGTGATCGCAAGTGTTCTGCTATAAGTATGCAAATTTTTAAGCCTCCAACTTAATTAGGGGCTGAGTTAGAAAAATTGCTTAAAATACACAAGTTGGAGACCGGAGGGGTAAATATAAGGGTTTTTGAAATTTTTATGATTTGTCATGCAATCGCAGTATGCAAAATTTCAAGTCTTCAACTTAATTAGGGGCTCAGTTAGAAACAAGTGGGTAAGTGTGATCACAGATCGCACAGAGGGTTTCGTTTAATATTCCTTTATCCTTTCAAAACACTTTATTCTTTAATTGATAAATAATTTATAATTATTAAATCCTTAAAAACCACACATAAAACGGTAAAAAACGCTAAGGTTAAAAAAAAATTGCGTCCCCCCCCCCCCACCCCCCCCGACGAAATTTCTCGTGCCATTCTTTTCCAAATTTTTTATTATGTGTTAACTTTTTTAAAGTTTCAAACAGATCGCCTTGTTATATTCCATAATTTAAATAAAATCGCGGTCTGTTAGGTCCATATTTCACCACCAGGTTGTGCACTCTATTCTTAACAAAAGTGTATCTGAACGAAACTGCTTTCTACAACTTATCCGTAGATACATTAGTCGAGGGGGTGGCAGTCTTAAACATCAATTTAAGATATTTGCGGAAATTACTATTCTAAAATAGTGGTATCAACACTTATGAAAATTTTTATATTGAATAAATAATATTTATCTCATCACGCCGTCAAAAAACCCCACGCAAAACGGCAGAAAACGCTACAGTTTAAAAATTGTCTTAAGCAAGAATTTTAAATATTTGATAAAATTACTATTCGAAAATAGTGGTATTTTCACTTATGAAATTTTTATATTGAATAAATAAATTTTATGCTGTATTTTTAAAAATGTTTCGCCGTTCTGAACAATACTGTAAAAGCGATCGGTTCCCTAATACAAATTCCCGTCAATTGTGCGAAAAAGCAAAAAAGTAAGTTTATAAGTTTAAAAATCGATTTTTCATAAATCGGAAAGTTGTGGTCCGATTTTTTTTTATTTAGATTTTATGAATCAGCGTACGAAATAGCATCTGGATGCGAAAGAACCAGATTTGTAAAATCACTAGTTAAAAAATTTTGTACTTCGATTATCAAACCCCAGTATAAAAGTATCTCTTTTTCTTTCCGTGTCAGGTGGCCTGCTATGCAAAAAATGTAATTCTGGAATTGATTACCAAAAAGTAATTATCTTCGCTTCTGATTGTCGAAATTAAAAAAAATAGATATATTTTGAAAGACAATGAAATTTTATGTCGGACGGCGTAAAAATCGTAGCTCAAAAATCGATATTAAAAAAAAATTTGGTCCTGTGTAAAAATTCTGTGTTCGTTTCTGACCTCAAGGCGCACCTGTTTTATATTCTCTTATTTACCATTGAAAATTCAATGCCATCAGACATCTGTCGCCTTTACAAATGAAGGAAAATAAAAGATTTTTTTCTCGATTTTTAACGAATTTTCAGTTTTTATGGTAGGATCGAGGTAATTTTTAGAATTTCTGAAAGCTGATTTTTTCCCCGTCTTGTGGTACTAATTTCGAATTTTTGGGATGCGTAGAAAAAAAGTAATCGCGCCTTAAAGAAGTCGAAAGTCCTTATCTGCCATTAAAATGACACCCTGCTATTAAAATGATCCGTGGAAAAGATTGTTTTTTGTAATTTGATAAAAAAATCCATGCTTTTGTTGAATTATGAATGTCTTTCCGATCTTGTATTTGAGGTTTTCGTTCGTTCATTACGACTTTTTCAAAATTTTATGATTTGTCGTTTGATGTGAAGTGTTCAACTATAAGTATGCAAAATTTCAAGTCTCCAACATATATAGTTTATGAAAGGACAGACAGAGGAGTGCAGGGTTTGCACAGACTCCTTAGACTCCTTGGAAACTCCTTAGAAATGAAAACATTCCCAAGTAGTACTTAGAACTACTTAGATAAGCAAACCACTACTTAGAAACTCCTTATATTCTATTGCGGCTTCGGACGCAAGCGATATTGCTGCCGAGGGGAAAAAAATCGTGTTTGAAAAACGCACGGTAAATCCTTTATGCACGTCATTCATCTGAGGCACAGCGTTGATTGTCAGGGCTCCCACTAGGTCCGTTTTACAATTATTAGCTCCGTCTCCGTAAAGTCCATTTTTCGACACTGTTAGCCGACCTTTATTTTAAATTTTATCGATGTGTGGCATTTAGCCAAGAATCTCGGAAAAATCGCGTTTTTCGCAAATATGTTCCAAAAAAAAAAAAAAAAAAAAAATACCGTCAAATTTCGTCAATCGATCGCGGGAGAATTTCGTAAATTTTGTCAAAGGATCGTGAAAAAACGCGAATTTCTCCAACAGATCGCGGGAAAACGTGAATTCGTTAAAGATCGAGAAAAAAAGCAGATTTCCTCAAAAGATCGCGAAAAACACACGGTTTCCATCAAAAGATCACGAAAAAAAACGTTAGTTTCGTCAAACGGTCGAAATGAGACGCGAATTTCCCCAGAAGATTGTGAAAAACACAAGAATTTCTTCAAAGGATCACGAAAAACACGCGAATTTCGTAAAAGGATCGCGAAAAAAACATCAGCTTTGTTAAACAATCAAAGTAAAACGCGAATTCCATTAAAAAATCGCGAAAAAAGCTAATTTTCCCAGAAAGTCGCGAAAAAAAATGAAAAAAAATACCGTCAAATTTCGTCAATCGATCGCAGAAAAAAATCGTAAATTTTGTCAAAGGATCGTGAAAAAACGCGAATTTGTCCAACAGATCGCGGGAAAACTGATTTCTTAAAAAAACGCGAATTTCTTAAAAGACAGCAAAAAAATGTGAATTTCGTTAAAGATCGAGAAGAAAAAGCAGATTTACTCAAAAGATCGCGAAAAATATACGGTTTCCATCAAAAGATCGCGAAAAACACGTGAATTTCCTCAAAAGATCGCGGAAAACATGCAAATTTCTTCAAAGGATCGTGAAAAACACGCGAATTTCGTCAAAGGATCGCGAAAAAAACATCAGATTTGTTAAACAATCGAAATGAAACGCGAATTCCATTAAAAGATCGCGAAAAAAATACCGTCAAATTTCGTCAATCGATCGCGGAAAAAATTCGTAAATATTGTCAAAGGATCATGAAAAAACGCGAATTTCTCCAACAGATCGCGGGAAAACTCGGATTTCTTAAAAACACGCGAATTTCCTCAAAAGATCGCGAAAAACACGCGAATTTCCTCAATAGATCGCGAAAAACACACGGTTTCCATCAAAAGATCGTGAAAAAAAATGTTAGTTTCGTCAAACGATCGAAATAAAACGCGAATTTCCCCAGAAGATTGCGAAAAACACGTGAATTTCCTCAAAAGATCGCGAAAAACATGCGAATTTCCTCAAAGGATCGCGAGAAACACGCGGTTTTCATCAAAAGATCTCGAAAAAAAACATCAGATTCATATAATCCGCAACTTTAAGTTATTTACCTTATTATCAGGTTTTACTTTATTTTCCATGTGCAGCAATACTTTATTTTGTATACATCCTTCATATATTTAAAAGCATTTTCATTTTGTTAATGTTTTCTTTATTTATATTAAAAAAGGCCACATCATTTTAAATTGTTTTTAAAAACTATATATTATTTTACAGTTCTATATAAAAAAACATTACATTTAATTTCACTTAGTATTCCCCTTCACTATCCATTTATATACTTTGTATTTCGTCTGTTCACAAATATTTCATAAAGTTACAGTTCAATCCATTCCAAAATTGTGGATATAGTTTTAAGCCTATAAAAACTCTTCAATTTTCCATAATAAAATTATCATTTCTTCTAAGTATCTTTTTATAAAAGTTCGTTCTTTTATAGTTATTTTTAACACATTATCCTATTTTCCATTCTTGTCTATTTAAAAGTTTCAATTTCATTTAATCCTTAAAAACATATAAAGTTCTAAAATTCATATATAACTTACTATATTATTTTCCAACATTCATAGTTCTTTCTTCTTATTCTAACGTTTTTCTAACTTTAAATTCATCATAAGTTCAGATGTATACTATTATGCTTCGTTCAGATTCGTATCAGATTCGTTAAACAATCGAAATAAAACGCGAATTCCATTAAAAGATCGCGAAAAAAACGAATTTCCCCAGAAGGTCGCGGAAAAAAATGCGAATTTCATCATAAGATCGCGAAAAAAATGCGAATTCGTCAAAATTTCACCTTCAAAGAAAGCGATTACCGCTGTCTAAAAGAATAAATTCAAAACTTGTTATATTTTTTCTTGTATGTTGCATTTAGCATTCCTTTTTTGCTTTTTAAATTTTTCTTTAAGATGTATCATGTATGTGATATACATAATAAGTGTGTGGGGGTTTGACTAATCTCTATTTATATGACTTAGGGGTAATTCTTGTCCAAAACTTCCGAAAATGTAAGGCCTTCATTTCCGAAAAATTTAAAAAATCGGCCACCAATTCGAAAGATCGGACATATGGTCGCCGAAAGAAATACATTTGGTCAATCGTTTGCAGGAAAATCGCCAATTTCGTCAAAGGATCGCGATCGCGGGGAAAACACAAATTTCATCAAATAATCGCGAAAACACCCGCAAATTTCGTCAAAAGATCGCGAAAAAACCCACAAATTTCATCAAAAGATCGCAAAAAAACCCCACAAATTTCGTCAAATGATCACGAAAAAGCCCACAAGTTTCGTCGAAAGATCGCGAAAACCCAAAAATTTCGTTAAAAGATCGTGAGTAAACGGCAAATTTCGTCAGAAGATCGCGAAAAAACGGCAAATTTCGTCAAAATATCGCGAAAAAACCCACAAATTTCGTCAAAAGGTCGCGAAAACCCCCACAAATTTCATCAAAAGATCGCGAAAAATCGACAAATTTCGTCAAAAGATCACGATAAAACGCGAATTTCGTCAAAGAGCCACGGAGAAAACGGATAGTTAGTGTCGACATTGGATTTCCCCCTCCTAACCCTCGCTGGTGTAACTTTTCAGGAGATTTGCTGTGAATTTCAGAAATTTTTTTTTGCTCAGAATCACCCCTGTGACACGACCATTGGCCACTGCATAAAAAAGTAGATTGTCAACTTTGTATTTAAACTTACGAAATCAATAAGCAATATATTGTGAATACTGTGCAATTTCAGCACTAACAATTAGATTCTAATAGAGTAAAATTTGTTTTTGAAATATTTTTCTCTCCAAATTGGGCATTAAAAATTGGAGTGTGCATACCACATAATGATGCAGCACATAAAAATATCGACAACAAAAAGAAAAGGCAAATCCTTAAAATTTTTTTGGGTACTCCTTGGATTTTTTTGGGTACTCCTTGGATTTTTTCTTCCCAACTCTGTATGAACCCTGCTGAAGCAGAGGCCAAAGCAGTGTGTCGGTATCCCTCAACTGCCAGGATCCCCCTTTCCAGGGACACGGATCGCCACGCACGGCAAACACGTGGGTGGTTTACAATTCTCCATGAGTCGATATACAGGATGATATCGGTTCATACAGAATTGCCCTCACCTCCGAAGAGGAAACCACAATGAGAGTGAAACATAGAGGACAGAAAGATAAGAGAAATAAGAGGAAAAGGAAAAGAGAAAGATTGCTCAGGAACCCGGGGTTGCGAAGCCCGTGAATACCTAAAGAAGGTATCCCCCTGGGGGGAGAAGAAGTTTGGTCTCCCCTTCATGTGTGTTCTACTCAACTACAGACACAATTTTCATGTGCCGTGCCTAAAAGGCTACCTGCATGCGCACAGAAAACGGTCCTGAGTGTGAAACCCTGGTGGAGTCGGATGTCGTCCACGAACTGAGGAGGGAACGGAGGTACCTGACGTTTGCCTGCACTCTCCGGGCGAATTCGCCAGAAGACTTCGACAGAGTAATTTTAAAGAAAAATATGACGGGATGGTTATTGGTAATAAAAAATTAGGTTACGACTATTGCGCAAAATATGAATTTGTAAAAGAAAAAGTATTCATGAGTCAAAAGAATGGTTGATTAGGGTTGTATGGCGCAAAATGCCTACAGGGACATGCTGCACCAAAACAAAGTCAAAATGAGAACAAAATTTTTAAAAAGAAATGACTAAAATGCAAAAAAAACTGTGTGATTATATGATTTCAGTAGTGATATGGGATAAATGGATTCAGTAATGATATGCATAATTAAAAATATTTAAAAGAGTAAAAAGGTCCTAATAAAAAGTGAAGAGCAAAAAACAACAGTGTTTAATGAAATATGTAATGATAGAAAGTATAAATAAACTCATTTAATAAAAGTCCAAATACTGCTAAGACAAAATCTAAAAATGAAAAGAAGATAGAGTTACGGTAAAAATAATAAAGTATAAAATGTAATACAAGTTTAAAAACCACTGATAATTAAAGAATATGGTAAAAATATGTAGGTACGAAATAATGAAAAGGCAAAGTAAAAAGTTATTTAAAACTTATCACTCCTTGATTTTTTGTACAACTGATAAAAAGACAGCTTGTTAAAATCACGTAGGATCAAATATTTCAAAAACATCTTCCTCATTTGTATCTGTTTCATATGACTGGGATACCATTGTGTCTTCTGCATATCGAAGGAGCTATTTGGAATCCTTAAAATTTGTTAATGGCGGTTCAGTATGTGATTTTTTTTACTTTTTCTTAACAGTTTTCCATTGTGAAGGTTCTTGAGATATTTTCTTATTCTGTGCACATGACTTTTGTTTTTCGTGCTTTGTTACAGAAATATTTGTTTTCGGTATTTTGCTGAAGTATTTGATTGAGAAGAAGATTGTTTTGGCTGAATTTTAGATGACTCTGTTGTAACAAGCTAGGATGATGAGAGCAGTCTAGAATGTTTAGAAGAATCAAAATATTCTATTGTGGTGGGCTGCGATGAGTGTGCCAAAAGTTTCAATCGTGGTAAATTCCTGTCTTGCAAAAGCAGGAATTATCACTGAATTCTTTTTTTAGCATTATCAGATGATAAAGCAGATGCATCGGTATTTACAGAGGGTTGAGTTTGAGTGCCTATGTGCCTTACGGATTTGGTACATTGTTTCAATGAACTAGAATATGAAACACCTGCAGATGGGGTTCTGATTGCAACAATTTTGCAAGCCTCTGGGTATGAAATTTTTTGAGTTATTTTAATAGAGATGATTTCTCTTTCACGGATCCAACTTGGACAAGACCGTGAGTATGCGGCATGATCACCTTTACAGTTAGCACAGTGTTCAGATTTTTCACAGAGTTTACTGTCATGGCCCGATTCTGCACAACGTGCACAGGTAACGGAGCCACGACAGGTAGTGTTTGTATGGCCATAATGCTGGCATTTGAAACAACGGAGAGGGTTAGGGATATAAGGTCGGACAGGACAGCTCAAGTAGGCAGCTTTAATTCTGGCTGGTAAAGTCGGGCTATTGAATGGTAGAATAATGTGTTTTGTAGGAAGCACTTGGCCATTCCGACGGATAGTGATACGACGTACATCTGTAACATTTTGATCTTTTAAGTTTTCTAAAAGTTCTTCCATTGTAGAAAATAAAAGTTCTGGTTCAGATATTACACCACGGCTTGTAAGAGTATAATGTGCTTTAACAGAAACATAAAAAGAGCCTATTGTATTACAATTTAATAGAAGATGTGACTGGCTGGCTGAAGAAACCCAACCAGTAAATCCCCACTGCAGATTTTTGAGTATATGCCCATCTCCTAAAACAGACTAAAATGTTTTGGCAATAAGAAAGGGCGACGTTCTTTAAAAAGAACTACGAGATAGGCTATCAGTGCGCGTTATGACAAAGAATCTAGTAAAAGCATCATCCTGTACAATTAGTTGCTCTCCACATGGGAGAGAAATAGAAGGCAATGAAGTTTTTCCATCCATAATGAAAAAAAAAAACAATAATTCAGACCCCGGCCGCACCACCCACTACCGAGCCGAACAAGGGAATGCACGTACATGCACCAGTGCTAACCAGGGCCCATACGGTCACAAGACTATCCTATGTCAGTCTCCACCCTTAACGAGATGACTAGTAATTGTTTGCTCACTTGATCCCCAGCCAGTGACGAAAGTCAGCTGACCAGCTGATTGATGCATAAGGGACCAATATGCACCTCCCGTCTACCTGAAGCAGAGGCCAAAGCAGTGTATTGGTTTCCCGCAACTACCAGGATCCCCCTTTCCAGGGACACGGAACGCCACGCACGGCAAACACATGGGGGGTTTACAATTCTCCATGAGTCGATATGCACGATGATATCGGCTCATACAGAATTGCCCTCACCTCCAAAGAGGAAACCACAACGAGAGTGAAACAAAGAGGAAAGAAAGATGAGAAATAAGAAGAAAAGGAAAAGAGAAAGATCGCTCAGGTGCCCGGGGTTGCGAAGCCCGTGAATACCTAAAAAGGTATCTCCCTGGGGGGGGGGGGGGGTCAAAAGAATGGAAATGTTTTCTGATTGAAGCATTAGGGAAAAAAAAAAAAGAGGTACAACAAGCTTCTCTGAGGATACAATTAGAACTTTTTTTTATAAAATGCTCAAAACATTTGCAAAGAAAACTTTAAGCAATGTGAACAGGATTCTATAACAAAAATAGTACATAAGATGAATGAAAAACATTTAAGTACTACTTGTAGAGTATTTACTACACTTTACAGCCTGGCGAAAAGGTGTCAACCATTTTCAGACATAGAATCGGAGATGGAATCGAAAAGTAAAAATGGTTTGAATATGGGAATAGGCTTACATTCCAGTAAAACTGCTATGTTGAATTCATTGCAAAGGAAATTACGAAAGAAAAATTTAATAAATTATCTAAAGTAACTTGAAAGTATGTTTGATTATTGATGAAGCTTCTACAATATTCTGCAAACCAGTCATTATACTTTACTTAAAAGTTGAAGATTCCTCCAACAATATTTGTTGAGCTTTTAGAATTGGAAAAACAAGATGCAGAGACTACATTTTCTTAAGTTATGGAAAGTTTAAGTAATGCTAAATTTAGTAAGAACTACCTAGAAAAGCATCTAATAGCATTTTGCTCCGATGATGCTAGTGTTATGCTAGGAAGAAAATCTGGAGTAAGCACTAGACTTGCAAAAGAATTTCCAAACATTATATTCTGGCATTGTTTAAACCACCGACTCAACCTTGTTTTAGATGATTCGATAAGGAAATAAAACAAGTAAATCATTTTAAAGTTTTTATTCACAAAATATATGCTATTTTCATCACTCAAATAAAAATCAAATTGACAGCAGTATCTGTTCGAAAAGGTCCAAAGGTGATAATAATGAAATGAACAACAGTGCCATGGAGGGTCCCTCAGGATCTTTAGAAACAGAAGATTTTCAACAAATCTCTTAAGAGAAAGAAACAATAACACTTTATCAACGCTTCCTCCAAAAGATAAAGCGACTCATTTGAAGAAACCGTAAACTTAGCTCAAATAAATTGGAACAGTTGGATTACAGTGACAGCAGTATCTGTTCTAAAAGGTCCAAAGGTGATTTACTATCACCTTTGGACCTAGCAGATAACGAACAGATTTAACAGATAACGAAAAAGTGTTTTATCTCCGAGGAGCATTGACGGGTGAACCCGCAAGTTTACAAACTTCCGATGACACTTTTAGCTCACACTTTAGAGAGCTTGAACAACGTTATGAAAATAAAAGAATCATTGTTGATTGTCACATTAAAAATGTTTTAAATCTTTATGTGATGAAACAAGAATCGGCTAAAGAACTTCGAAGCGTATTAGATCAGGTGAAAAAGAATTTGAGAGCGTTAAGAATTTCAATAAATTTAAATTAGAATATAAATACTTTATTATAACATGTTACATTTACTAAAATGGATTTAAAATTTTTTCGGGTCAAATTGGATTTAAAAATTATTTTAAAACAGGCTTTTCCCTTAATGAACGACAATAAAATTCAACATATTCATGGTTCTATAAGTAGCATGATAAAATATCAGCATTTATCTGTTTAAGATTTAAAATATCTTGAACCAGTGGGCTTATTTTCCCCCCATTTAGAACTATTCCAGGCGAGAAAATTGATAAACATTACCAAAGAAAAAGAGTCTAGCCAAAGGAGAGGTAACCCTAAAATCACAATCTAACATTTTCATGTAACTAGAATGAGACTACAGTAAATACTACAACTGAAGATAGTAGAGCAAAATCTATAAATTGTACAAGGATACCGAAAATATTAATGAAGAATTTGGAACGTAAAAAACGATCAAAAAGTACTAATCGCAAAGCCCTTGTGAGATATTTTATAGATGACATTTTAGATTCGCATGAAAATCCAGGTCAAAAAACATTAGCCAAATTTGCCGAAAACGTAGTCAATGCATATCCAGATTCCCTTGCAGACCGAATTTCGAAAAATGGGGATATAATAGGACATGGGTCCTACAGCTTGCTTATACAAATGGACAACAGTCAGAAATGCAAAACGGAAAAAAAAAAAGAAATTAAAAATTTGGAGAAATAAATTGATGATCCGAAATATGCTTTAAGATCTGCAAATGAATACGGGTGCGTCGCATGGCAACCTCCAATACCTGAAGGCGAAACACTTGAACAATTAGAAGAGAAAAGAAAAGAACTTGTATCCATGTATCATGCAAATCATAGTAATTGGAATGTAGCTGAGATAAATGCTCTAATGATGTCAACATACTATTTGCAGAGAATAGATATAAATAATAGCCTCGCAATAAATGATGTCAAGCTTCGATGGCCCTCTCTGGCTCATTCGAATTACAGTGTCTCACATAAGTGATGGGACACTTGTGCTTTACAAAAGGAAACTAATCAAATAAATTAAAAAAACATGTACACATTTTTTGTGGGTGTGTTTCATACTTAAATTTAGTAAAGATTATTACATAACATACATTTTGTCAAAATATTAAAATATTAATTTAATAAAAATACAAATGTTTAGAACGGAGCAAAAAATAGCTCACATAAGTGATGGGACACCATTATATATGCAACAAAAATCGTCTGAAATAAGCAATAAAAATATTTTTGGGGGTTTTATTTTTACTTAAAAGCAATTGGCAATAATTTATAAAATCGTCTGCAGTATTTCTCTCCAGTTTGTTTTGGAATTTTTGTGTTTTTTAGCTCTGTGTAGCCATGAATGCTAAACGAAAAGAAACTTTGCCTGAAATTCGAAAATTATTTATTAATTTGCATATTGAACGTGGAAAATCTATTAGAAAAACTGCTGAAACAGTTAACTTGAGTCGTTCAACAGTTTTCAATATCATTAAACGATATAAAAAGAATCATATGATTCAGGATAAAAGAAGACCTGGCCGACCATCAAAGCTATCCAATGGAATAAAGCGAATTATCGTTCGAAATATTAAAAAAAATCCAAGAAATAGTGCTCCAAAAGTTGCTGCTGATTTACAAGCATTATATGGAATAATTGTTAATCCTGAGACTATTAGAAGGGTAATTCGATCTGCTGGATATCACGGTAGAGTAGCCAGGAAAAAATTCTTCGTAAGTGAAAAGAATAGAAAACTCAGATTAGCTTTCGCAAAATCCAACATAAATAAGAATTCTGATTACTGGAATAAAGTTATATTTGCTGATGAGAGTAAATTTAATATACTTGGTTCCGACGGTAGAATCTTGGTGTGGAGAAAACCCAAGGAAGAATTTCGCAAATAGAACTTGGTACCAACAGTAAAACATGGTGGAGGAGGAGTTATGGTATGGGAGTGTATGTCGTCCGCTGGAGTTGGTAATCTTGTTTTTATTGACAGTATAATGGATCAGTACAAGTATATTGATATTTTAAAGCAAAATTTGAAATCTTCAGCACGAAAATTTAACCTTCATAACGATTTTAAATTCTACCAGGACAATGACCCCAAGCACACTGCTCTGAACGTTAGACTCTGACTGCTATATAACTGTCCTGAAATAATAAAAAATCCCTGCCGGCTCGGGCCTACAGGCGGAGGTAGATTTCGAAGTTAAGTGCTAAATTCACCAACAAAACTTAAATCAAGATTAGAGATAAACCCAGTTCCTTCACTAAAAATGAGCTCTAGGGAGCTAAACATTTTGGGAAAACTTTAATATACATAAATACACACACGCATGTATCTGGAATAGGTTTAAAAAATAGCTAAAGCAAATTCAGAGAACCTCAAAGTGTTAAAATTGTGGCAGCCGCAGAAAGGCAAGGGAGAAAATTCTTCGTTCGGAATGGCAGCTGGCCAGAGCCGTTGTCATAGCAGCGCAGACGAAAATGTTTACATTGCGTTTTTGTGTGTTCGAATACGATGAGTGTCAGAATCGACGTTTATCAATGTTCTACGAATAAAGGTAGTAAAGTGTTTTTAAGTGAGTGATTATATTATACGAGCGACTCCCCACAATGGTGACCCGGACGTGATTGCCGCGGAGAACATTTATGGGGATTTTGCTTAAATGCATAAATTAGCGGTTTTTGATCAGTATAAATTTGAAAAATTCTCCCCTCTAGCATGTGCCGAAATTTTTTTATTGCCGAATAAATAGAAAATAATTCCCGGTCATATGTTGACCAATTCCGCTGACTGTTGTTTAATTTCATGGAAAAAAATGCTAAAGGTTCATAACGTTCCTGATAAAACTGCATAAGGGTGCCGCCGATCGCGACATCTGAGGCGTCAACCCATATACTCAACTGAGCGCCTGGAATAGGCTGCCGTAAAAGAGCAGCCTGAGATATTGCATTTTTGGCAGCTACGAAAGCTTTTTCAGCATCTTCGTTCCAATTAAGGGGTTCTGTTTTAGGAACACGGGAACGAGATTTCTTTTTGTTTGTATGGCCTTCTAACAATTTCACTAAAGGCGCAAGTATGTGTGCAGCTTGATATATGAAAGACCTATAAAAATTAAACATACCCAAAAATCTTCGAAGTTGAGATAAGGTTGTGGGCTGCGGAAAATCGATTATGCATTTAACTTTATCTGGAAGTGGTTGAATACCATGTTCAGATATTCGAAATCCTAAGAAATCAATGGTAGGTTTACCAAATGTGCACTTGGATACATTTATGCACAAACCATATTCTGCTAATTTGGAAAATAGTGCTTTTAAATGATGATAATGCTCCTCGGCATTTTTAGAGGCTATGAGTATATCATCGACGAAGGCATAGACGCCTGGTAAATCACGTATTACCTCATCTATGAATCTCTGAAATGTTGCAGACGCATTGCATAAGCCAAATTGCATGCGTGTGCTTTCGAACAATCCAAAAGGTGTGCATATCGCTGTTTTGGGAATATCATCAGGATTGATTGGTATTTGATGATATGCTTTGATGAGGTCAAGTCGACTAAAAATTTTAGTGTCACGTAAATTAGCAGTAAAATCAGCTATACATGGTATCGGGTATCTGTCTTTTTTGGTTTGCGCATTCAAGGCACGATAATCACCTACAGGTCTCCATTCCAAAGTTCCCTTTTTTGGAACCATGTGCAAAGGTGATGCATAGTTGCTACGTGAAGGTCTTAAATGTCCGAGTTGTATCATATTTTGAAATTCGGTTTTAGCAATTTTCAGGCGATCCGGAGCCAACCTGCGGGGTTTTGCCACAACTGGAGGTCCTTTTGTTGAAATAAAATGCATTGTGTTGTGTTTGACAGGCTGATTGGGATCTGGTAATTTTGTAATAGATGGGAATTGTTTAAGAAGTTCATTATATATATTATCAATATTGATTGTTTTTACTGAATGAATTAATGCACATTTCATGTGACCTGTTGTTTCAAATTTTGTTTTTAAATCTCTTAGACATTTGTGGCGGAGATCTGGAACCAATTCGAAATTATGGAGAAAATCTGCTCCCAAAATTGGTGTACTAACAATAGCAGCTTATCTGTATAAAAAGAATGCAAGTGCAGAAGCGAAAGATGAGATGTACAAAAAGATAATGAATCCATTTGGGATGTTACATGGATTCTTTCCAAAGGATTTGCCAAGCAAAGGAGAGGACCATGACCACATGCTTTGGTATTATGTCACGACAACAATAGGGTTTGATGCATTGGTAACAGTTGATTACATTAAAGCAGCAGCAATTGCAACATACAGAGCCATGGGAAACAACTATGAAAAGTTAAACTTACATGTGGATTTACCAGAAGGAGCAACACCAGAAACAAACAAAGAACTAGCAAGTAGATGTGTACAAGGGATATACACAAAACAATTTAATGCCTCAGGACATAAAGTTAAGCTAGAAGACATTATCAATATTAAAGCTGTGAGAAAAAATATAAGGAAAGAGGTAAACTTTTTGATAGAATATGGATGTCAGCCAACAAAGGCTAGACTGGAGAGAGCAAAGAATGTTGCAAGATCACTATTGAGCATGATTGAAGATAGTGATTCTGAAGAGGAATCTGACTATCAAGAGGAGGAAAGTGGTAGTGAAGATGATGATGATAAGAAAAAGAGGAAGACAAGAATAAAAGAGGTCAAGCTCCCGAAGCAGAAGAAACCCATTGAACCACTGAAAGCAACAGGAACAAAACAAAAGGCTATCAAGCAAGCCAGTGGAGGCACAAAAACAGAAAAACCCAGACTCTATGAAGAGCCAAAATTAGAGGAAATAGACTATGGAAGAGTGCAAGGAATTGTAAAAAAGAGACTTGCAGCAGGAGATATAAAGCCATTGAGTGACTTAGATCATGAATATGAAAAGCAAACAGATGAATTAGAAGACGAAGATCTTAAAACAATAACTGGGATAGTGATGAAAACTAAAAAAATGGCATCTGAAATACACAGGAAGAAATTAAAAGAAAGAATGGAAAAAACACAAACTGGAAAATTACCAGAGCCTCCAGAAAACCCTGAAATAACAGAAGATTTAGCAAGAAAATGGGTAAAGGATGCACCATGGAGATTGGCAATGGGATATGGTCTTGTGTATAGCATTTCAAGTGAACCCTATATAGCCAATGATCAATACATTTCAGTTGGAAAAGTAGGGAGAATGATTGTTGCAGATTGCCTCTCAAGAATTGAAATTGATTCTATTTCAAAATCTCCAATCTTAAATTTTGAGGAATTCGCAAAAGCTCAGGAAAATGATTCAGAGCTACAGAACCTGCATAATAGTACATTGCTCAAATTGGAATTGAAACCTTGCCTCATTTCTGATTGTAGCCTACTATGTGATACTTCAACAGGTACGCCTCGACTCTTAGTTCCTAGTTTCTTTCGTCGGCTGATATATGAACATTTGCACAACCTAGCCCATCCAGGCATAGCAGCTACCACAAAACTAATTTGTTCCAGATACGTATGGCCAAATATGAAACGAGACATCAAAAACTGGGTTCGTGGCTGTGAGAAGTGTCAAAGATCAAAAATACAGAGGCACACCAAAGCACCTCTTGGCACGTTCTCTCTTCCTGATGCACGTTTTTCCCAAATACATATAGATATCGTAGGTCCCTTGCCTCCATCTGACGGTTTCAGCTATCTTTTAACGATGATTGACCGATTTAGCAGATGGCCAGAAGCCGTACCTATATCTGATACACAAGCTAAAACAATTTGTAGTGCCATATTAAAGCATTGGATATCAAGATTTGGTTGCCCTTCACTCATAACCACGGATCAAGGCCCACAAATGCGATCAGCAATATTTGATGAATTTACGAAAATGATGGGAACACAGAAGATCCGCACAACGGCATATCATCCGATATCGAATGGCATTATCGAAAGATTTCATCGACATTTAAAGTCATCCATCAAAGCTCACGAAACCAGTAGGTGGACTGAAATATTACCGATAGTTTTACTAGGCATTCGCACAGCAGTGAAGGAAGATATACAAGCTTCTTGCGCTGAGCTTGTCTACGGCACTACGTTGAGATTGCCCTGTGATATGCTGGATGAATACAAGATCCGACCTTTCAACGATAACTTCGTCACGCAACTACGAAACACCATGCGGCAGTTAAGTCCAGTTGCTACATCATCTCACTGCCAAGAGAAGTTCTATATACACCCTTCCTTGACATCTTGTTCACACATCTTTCTAAGAGTGGATCATGTACAACCTCCATTGTGTCAACCATATACTGGTCCTCACAAAGACCTAAGTAGAACTGGGAAAACTATAACAATCGAGCTTAATGGTCGTAAGTCTACGGTATCAATAGATCGAGTGAAGCCAGCTCATTTGATTTCTACTTCAGACTTGTCCACGAAAACTGTTCCAGAGAACTCTAAATTAAAACTCTCTCTTAAAGCGGACAGTAACCCTGACCAAACAAAAACTGTCACACGTTCGGGAAGACATGTCCATTTTCCTAAAAAACTGGCATCTTATATTACTTACTGAAATTGTTGATAAATTGTTCATTTTGCATACTACACATTATGCCTATATTTTGTTATATATTGCAATTTTATTTCATGTAAATATCCTTGTAATTTTTCTCCACAAGCGTGGATGGTTGGTTGGTTGGTTGTATTGGGTTTTATGGCGCAAAATCCCTGTAGGAACATGCTGCGCCAAACAAAAAGTGAGTCAAGAAAAAATGATGAAATGAGATAAAATATGTAAACTGAAAGGCCACACAGATAGTCAAAAAAAAAAAAAAAAAAAAAAAAATAGTATACACTTGTATATCGTTTCTTCGGTACCCTACGTCACTGGGGGGATACTCTGTGGCAGCCGCAGAAAGGCAAGGGAGAAAATTCTTCGTTCGGAATGGCAGCTGGCCAGAGCCGTTGTCATAGCAGCGCAGACGAAAATGTTTACATTGCGTTTTTGTGTGTTCGAATACGATGAGTGTCAGAATCGACGTTTATCAATGTTCTACGAATAAAGGTAGTAAAGTGTTTTTAAGTGAGTGATTATATTATACGAGCGACTCCCCACAAAATAAGTTAATATTTCCATAGTCGGGTTTTTATCATGTTTTAATGCGTTTCTTCAAACTCACATGACGTTACATATTCACCTGCTGAGGCTCATTTTATATCCAATATGACGTAATATTTTGTTTTTGTTTTTAATTCGTCAAACTATTTAATCCGTTTTCAGTTTTCATTCGGAAATCTTACTCTAGAAAACTTATGACGTAATATTCAATTTGTTTTAAATTCCTCAAACTATTTATTTAATTTTTCACGTGAAAACTTGCAATAGAAAAGTAACTGTTGTGGTGAGAATTTTATTGCTTTTTTTTTTAATTGTTGGCAACTGCTATAACGAAAAATATTTATTTTTTCCTGTCATTGTTGGGTAAGAGCTGGTTTTATCAGAATCATGTTAAGACGGTATTCAAAATTTTGAACCCTCCCCATTTCCATTCCCTTGGGCCGTTTTTGCCCATCTTCAATCCCCGCCGAGATATTAGCCATCTCAAAGTTGTTGGCGAGTTTGAAGATGATCCGTGCATAATTGCGACTTTTATCGTGCGGACAAAATTTAGTACATACATACATACATATATATATATATATATATATATATATATATATATATATAAACTTTTTAGGTGGGGGTGGTTTTGAGTTCCTGGGGTCATATAATGAAAAGTTATGAAGGAATTTTTCAAAAGTCGTACCATAGTAACGACTGCAATAGGTAGTAGTATTTCTTACGAAATCTACCTAAAAACACCACCACAATCTCCAGACTTAAATCCCATAGAGAATATTTGGCAAGAATTGGAATCAAGAATTCGCAAACACACCATTTCTTCAAAACAACAACTAAAATCGGTGCTTCAAGAAGAATGGCGTAAAATCACTCCAGAAATCACAAAAAAATTAGTCGAATCCATCCCAAAAAGATTAAATCATGTTTTAAAAGTAAAAGGATATCCAACAAAATATTAAACCCTTTTAAAAAGTAAAATTTTTGGATAAATATTTGATGGAAAAGTAAGTGTCCCATCACTTATGTGAGCCATTTTTTGCTCCGTTCTGAACAATTGTATTTTTACTAAATTAATATTTTAATATTTTGACAAAATGTATGTTATGTAATAATTGTTACTAACTTTAAATATGAAACACACCCAAAAAATTTTTGCACATGTTTGTTTATTTATTTTATTTAGTTTCTTTTTATAAAGCACAAGTGTCCCATCACTTTTGTGAGACACTGTATATGAATGAACTGTGTTCGGTATATGTATTCAAAACTTCATGTCAAACTCTACAAATTTGATAAAGTATTTTACTTCGCTGAGGTCACAAAATAAACAGTACCTTATAACTGAGAAGAAAATAAAGAAGGCCTCAGAAATTATGCCGACAGCACAATATATAGGGGAGACCGGGGGAATGGCGACACCTTAAGGGAATTTAAATTTTTTCACCTCGAAAAAATGTTTATTTTTTAATAGTAAAAATTCTAAAGCTGAATCATGATCTTTAGTATCTGTATAAATTTAACCGTAAACATAACTGCAAAGTAAGCATACATAAAAAAATATTTTTTAAACCTCTGCACAGTGGCGGTATTACCCAGGACACTGGGGTAATTCCGCCACTGTGGCAGGGTAATGCCGCCACTCTTTAATGACCTAGTACATGCATCAAATGGATACTAGGAAACACACAACCTGCTGAAAATAGATAGAAAGCAATGTAATTGAGCAGAATAATGGTTAAGCTTACAATTTACTTCATATTGCAAAAGTCACTCTGCTGAATCGGCTCCACTACATTAAAATGAGGCCATTTCTCACCCGATTTGCATGGGGGCGGCATTACCCCGAGAGGACAATATGGTGGAAATCCCCAAGCAAAGCCGAAAGAAGCACCGAACTTGTTCAACACATTGCATCAAAATGTCGGCGAATGCGTATAGATTACGGGTCATATTATCTTAAATACCTAATGTTACAATAAAAGGTGCTTATCTCTACTCATTTGAAGCTCCAAAATAATAAGCAACTAGATGAAAACTACATTTTCCACTAGAACAAACGAACGACGTACAGCAAAGTCACTCTCACTTTAGGCACTGTTTATATTGTTGGCCGCTATAATGCAGGCACATTCACTACCTCAAACTGCCCTTAGTTTTTAAACTAGGTGGGGTGGCGGCATAACCCGGGTTGGCGGCATTCCCCCGGTCTCCCCTACACAGATGGTTGATTTGATAACAGTGATAATTACTATCCTGAAAGAAAATGTGGATGGTATATTTAGGAAAATTGATCAAAGTTTTGCTTTTCTCTAACTCTTATTAATTTTAGATGGCATTATTATTTTTTCTCATTTATTTATAAATTCTAGATAACTAAATTTTACTTTATTTTGGAAGATGAGGGTGAATTTAACTTAGGCTGCTACGTGCCCACAACACCTTGTCTAATTTTTAAAGGTAAATATGAAATATTCAAAATTATAATTTAACATTCAATTGACTATGTGTAAATATTTGTTTAATGAAATTTTATGTGTATTGGGTGAAGAAAAAAAATTGTGGCATTTTTTCACAAAAATTCAAACACATTGTTCTTATATTTTAAATGAACTTTATTAAACAAAATATATGCCCTTTTGATCAATAGCCTTTTGCTATTTTTTTGGAAAAGTTATTATACCGTCACCGTAGAGCTTTCGGGACAAAAGTTTATCACTCAGAATTCAAAGAATTTTAATTTGGATATAAATTAAGTATTAAATCGACTTATCGAGTAGTATATCGACTATGTACAGTCAGAGGCTACTTATAAAATCATTAAAGACACAAAATTCAGATGCAAGTAGGCCTCAAAATATTCCAGAAATGAATGACAAAGAATTTATAAATTTTCCTAAAGATCTAAAAAAGTCAAATTCAAAAGCTGCAATACTAATGTTGTGAAACCATTTTGTAATTCAAATGCCATTGATATTGATTACCCACTTGAATTAGCAGCTTTGTTTGAATATGTATTGTTGTCTCAGCCTCTTGGCTATAAAAGAAAGCCTTGGAAATAAATACAGCAGTTTCTCCAATGCAAGCAAGTAACATCCTGAAAAAACACAATTATACAAGCTTCAAGTTTATGGCATAAACATTGTGTTGGCAGAATACCAGCATCAAAATTTAAAGCAGTATGCAGTAGTTCATTGAAAAAAACAGCATTAAGCTTAATAAAAGCTATATTTTATCCTAATAGGCAGCAGACAGCGGAGACCCAAGTCACATTTTTGATCGGTAAGAGGTTTGTTGGGAATATAATAGACACTGCATTGGGTCCCTGGAAACTAAGTTAATCTGAAACAGTCTTTGCTGCCAAAAGACAGTGAAACTAGGGTCATTTGAAATATTTTCCGAAGATATAAAAATCATACAAAGTTAGGTTTTGTTTAAGGTAATTATAATCGACCCGGGCGGTTCGGCTAGTGTGAAATTAACTATTATAGTTTTCAATAACAAAAAATTTTTCACCTAGATTCTGTAACCCTAGAAGGCCGGGTTGGATCAACTTGTACTAATAAAAACGAAATTCGCTCTATCTGTGTGCGATGGCTAGTGAAATCTACCACAGCTGGAAGTCTGAAAATTTAGGCAAGGATAGTCCAAGAGAGGCCTTGATGAACCAGAGCCTCAGATTTGTATATTTTTAAGGACTGGGGCCCCTTTAATTTTTATGCCTTAAACTGTTAATAACTTGCGCCCTTCTTATCTGACCTTCTGTGTTTTGGGGGACAATTCTCTGTTTAGTTATTCCACCAGTTCTACGTACTTAAGACTCTGGCCCCTTGAAGTTATTGTCATTTTTAAGTCCACCATGTGATTTCTTCAAATTTGTTTAAAATTTCTTTATTTTTACCAAAATTAGCATTTAATTTTGTATCGAGGATGGCTGGTCCAAATCTTTCTTTTGATTGCTGGTTCAGGTTCAAGTATTTCAGATTCGAGTTGGAATATGTCAACTTGCAGGTTGACAAAAAATATCTTGTCAGGTTCGGGTTGCAAGTCGATGATTTTTTTTTTCTTCTCTGGTTTAGGTTGGGTTGTGGGTTGACTTCAGATGGAATTTTTGGATTTAGGTTGGGTACAACTTGACCCGTGCAGGACTCTAATGTTACCATTTACTTTTTCTGAGAAGATTAATGGCATATTTAACATGTTTGTAACCTCTGATTAGTATTACGCATCAAGCGATGTCTTGAATATTAATTTCAAACAGAAAATGTTAAGGAAAACAATATCTCTTTCATTAATCAGAAATAGGCCTACTTAAGTGGAGACGCATTAATGAGAGTCCACTTAATATTTACTTTCCATACATTCCTTCTTATGCCCAATTAAATTATTTTTAATGCTCACATTCATATTTCAGTACAACAATTATGTTTCTCCCGAATTTAATAAAATAATTTTTCTAATTTATTTCTCTCACAGTAGATATATTTACTTTATTTTTTGTAAGAAAAAAAATTTTGCTAAATAAATTCGTATGGAAAGTTATGGATAAATTTGTTGAAGAAACAAAATCTAAAATTTTAAAAATAAAACTAAATACTTTTGAAAAATACATTAAAATATACAAAAAAGGTCATTTGGTAATAAAAAGGTTGAATTTCTCATACAGTTAAAACTAACTGTTGCCAGGATTGCACACGTCTCATGTTTAGTTGGTTGGTTGTATTGGGTTTTATGGCGCAAAATCCCTTTAGGGACATGCTGCACCAAACAAAAAGTGAGTCAAGAAAAAATAATGAAATGAGTTAAAATGGAAATAGAAAAGCCATCTGGATGGGGCACCCATCCAGATGTAGTCGTCAAACAAGGGTAGAAAACAATGCAAAATAGAAATCCAGTAAAGCAAAGTAAATGGATGTTAAGCAAAGATGAAGCAAAATTATCTGAATGTGGTTTCCATCCAGATGTCAATAAGAAAGTCAAACTTATGAAGGATATAAAAACTAAAAATCAAAATAAAAACCAGCGTGTTTTAAAAAAGTAAAGAGTGCCCAATGAGGTGTTTCCCCAATGATTTCTCATGTTTGACTCTAATTTTGGCTGTAAATGCGATTACTGAAGATTAGCTCTATAACTGAAGTACTTAAGTAGAATAAATTGTACATAATGTGCATTTTTTTTTCTACTGTAAAGAAATATTTCATTTATTTTGTCATAATATGCTAGTCCAGATGCTGTATATATTATGCTCTCACTAGAAAAAAAAATTAATAACTGAAATAGAAATTCGTTAAAACTGATCAATGGTTAATTATATCTCTAGTATATCTCTCTTGATTTTAATTAACCTTTTAAAATTCTTCATAAACTAAATTTAAGCAATTCCATCCCAATAAGTTACAAGTTCATCAATAACACTCTGTACATTACACGTATTTCCTTTAAAACTTGTCTCATGTCGGTTAATAACATGAGAAATTAAGAGTACAGTCTAATTGTTTGAAAATTAATGTTGCTATGCTGATTTTTTTAATTAACTTTTTGAAAATTAAAGCAGTTATAGTCAGGCTGTAATAAATACTTTTTTAATGATTTACAAAAACTGTAAAAATTCATATCTTACAAGTTACAAGACACTCTAAGGGTAGACTATCCAACTCTTTTGACTATCTTTCATCATCATAATCATAAGACTGGCATAGCAGGATCAGTGAAGTACAAAGATCCTAATGAAGAAATTGGAAGGAAGTTTATAAAATTGTTCAAAAGCCAACATACTTCTGCAAAAGCCTTAGAAATACGAGGGTTACTCTGAAATTATTGAGATACGCGCAGACGAGAATTTACAAAATAAAAATAACAGTTTTATTTTAAAATACTAAGTATTTACACAGCAGATGATTTTTTACTGACTTACTTCAACTTGTTTAGAGTAAAATAAATTTTAAACAGAAGAGAAAATGGAGTTGACGCAAGAACATTTTCACGCTATGATTTTCTACGATTTTAAAGCAGGATAAAATCAAGAAGAATGCGTTCAACGGTTGAAATTAGCATTTGGTGATGAATCTCCAGCTCATGCTACTGTATTCAGACGGTTTAAAAGAATTTAGCAGAGGTCGCAATTTTCTTCAGGATGAAGAACACACAGGAAAGCCGTCGTCGGCAGATAATCCCAGATAATGTGTCTGCCATACGAAAATGTTAATGGATGATAATCTTGAACTTTTATAAAGAACTTTTGATAGATGAACTTTTATAAAGTTAATGCTGACAGATCAATATGCCCATATTTACAATGGATATTTCGACTTTATTATTCTGCCTTTAACGAAGAATTTGGCGAAACCAACAAAGGTGATTTCTTAATGAGTTTAGAGACAATGGTGAACTCTGCAGAACTGGTCAAGAGTAAAATAAAAATCATTCATGAGAATTTCATTATTGTTTTGTGTCTCCTTTGATGGAAAGAGTGCATTCACTCGAGAAGGCTTCTCAAGCAGTGTTCATCGACAGTTCTTGAAATATGGACCGATATAACTGTCGAGTTTTTTTTATTAATGACTGACTCTTGTGTTGGAGGTTTGCCACTTGCAATGTTTATATCGTCATGTGAGACAGAATAGATTATAAAAGCTGTATTAGAAATGTTAAAAGAAATTCTGCCAGCTAATGCATTTGGTGGTGCCAGTGAAAAGGTAGCAGATGTATTTTTGACAGATGACTCAATAGCACGGCAAAAAAGCTTAAAGAACGTGTATTCAGAATCAAATATATGGCTGTGCAGTTTCCACATTTTACAGGCCGTATGGAGGTGGATTTGGAATTCCCAACATAATATCCAAATGGAAGATAGGAGGGATTTTACTAGCAAAAGCCATGCTTTGTTTGGAATCGCGAAGCATTATTTAATAAGGTAAATATTTGAAAGTAAGAATATTTTTTAATATTCTTGCTTCTTTATTAAGCAAAATGTTATTTTATGTTTTGGCGCATTTTAATTTTAGGAATGTAAATTCAGCTAAATAACTAAGAATTTCCTCGGAATTTTTTATTTATGATATAAGACTGGTATAAATAAAAATATTTTCGAAGAAAATTTTTTACAAAATATTTATATAACGAATTTAACAATTTTATTTGTTTACAATTCTTTTGTTGCCACTTTACAAAAAAAAATCATAATATAATTTTTTTTAACTCTTAACTGATGTCACAGAAATTGTCACATAACTAGTGTGAAGCAGTCTTTTGAGAACGCTCCATCGAAAGACGAATAAAAGGCACGATTAACTCATAGGATGGTGTTTTTGGACTAAGCTTTTTGTACAGTACTGTTATAATTAAAATTCACCTATTCAAAAGTCTCTGGTGATAGTACTAAAGTTCCAAACAGAACAAAATTTCGGTAGTGTTTAACTTGCAATTTTCAATTAACTACAAACTATAAAAATTGAAAAAAGTCGCCGTCTGAGAGACCGGTAACATCAGCAAAAGGTTAAAATACGTAAGTATCTGCGTAAATGATTTCACAAAATAAGAATAAATTGTGTATTTGAATTCTTAACACTTAAAAATACTTTTATAATTGAATGTAAATAATTGAATTTTCACAAATTTTAATTCATTAAAAATATGCTTAAATTTCCATTAAAAAAAGGTATTTTAAAAATTTCATAAAAGAAATCGCAACTCCGTGATTTATTTTTTCTTCTGAAAATATACGAGTTTCATTTTTTATTTGCAAAAATGCATCCGTAATGAAAAAACATGTAAAATAAATTAAAATAATAAATTTTTTTAACGTTATTCTGTAAAAAAAAAAAAATTATAATAATATTCTGCAAATCTACAAAACATAATTTATTTTTGTGTTTAATTTCAAGTCAAAATACAGAATAGTTTTTTTTTTTGTAAAGTGTACGACAAAATGTAATTTGTGTAGCCTAGTAGAGAATTCGCTTCGCTCATCCTAATAACCTGTTTAGAAATATCCTTCTGTCTAAGGACGAAACTAGTTTGAATCAACATGTGACTGAATTTAGAAACAATATAACTTAAAAAATATCCAGATTTCATTGTGTACGTCGAAAAATATCTGTCGCGTTCAGATACTTGGTGTATGTGCTTTAGGCCAGACAGCAAGGGGAATAATACAAATAATATTGCTGAAGCAGCTGTACATGTTTTGAAAGACAAAGTTTCAAACAGGTCAAGAGCTTATAATGTGCAGCAGCTTTTCCATTATCTAACACAAACACTACCTGATTATTACAGCCAGAAAATATTGGACGTTATTTCTGGCAGAACGCAAACCATTATTAAATATTTCCCTTCGAAAAAAAAGAACGTTAATGGAATATTTAACATGCTTCTTTTCCTTTTCATATATGTTGGTTAAATTTGAGCATGTTATTTTCTATTATTTGGACTCCATAAAGCTGCAGAATGAAGTTATGACTGTAAATGACCCTGCATCAACATTTGACCAAGTTTATTTCATAAAACAAACAATTCCCAATGCATGCGGCACAATAGCCCTGATACACGCTATTGCAAATAACGGCCGTTTTTTAAATCTCAACGAAAAGTCTATTATTGGCAGTTTTTTGGAAATGAGTCAACCACTGAGACCTGAACATCGTAAAAAAAAAAATTGGAGGAAAATTTGGTACGTAACATTTTATTGTAGAATTTGTTTTATTTCTGTTTTAATAAATCCTTTTTTTTTAAAGATCAATTGACTTTGGCTAATCCACAAAACATTTTCAATCAAGATATCAAAAGAGATAAAGAGAGCATATTAGGATAAAAAAGGTAGTTAAATTGGTGTATATTTAATCAAAAACAAAAAGAAACAAAATCCAAACATATTCAAATAAATTACTGCACATATGTAGTGTTTATGTAAAAATTTATTTTAATATACGGTTATATGCAAACAAAACGCTTGCAAATGAACCGACTTGCATTAGAATCATGACATGCTAGCAATAGGTCTGCAAATACTCATGCATTTGTAACGTTTGCAAGTCGTTACACCTGTTTACAAATTGCAAAAAAAAAAAAAAAAAAAAAAAAATCGATTAATACCGATTCTGATAAATGATAAACCAATATGGAAGAAAATATTCATCGAGCAACGTAGATGATGAAGTCAACGTGCCTGTTATCCAGTTACTACGTTATCGTCTGCTCGATCGCTTGCTTTTACTTTTTTTTTTCCCCCCCTATTAGTTTTTTTTACATTTGATTTCATTTATCATTATGTCACGAGCAAAGAATTTTTCAAATGATTGGTTGGTTGGTTGTTTGGAGTTTTATGGCACAAAGTCCCTGTAGGGACATGCTGCGCCAAGAAAAAGTTGAGTAAAACATAGTTAAAAATTAAAAGTTACAGCAAAATACTGTCAGAAATATAAAAGTGAAAAAACAAAGTAAAATGAAGAAAGCAATGTGATGATACATGTAAATAAAATAATGCACAAGGAAAGCGACAATACACAAGGTTTTAAAAGTTAAAAAATAGTTAAAACACTAGAATATTTAAATTAAAAAATTCTAAAAACTCTAATGTTATGAAAAGTTAAATGTTCAAGAAAGAAAGCATAAAATGTTACATAATACTGCTTTAAGAACGAAGTTATAATTCAAAGTTTTAAAACGATATAAAGCTACGTAGGATGAACAACTTCAAAAACTGTATTATTGTCATCGTTATCAGAGTCATAACTGCAAGAGTCCATAGCCTCTTCTGCATAGTTGAGGAGCTGTTTGTGATCTTTAATATTAGTTATTGCTGGGCTAAGACATGATTTATTGCCTTTTCTCTTCACAGTTTTCCACTGTGAAGAGATTTGAGTTGGAGGTTTCTTTCTTTCTTTTTGAGCACAAGTTTTTTCATTTGCTTTCGGAGTTGGACGAACAATAGGTTTCACAGATTTGCTTTTATCTGGAGCTGGCGTTTGTTTAGTCTTATGTTCGGCGGATATTTTTGATTCAACTGATGATGTTCGGGGAGAATTAGGTTTCTGTAATGATAGAACTGGAGATGAAGCAGCCTTAGTTTCAGTCTGATGATTAGATGACTTTTTGGATCCAACTTGAGATTTCTGTGACTGAGTAAGTTGATATTCTATTGTAACTGGTTCTGAAGATGGTAGCCAACGTTCCAATAATGGGGTACCATAGCATTTACTACCAAGAGAGACGTCCCGGGTTTTTTTAGGTGAAGTATTGGTTGAATGTGTCATAGATGTATTATTTGGTGGAAAAGAGCAGTCGGTCTGGGTACTGATGTGCCTTACGGATTTTGGTTGTTGTTTGAGTATACTAGAGTAAGAAACCCCGATAGTCGGGGTTCTAGACTCAACAAGTTTACGAGCTTCTGGATAGGAAATTTTTTCAGTTATTTTAATAGCAATTATTTCTTTTTCACGGATCCAGTTAGGACAAGAACGGGAGTATGCTGGATGATCACCCTTACAATTTATGCAGTGTTCGGATTTTTTACAAGATTTACCGTCGTGGCCTACTTCTGCACAACGAGGGCAGGTAACAGTACCACGACAAGTAGTGTTGGTATGACCATATCGTTGACATTTGAAACAACGGAGAGGATTTGGAAAATTTTTCAAATGAAGAGATTCATTTCATCCTAACATGCTTTGAGCAGCAACCCGATGTAGTATCGGGGCTGTTAGGACAGGAGTTGAAAACTAATGCTGATCTCCGAGCGTAATGGGACAAAATAGGTAACATGAGCATGCAGTTTGAGAGCGGAAATAAGAAACAAATGGTACACGATTTGAAATGCCAAACCAAGAAAAAAACGGCCATTCTAAAAGATGTGTTGACAGAGATGGGCAACAAAAGAAAAACAAGCCCATTGACTGATATAGAAGAACGGCCCCTTGGGCTCATAGGTGGCCATAAATCTGGGGTATATATACTTCCAATAAGAGGAGACCTAATTGCATACCAGGTATGTTTCCTGAATATAGCTTTTGTTTGCAACCACTTTTCTTTTAATGTGTATGTGTGAAGATGCTGGACCTACGTTAAATTTCATGGACACAATTTATAGATGGTTCACAATCCATAATGTACACAACATATCCACAAAAATCAGCCTGACTCTATGGAATTTTTTTCTGTCTGTGATGAAAGATTGCAGTGACTGAAAAAATGATTTTCTTACATATTTAGAAGAATGGGCTGCACTAATAAGAAGCTAGAATCTTTTAGCATGGAGACTGATGAAGCGATTGTGCTTACTACTAAATCAACAGTTGAAACTGTTATACCGGGAAAAAGGTTTCCATTACGTATTAACTAGAAAATTTTCTAGAGATGACATAGTCTTTTTTTGGGTTACCAGAAGGCTAAATAGGTGTAACAATTTAACAAACGCTTTAGCAGCAAGTGATACGATATCAAAAGTTCTAAAATGGGAATTATTAAAAACATTTCCAGAAAACTGAAAAATAAGCAAGATCCAGCAGATTTCGCACAAGCTGTTTCATACTATCAATCCTTATTATCAGAGGATATCGAGAAGTTAGAAAAAGTGGTAGAATTTAAAGAGAGCTGTATAAAAACGGCAACTTTTTCGATAATTGCTGGTTATCAAAACTCCCGATTTGAATCCCATGGAGAACATATGGGGGATCTCATCTTGTAAAATATATGAAAATGGAAAGTAATGTACATGTGTAAATGACTAAAAAATTGCAATTGACAAAGCGTAGTATGAAATACCTCCTTATGTAATGCAATGCTTAGTTAATTCTATGGAACAACGTGTATTTGATGTTATAAAATGTCATGGCAATACAATTAAATATTAAAAGTAAGTTTTTTGTTACTTTTTCAAATGTAAAACCAAAAAAAATTATAGGTGTCTATACTTTTGGGACAGCACAAGGTTATATAATTTAATGTATATTTTATAATGCCAAAACTTTGATCATAATTTATATGCGTATATCAGCAAAACTGATTTTATTTATTACCTATTCTCCACGACTTTAACTTATACCTTATTACTTTTTATGTTAATGCAAATTTTATTGATTGTCTAAACTTTCGGGACACGATGTATTTATCTTATTGAAATTACAATAACTCAAGAACCCAATTTAATGCATTAATCAAATTTTTACGGAAGCTTCACATTAACATATATTTTAATATAAAAAAAATGAGAAAGCTGTATGTGATGAGTCATCAAGAAGAACAATAACGCAAGATAAAAATAAATTGTGGCATGAGTTGCGTTACGGCTGCATGGCAGCTTCAAGGACATATGAGAGTGCTCACTGGCGAATGCATGGCTCTCTAGTAGAGTATTTTAGAAGCCAAAATTAAAAAGATACTCCTGCTATGGAACATGGAAAAAAATCAGAAAACGAAGTGAGACATCTGTGGAGAAAAAGTGTAGGAATTAAGATCCAACCATGTGGATTTTATAGCTCCCCAGACTGTCCAATACTGGGAGTTCCACCAGATGGTATCTCAGATGAACATGTTATTGAAATTAAGTGTCCAAATTCCAAATAAGCAATCAAAAACTATATATCCAATGGTACTATAACAAACAGGAACAATGCACAAGTACAAATGCACTTTGCTAAGAAACAAAAAGCATTATTTTGCGTTGCAAATTACAATTTTGAATCCTCAAAGGAAATTTTTATAATGTTTGTAAACTGCAATGCAAATTATTGTACAGAGTTATATGAAAAATGTACAAATTTTTGGAAAAATGCTATTGATCCACTAATAGAACAATATAATAAATACTTATCTTTTCTTCATTTTCAGAAATAACAAACACGGGACAGCAGATATAACAAACACTGTGGAACTGGAGACAGCAAGACAAATATAGTCATACTATTTCCCACAAATTATTGACTGCAGGTTTAATGCTTTCCCTGAATTTTTTTTGCATGCTATCCACATTTTCAGGCAGTGAGAAGGATTTCTCAGTTGAGGATTTTTTATATCAGATAGAAGAAATTGGTAGGCTATTATCATGGATAGATAACCAATTGATTTTGGCCAAAAAATGAAATTAATACGGGAAGCAGCACCTTTTGCAAAATTTCACCCAATGATAAAAGAGACAGATTCTGCCGAATCATGGGCAGAATCAAAAACTGAGTTGATCAAGAGCATCGGCAAGCTAGGTGATGATCACAACAAGATATTAAAATTCACACAAGCCTCACAAAAATTTTTGATACCATTAGAGAAATCATATCTAGGTTGTCAGCGTTGGGACATAGGTATTTTCTGGATTATGTGAACATACGACAAAACCATTTATTTAATCAGGCATGGAAAGGCCGTAATCGTTCATCTTGTAGATTCGTCATAAGTTTGGCACCTCAGAATTATAGAGACGGAATTGGCAAGCTGCCTTACAAGAAAAACAGTGCTTGGCATGTGACAAGAATAATGCGGAGATAATGCTACTGCAAGTTTGTCAGAAGTTAAGAGTGGGCCAATGCTGACCTTCTAAAGATAAAGCAATCATTATGTGCCAACACGCTTGAATCTGAGAAGAAATTTGCAAACTTATAACAACAGGTACAATAACTTACACTATTAGTAAACAAACAGCAATCACCACCTATTACACATCTGCCAATGTTTCAACAACTACCACCTTTTCACAATATCAATTTCCAGTTCAACAATTTCCACATCAAGTTCCACAATAGAAACCACAAAGATTTCAGCAAATTTTCCAAGAAACAGATATCCTATTACTTGCTAACAATTCTCCATGTTGATATAGAGAGGATGATATCGACATATGCAGAATTACCCTACGTGGTGGCAAGGGATTGTGCCAAAGTCCTCTTGTTCCTCAACTCCACAGCTGGCTCGTTGATCGTTCGTCCTTCATGTCTGGACGTGAATATGTAGCTATCGTCCACATTCGGTACAAATGCCTCTACAGCAAGTCCCGTGCCTCCAGGGATCACAACAAAGATCATCTTTGTTCCAGAGGCTGCAGAGAAGCAGAAACCTTGAACGATATCCTCCAAAGGTGCTACTCTACTCACCATCTCTGGATCCAACAGCATAACAACCTCTCCAAACTGCATTGCACACTCACTCAGTCAAAGTGGGTACACCATCCACAAAGAACCTCAACTCAATGCTCAAGCCAACATTGTAGCCTATTCACCAGATCAAACAGTAGTCATCGACACGCAATTGGTTAATAACGAGTACCCTCTGGATGTCGCCCACCACAACACAGTTGCAAAGCACAGCTGTCTCCTCCCCAGCTGATGCCTCAATATAACCGTGGAGCAATATCACCAGCTTAACAGTCAACTAGCAGAGAAGCATTGACGAGCCATCTTATAAAGAACTCTCAAGCCTACGTGTTCTATGGACTAACGATTTTAATATGTTGTGTGCAAGTATCGTATTTGGACTATGTTTCAGCATATGACTTTAAACAAAACGACGAACTGTAAATCATCATTCAACGTGCCATAAATTTATGTTCTGGGAGATGACTGCCCAGCATGTGCGCCAAAGTGTTCGCATGTTTTTGTTCGACCTTGTCCATCCATGTAATGTCCTATATGTTTTAGTGTTGAATAAAAGTTTTTTGGAATCTAAAACTGTCAAAGAATTGGTTATGATGAGATTGACACGTTGCTTTTGGGATGGCTTCCGAACTTTCGAGGGAAAAATTTACCAATTTCTAAACCAATGTTGCAGGAAAGTATCCTAGAAATTGGGAATATCCTATTTTAAGGCCTCTTATGGTTGGTTGAAAAAGTTTAAGGCCAGAACTAACTTTATTTCGGAAATTAAACGGTGTCATCTACCACATCCCCAGATGATCCAGCATGTGATATCTCCCAATGAAGTATTACAATCGACTACAGAATAGAATGCGCGCGGGATCAGTTTTATTTCGAATGCCTTTCCTTCCACAAATATAACCTGTCTATTCGTTTTTCAAAAATGTATGGAAACTACCGACGACACTTCGCGGCCTTCTCAATTTCGGATATTCGAAATGGACCTTTGCAGCAGGATATTTAATTGATATTTTGCTTTAGATCAGTTTAAGGCCCAGTCTTGCTATGAATGTATCAAAATTACAAAAAACTTGTTCAATATTTACACCACTTAACACACACTTTTAGAAGCAATTTATTTAATACATTTTTACGAATAAGCCATAAAAAAACTAACGAATTTTCCATTGGTTAATATTTCATTTTCATGACTATTCTATATCCATTTAAAAAATATTTATCTAGACTGATTAGTTTTTTTCATTTTAGGTAAACTTTTAGAAGGTGTTGGGGGAAAATGGTTAGTTGGTTGGTTGTATGGTTTAATGGGACAAAATCCCTTTGGGGACATGCTGCGCCAAAAGAGAGACAAAAAAGAAACATCAAAGATTCATAAAAGGTAATACTAAAACATTGGTAAATATGATAAAGGTAAAAAAGAAATAGAAAATGCAAAGGGAAAAGCTATCTGGATTTGGGAGGGGGGGGGGGATGTTAGAGGGAAAAAAAGGTAATATGAGAGAGACATCAGATGTTGAGTGGGAGATACATTAGAGCATAAACACCTAATAACTAGCAATGGAGCATAAATATATAGCCAATATCAAGGAAATGGCTATAAATATAAATTAGCAGAGTTATGCACTCGCAATGGAGCGTATATGGCTAACTTCTGACATAGCATGACACGACCTAATCAATAACTTTAGTTAAAAAGATATATTGCTATAAACTTGTATGTAATTCAATAAACTTAAACTATAACTGTGGTGGATTAAGTAAAACAGATAACAATATATATAAATAAAAACGTATTTATTAAAAACTAAAAGCAAACATGGCTCTCTAGTAGAGAGTATTTCAGGAGCCAAAAGCTTAAAAGAAACTCATGCTATGAAACATGAAAAAAAAATTAGAATACGAAATAAGACATCTGGTGGAGAAAAAGGTAGGAATTAAGATCCAACCATGTGGATTTTATACCTCCCGAGACTGTCCAATACCGGGTTGGTTGGTTGGTTGTATATGGTTTTATGGCACAAAGTCCCATGAGGGTCAGGCTGTGCCAAAAAAATAATTATAGACTAAAAAAGGGTGAAATTAAATAAAGTAGCTAAAATATAGGTAAATATGAAAGAAAATAAAAAACATAGAAAAGGTATCTGGATGGGGTATCCCATCCAGATGTTAAAACCAAAAATCAGTCATAAAACCAACGAAATAAATAAAAGATTAGATATCAAAATAAAATCCTGCGTGTTTTAAAAACGTAAAGAGTGCCCCATGAGGTGTTTCCCCGATGAGGTTTGTCATTGCTGGTAATGAAGTGTTCAAATAAATTCTATATAAGTGCCGGAGGCCCGGACAGTCAGTTAAAACATGATGAATGGTCAGATAATCATAATGACAATGTGGACACATGGGTGCATCCTCCCGAAGTAAAAGATGTTTATGAGTGATCCTAGAATGACCAATTCTCAGACGAGTCAGAAGGACATCTGTTTTCCTTGGATAATTTGGAGGCCACGTTATGATTGTAGGTTTGATATGGTGATGTTTATTATTGTATTCTAAACCCAACTTTCTTGCCATTTATTATGAATAAAATGGTTTATAAGTAGTTTAACGGTCCAATACCGGGAGCTTCACCAGATGGTATCTCAGATGAACATGTTATTGAAATTAAATGCCCAAGATCCGAAAAAGCAATCAAAAACTATATATCCAATGGTACTACAACAAACAGGCACTAGTACATATGCAAAAGAAACAAAATGCATTATTTTGCATAGCAAATTACAATTTTCAATTCTCAAAGGAATTTTTTATAATGTTAGTAAATTACAATGCAAATTACCGTGCAGTGTTATATGAAAAATTTACATATTTTTGGGAAAATGCTTTTTATCCAGTACTAGAATAATATAATAAATATTTTTTTTTCTTCATTTTTAGAAATAACAAACACGGGACACCAGAAATAGCAAACACTGTGGCAATTGGAAACATTGAGACAAATATATTCATACTATTTCCCACAAAGTATTGACTGCAAGTATAATGCTTTCCCTGAATTTTTATGCATGCTATTCCCATTTTCAGGTAGTGAGGAGGATTTTTCAGTTGAGGATTTTTTATATCAGGTAGAAGAAATTGGTAGGCTATTATCGTGGATAGATGCCCAATTGATTTTGGCTAAAAAATGAAATTAATACGGGAAGCAGCAACCTTTGCAAAATTTCACCCAATGATAAAAGGGACTAAATCATAGGCAGAATTAAAAACTGAGCTGATCAAGAGTATCGGCAAGATAGGTGATGACCACAACAAGGTATTAAAATTCACACAAGCGTCACAAAAAACTTCTCAATCCATTAGAGGATTCATATCTCGATTGTCAGCGTTGGCACATAGGTATTTTCCGGATTATGCGAACATACGACAAAACCATTTATTTAATCAGGCATGGAAAGGCCATAATCGTTCATCTTGTAGATTCGTCATAAGTTTCAACTCGTAGATTGATCATGGCACCTCAGAATTATCAAGACATTTGGCAAGCTGCCTTACGAAAAGAACAGTGTTTGGCATTTGACAGGAATATTGTGGAGATAAATGTTGCTACAAGTTTGTCAGAAGTTAAGACTGGGGCAAGTGCTGACCTTCTAAAAATAAGCAATTATTACGTGTCAACACGCTTGAATCTGAGAAGAAATTTACAAACTTATAACAACAGGTACAATAACTTACACTATTAGTAAATAATCATCAATTACCACCTATTACACATTAGCCAATGTTTCAACAACCTCCTTTTTCACTATATCAATTACCAGATCAACAATTTCTACATTAAATTCCACAACAGCAACCATAAAGATTTCCGAATTTTTTTCAAGGAACACATATTCTGTTACTTGCTAACAATTCTCCATCTCGATTTAGACAGGATGATATCGACTTATGCATAATTAAACCGATGTGATGCCAAGGGATTGCGCCAAAGTCATCTTGTTCATCAACTCCACAGGTGGCTCGTGTATGGTTCGTCCTTCATATCTGGACGTGACTATGAAAGTGCCACCCACCTTCGGTACAACTGCCTCTACAGCAAGTCCCGTGCCTCCAGGGGTCATAACAGAGATCATCTTTGTTCCAGAGGCTGCAGCGAACCAAAAACCTTGAACAATACCCTCCAAAAGTGCTACTCCACTCACCACCTCCGGATCCAACAGCATAACAATCTCTACAACTGCATTACATGCTCACTCAGTCAAAGTGGGTACACCGTCCACAAAGAACCCCAACTCAATGCCCCGGATGGCTCCTTGCTCAAGCCCGACTTTGTAACCTATTCTCCAGATCAAACAGTAGTCATCGACACGTAATTGGTTAATGACCAGTTCCCACTGGATGTCGCCCACCACAACACAGTTGCAAAGTACAGCTGCCTTTTCCCCAGCTGATGCCTCAATATCATCGTGGATTACATATCACCAGCTTCTTTCAACTGGCGGAGGTGCATTGACGAGTCATCTTATAAAGGACTCTTAAGCCTGCCTCTTTTATGGACTAATGATTTTAAAATTATGTATGCAAATAGCGTATTTGGACTATGTTTCAGCATATGACTTCAAACAAAACGACGAACAATACATCATTATTCAATGTGCCATCAATTTATGTTTTGGGAGAGGACTGCACGGCCTGTGTGCTACAGTGTTTGCATGTTTTTGTTCGACCATGTCCATCCATGTAATGTCCAACATGTTTTGTGTTGAATAAAAGTGTTTCGGAATCTAAAAGTAACTGTCAAAGAATTGGTTATGATGAGATTGATATGTTTCTTTTAGAATATCCTTCGAACTATAGAGAGAAAAATTTCCCGATTTCTAGACCAATGTTGCAGGAGAGTGTCCTAGAAAATGGGAATATCCGATTTTAAGGCCTCTTATGGTTGCTAGCAAAAGTTTAAGGCCAGTAATAGCATGTTTTTAGAAATTAAACGGTGTCGTCTACCTCACTCCCAGATGATCCAGCATGAGGCATCTGCCAATGAAGTATTACATCGCCTACATTATAGGCTGCGTGCGGGATAAGTTTCATTTCGAATGCCTTTCCTTCCACAAAAGATAGCCTGTCCATTAGTTTGTAGGAAGCGTATGGAACCTACCAATGATACTTCACGGCCTTCTCAATTTCAGATAATGCAAATCAAAGGAAACATTCGAAATGGACCCTTGTAGCAGGATATTTAATTGATATTTTGCTTTAAATCAGTTTAAAGCCCAGTCCTGCGATAAATGTATCAAAATTACAAAAAACTTGTTCAATATTTACACCACTTAAGACACACTTTTAGAAGCAATTCATTTAATACATTTTTACGAATAAGCCATAAAAAAACTAACGAATTTTCCATTGGTTAATATTTCATTTTCATGACTATTCTATATCCATTTAAAAAATATTTATCTAGACTGATTAGTTTTTACTTTCTTCTATCTTTACAAGAAGAAAGTATTGGATTCCTGAAAATTTTCGACTCCCGGTTTTCGACGGATTTACACGTTTTAGAATGTCCAGAACACGATTTGATGGTTTTTAGAAAATGTCTGTCTGTGAGTCTGTCTGTCACTCCGTCACTCTGTCTGTGAGTCTGTATGTGAAAAAAATTTTGTGGGCGCTCTATCTCAAGAACTAATGCGCAGAATTTCACAAAACTTATTATTTAGTTATACCTTGATATAAACTAGACCTGATTAGTTTTTGGTGAAAATCGCCCAACAGGTGGCGCTGCTATGCGGCATTTTTCACGATTTCTGCAATAGCTATATCTCAAGAACTACTGCACGAATTTTCATAAAACTTCAGATTCAGTTAGTCCAGGATATAGTTTGGTGCTGATTACTTTTTTGTGAAAATCGCCCAACAGGTGGTGCTGCTCTGCTGCATTATTCATGATTATCGCAATAGCTCTAACTCAAGAAAAAATGCACGAATATTCATCAAACTTCAGGTTTCGTTAGTCCTTGATATAAATTAGTGCTGTTTAATTTTTGGTGTAAATCGCCCAACAGGTGGCGCTGCTGTGCTGCATTTTCACGATTTTCGCAAGAGCTGTATCTCAAGAACTATTGCACGGATTTTCATCAAACTTCAGATTTAGTTAGTCCTTGACATGAATTGACGTGTAAATTAGTGCTGTTTAATTTTTGGTGTAAATCGCTCAACTGGTGGCGCTGCTATGCTGTATTTTTTGCGATTTCCGCAATAGCTTTATCTCAAGAACTAAGGCTTAGATTTTCAACAAACTTCAGATTCAGGTATACCTTGATATCATTTAGTGCTGTTTATTTTTAGTGTAAATCGCTCAACAGGTGGCGCTGCTATGCTACATTTTTCAGAATTCCCGCTGTAGCTCTATCTCAAGAACTAATGCACGAATTTTCATCAAACTTCAAATTCAGATATACTTTGATATGAATTGGTGCTAAATTCATGTAATTTCTTGTACTATTTAAATGATTTAATTGACGTGATTTATACAGGGTGATTCAGCTCGTCGGTGACAAACTTTAAGAATCGATAGAGCACACCTAGACGAACATTTTTGAATAGGGAATGTAGGGTCCCTGACGCGATGGTAAGGCGCTAGGCGCTTTCGAAAATTTGGGTGCCGAAATTCGAAACGTCATAAAAACTAGGGAAATTGTTAGATTTTCTTGCTTGTTGCGTCGAAATGATTCTGTTTGTTTAGACTTTCTTCAGTACCAATTTGATAAGCGTATCTCTTAAAACATGGATAGGGGGCGCTGCAGACTTTGGAGAGCTAGACAACAACTTTAAGCCCGTTATTTTGATAATTTAACACATGCTCGCCAAAGTTTATACTCTAACTTAAAGTTTGAACCCAAAAGTAGAGCCCTGCAAAAAGCGTAAGAGCCGGAATAAAATGTCAAAGTACAGGGTGGTCGAAACTCGAAGGCTCCTAAGAGATAAACAAACAGATTTCTTGACTTATGGCATGCATTTTCATGATTCTGTTTGCTGGGGCTCTCTGAAACTCAGTTGAACGGTACAAAAAGAAACATCGATAGGGGGCGCTTTGGGCAAAAAACATAATTCGTTGACATTTCGGACGCTAACTGGAAACGGGGCGCTACGATCAGTTAGAAACAAAACAAGAGAGTAATTTACTTATCATAAGAAGCTATTAAAACTGCAGTTTGTTTGTTTTTTTTAACAAACATAGCTGGTTTCAATCATGCACAATGCGCGCAATAAAATTTACATAAGGTGCTTTTTGCTGATTTATGCAAAAGATATCGTACCATATCGATATGCAAAAGATACGTAATGCGTAGACGACAACGCGAGATGACGTAGTTGTATGCGCAGACACGTCTTTTGAACGTGCGGTACCTACTTAAGCTTCGGGTTACTTGTCTGCAGATCGGTAGTAGGATGGAACGGTACACAAACTCTGAATTGGCTGACATGCATTTGGCGTATGGCGCTGCTGGTTGTAATGGACGAGCCGCTCAGCGGTTGTACGCCGAGCGTTACCCCAACAGGCAAATCCCCTGCCATGCCTTCTTCGCTCGAGTACACCAGAGGTTGTCCACAACGGGATCTTTCGACGGAGGCAGGCCTGAACGGGAGCGATCAGTGAGCACCCCCGACAACGAAGAGGCTGTGCTTAACCTGGTTGAGGACAACCCAGGTCTTAGCACGAGAGATATCGCCAGACATGTTGGCATTTCGCAAGCAACTGCGTGGCGCATCTTACGTTCCCGGAATCTGCACCCCTACCACATCCAGCGGGTGCAGTTGCTCAGAGAGCAGGATTTTGGCCCTCGAGTGGAATTCTCAAGATGGTACTTGGCGATGAGATCCAGGGATCCCCGTTTTGTAAACAGCATTTTGTTTACGGACGAGTCCACCTTCAGCCGGGAGGGAATGTGGAACGCCCACAACAGTCATGTGTGGTGTGATGAAAATCCACATGAAACCAGAAGCCGAGCAGCCCAGGAGCGTTTCTCAGTAAATGTGTGGGCCGGCATTCTGGGGGATTGCCTCATTGGCCCTTATTTGTTACCTGAACGGCTGACAGGTGGAAATTACCTGATTTTCTTGGATCAAGTGCTGCCGCAGCTTCTGGATGAGGCGCACGTACCCGAAGGTTCGCGTCGCCAGATGTGGTTCCAGCACGATGGAGCTCCGGCCCATTACACGAATGACGTGCGTCTCCATCTAAACGCAAGGTATGGCCAGCGGTGGATCGGGCGTGGGGGTCCAGTTCACTGGCCTGCCCGATCACCAGACCTCACCTGCTTGGATTTCTTCCTTTGGGGTTACCTGAAGGCCGAGGTATACCATACACCTGTCAGCAGTGCTGAAGAACTTGTGGCGCGCATTGTGGCAGCTGCAGGGCAGATCAGAGATACTCCTGGCATTGTTGGAAACACACACTCCTCAATGCGACGGAGGTGCGAAGCCTGCATCATGGCCCAAGGTCGAAATTTCGAGCATCTTCTGTAGTGTTATTTTTTGTAAATAAATTTCCAGTATCATTGATGTTTTTGGTCTAAATTTATTCAGAAGTGTTGAGCAGAGGTAGAAAATGTGTTTTCATTATTACTAACTGATCGTAGCGCCCCGTTTCCAGTTAGCGTCCGAAATGTCAACGAATTATGTTTTTTGCCCAAAGCGCCCCCTATCGATGTTTCTTTTTGTACCGTTCAACTGAGTTTCAGAGAGCCCCAGCAAACAGAATCATGAAAATGCATGCCATAAGTCAAGAAATCTGTTTGTTTATCTCTTAGGAGCCTTCGAGTTTCGACCACCCTGTACTTTGACATTTTATTCCGGCTCTTACGCTTTTTGCAGGGCTCTACTTTTGGGTTCAAACTTTAAGTTAGAGTATAAACTTTGGCGAGCATGTGTTAAATTATCAAAATAACGGGCTTAAAGTTGTTGTCTAGCTCTCCAAAGTCTGCAGCGCCCCCTATCCATGTTTTAAGAGATACGCTTATCAAATTGGTACTGAAGAAAGTCTAAACAAACAGAATCATTTCGACGCAACAAGCAAGAAAATCTAACCATTTCCCTAGTTTTTATGACGTTTCGAATTTCGGCACCCAAATTTTCGAAAGCGCCTAGCGCCTTACCATCGCGTCAGGGACCCTACATTCCCTATTCAAAAATGTTCGTCTAGGTGTGCTCTATCGATCCTTAAAGTTTGTCACCGACGAGCTGAATCACCCTGTATAGAAGAAAGTTTTGTGATGGCCACAACATACTAGTTTTCATTTTAGGTAAACTTTTACAATGTGTTGGGGGGAAATGGTTAGTTGGTTGGTTGTATATGGTTAATGGCACAAAATCCCTTCAGGGGCACGCTGTGCCAAAAGAGACAAAAAAGAAACATTAAAGACTCATAAAAGATAATACTAACACATTGGTAAATATTATAAAGGTAAAAAAGAAATAGAAAATGCAAAGAGAAAACTATCTGGATTTTATTGGGGGGGGGGGAGGGGGGGGTTAGAGAAAAAAAAAGATAATATGAGAGACATCAGATGTTGAGTGGGAGATACAATGGAGCGTAAACACCTAATAACTAACAATGGAGCATAAATAACTAATAATTAATAAAGACCTACAAAACATAAAAAGAGATTGTGAAATCACTCTGGCAAGCAAGCGAACTGTTTTGGCTGATGATGAATCAAGTGCTTAATCCCTGATTAAAAAAAAAAAACAAGACGATGAATTTAATCCCATACTTATTCATAAAAGACAGGATGATGAAACATTCAGTAATTAATAAAAAAGATTTCATGTTAGTTTTAATAACCAACTTTCAAAAAATATGTTAAATCGTTTTGGTACTGACAGAATTTGTGTTGAATTCCACTCAAGGAATATCTGGTTACCAGTTTGAATTGGTAGTGATTTTAACTATTGATGATTATGAAGAAGGAATATCTGTCGCCTTCTGCATAGCATCAACAGTTAGTGCAAAAACACTCAAACACTTTTCTAATTGTGTGAAATCAGAATTATCGTTCAATTTAAATACTCGTATTTTATGAATGATGATGCTGTTATGTTTAAAAATGCATGGGTGAGTGTTTTTTGGTCTATGTTTAATATACTATGTGCATGGCATGTAGTTTAAGCATGGCAAAAGCGTACTGCTTCATAAAAAAGAGAGAGAAAACAAGATGCTTAACACATAAAAAAAGTCTTATGTATGCTTGCTAATTTCATTGAAATGTTACAAGAAGATGTAGATACTAAGTTTTATAATTATTTTATGTGTTAATATTATCACAGATGTTAATCATGGGCATACTGTTTTCATGAAATGCAAGACTAAATTCCAATATGCATATTGAGAACTTCCATGGAAGCTTAAAGCACATTTACTTAGATGGTAAAAAACAAAAAGAATTGACAAGGTTATCCATGAATTAATGAATTTTCTCAATGTCAAAAATTTTGATGCATATATTAAAGCTGTAAAAGAGAAAATTACAAAAAGAAACTACTCAAAATTTTAAAAGGCATCGAGAAGGTAAAAGTTTAAATGCTGAAATTTAAAAAATTGATAATGAAGATAATAAATGGAAAGTTGTTTCGGATAAAAAAGAATATTTTGTAAGCAAAAATCATCCTTGCGATAACAATTGCATTCGAATGCAATTGTTTTGATCAGCAAATTACCAATTTTATTTGCAAAGACATACATTTTTTCATTATAACTTCTGAAGGAAAAAAAAAATTATTGGTCCTTTTAAATAACGAGGACAATTACAACAATACAAAACAATTCAGCTCAAAAACTTTTAAAAAATTTACTGTCAAATTGCAACGAATCTAATAAATAAAAAATTACATTGCTTAGCACAAAGTTAAATATGATAGAAAATATGGAAGGTAATACCTCGCACCAAATAATGCATCATTTAAATGCTATTAAGCATTAGATGCAATTAACTGCACAAAATTCTTCAACATCTGTATCTAAAGTAAATCCATAATCTTCCAATAAAAAAATAACAAAACAAAAGCATTTCACTCTGTTAAGAAGTCTCGTTCTATTAAAAGAATTAAGCTCTCCAAACCTAAATGTGGTGAAACAGCAACTAAAAAGCTGTACTGATAAAAAAAATACAATTATCACCAAATAACAGCAATTTTGATCACAAATATTAATAGGTGTTTCAGGAACGTGTTTCCAAGATAACACTGATATGAGTAGCAGTCTCAATCTTTTTACCAAATGCATTTAAGCATTAATCAAGCTTTTTTTATTAGCAAGTCTGGCCGAACACAAAATGAAACTTCAATATTTTAAGATTTTGATATTTCATTGAATAATCAAAAAAAAAATTTATCTGACTAATGCATATTTTGTTGAATTTGTTTTAAATGTTTTAGTCATTTCTTTAATTTTCATTATGTTATTTTAATATTTAACTTTTTTGTGCGTTCATTATAATTTCGAGTGCATTACTATATTCAAGATACAGTTTAAAAAATGTAAACAGTGACCAAAAATCGATAAATTTCTAAAATCTGCACAGCCTCCCATCCCAAGATATGCATATTTGAGGGAGTCTGCTATATTATCTTCTTATTTATCACTTTGCTAATAAAAAAGAAATTAAGAGTTACATTGCCTTAAAAAGTTTGTTTGCATATATATTTTTTAAACAGGTGTTGATGTTTTTGGCTCCTTTTCCCCAAAAGTTTGTGAGACATCCCTTCTCCAAATCTTCATAAAGTGTAATGCTTAGTTATTACTTTATTTGGTAACATTTCAAAATGCATTCTCAAATTTGCGTGTCATATCATAGTGTCAGTACATAGTAGTATGCATTTACGCACTTGAAATTTTTAGAACAGCCTTATTAAAAAAAATCTCAATGTGCATATTGGTGCTTATTCTTGCACCTTTTCTTACTGTAACTTTGTACTTTTCTTTTCTCTGAAAATTGTTTATTCATGATAATTTTAAATGTTTTCATTTAATACATGTGAGTTGTGGTTAAACAGTCGCGCTAGTAACAAGATGCCTCAGCGATTTCCCACGGAAGACCTTATGACGTAAAGCCCAGCCCAAGCGCAAGTATTTGCTGAGATTTAACTTTCACTAGGCTAGCCTGAGAACAATTTGAGATGACAGGGTAGAGAAAGACTTTGGCTTTTGAATGGGAAGGATGCCCCGTTCGGGTATCTCGATAATTGCGGCCGTAGTGTCAGCCGGTGTCTGTTATATCTGCAAGTCCCCCCTAACTTTAAATTGTAAATAGTGTAGTTATCTTATGTAATCTAGATTAATTAAACTATTATTTACTTTAACTGCCAGATTTATTATCTAGCATGGGGGACGGCCGATTGAATTCGAAAAAAATTAAAAAATAAAATACCCCTAGACTCATCTATCTACTTTCAGAATCAAAGAACTTTTTCATTCCGATGATTTCTCAACAGGAGTGTTTCGACCGATGTGATTCATCTACTTGGGCGATCTGCTTTTGTGGTTCAACCTTATTTTTATTTTTACAAGATAGTCACTATTAAGTGTTGCAAGAAATAAATCTCTGACTGCAAGTATATTATTTTTCTCCTGATCATTATTTGGATAGACATGTATATTAGGGTGTCCCAGGATACAAGGGAAAAAATTTTTTTTGCAAAATCAAATACGCATACCCTCTATTTATTTTCTATTTCACCTCAGAAACATAAATAGAAAATAATATTGCAATCAGATAACAGTAACTCGTGCCGACTTTAGGTCAAACTTGAACATGAAATCTTGTATGGGAAATACTATGGAAGGATTGTAAAATGTATGTTTCTTTGGTACATAAAACACTATTTTATTCAAAGAAGATATTTATTAACATATTACAGTAAAATAAACATTACTGAACTTATTTTCATTTCAATATTTTCTTTTTACAATCGGGATAGACCTTCGTGTGTTCTTGTATGCGACATAACAAAAATTGTTTCTGTTCCTCCGTCACCGTTATTAAATCATGAAAGACCTGCATCAATTTTACCGCTCTTTCAGCTGTATTGTTCATTGCTCTGAACATTGAGATCTCAGAGTAAAGATAAGAGATATATGAGAAGTCTATGATTGAGATAGTCTTTTTCGCGTCGGGAAAGGAAGCATTATTCTCCCACGAAGAGGGACTCTTCAAAACTATCATAAATTTTGAGTCTAGAAAACAATGAATGGCTTTTAACAGATATGAGATCATCAATGCTTTTTTCTGTAAAAATAAAAATAAAATAGAAGGTAACAGTCGCGTGATGAATATCGAGAATATAGATGAATATCTACATAAACAATTACAAAATCAATATATTAAACTCGACATACATTCTCGATGAATCTTTGATGAAATGTATGTTTTCTGACCGATAGAGAAATTTTATCTTTGCCATAATTTTTAATTTTGTTTCTTTGTCAACATCATCATCATCAAAAAGTGCTAATACTGCTATTTCATCAGTCAAATACCATAAATGCTGGCGAAATTTCTGTAAAGCAAATTTCGAGGTACTTTCATTCCATTTTCGCAGACTTTCAAAAAGCACAAATCTTTTTAGCGTTCTTTAACTGCCAAAATGTATTGAAGCCATGTTCAGCATAGATTGTCACGATAAACAAGCAGACGTTTAGTAGTGATTTCTTATCCTTGGTTTTTCATTTCAGATGAGAACTAAATAACGAGAGTTTTATGGAGTAAACCGCTTTGGCCATCCATCTAGCTTGGGACATAGCACCCAGAGGTCTGATTTAATTTTTTTTTCTGCATCTACACATAAAAATATGACAGACATTTTGATCAACTCTCGATAGTCCTCTCTGATCATAACATTTTAAAGTTCAGAGCGGTAAAATTCAAGCAAATTGCCAAGTTCAGATACGGGTTAGAACAATTCCACTGTTTCTCTATAGCACTGTGTTTTAGTGGGATAGATGTTCTTCCAATTCCCTTTGTGCTTTTTAAAGAGTGTAATATCGGGACTTGTTATCACTTGTTTATTGTTCACTTCGAATACAGCCTTTAATACTAGTTTGTATACGTGATGGCAGCAAGCAAAGAAAAGCATTTTTTTATCAATTGTTTTTCGAGGAGCGCACAGGCACCATTAAAATGACCTGTATTCGAAGCCATAGTATCACATCAGAGAATCTGGACTTTGTTTTCGAGATTCCAATCTAAGATAGCCTTCCAAATAGCCCGCGCCTGTTCTTTGCCAGTATAATTATAAAGTCTCCGCGCAGCAATGAGTTGTCCTTTAAGTTCATATGAAATAACTATAAGCAAGCGTTCTTCTTTCGATTTTCGAGCACTCAAATCAGGCAATAGTTTGCCATCCCAATGTAAGGTCACTACATCGGGTACCTCATTTTGGAACTCAATTTTTAAATTTCCCACGTGTTCCTTCCGTGTTTCTGTTAGGATTCTTTGAATTTAAGACTTGCTTAATGGAAATTTGTCAATGTGAAATCCAAGTGCCCCCCAACCCAATATTAGCTTCAAGAATAAGCACATAATCTCTCATACTTAATTGACACCTGTCTAATGCAGCAACTAACTTTAATAATAAAATTTTGCCTCATTATTGATTTACTTGTCCTAGGTTCTGAGCTTTCGATCAGTGTTGGGAAATCTTCTTTATCTATATTTTCATTAGGATTCGAAGAGGAATATTCTTGCAATGGTTCGTATGATGCTGAGGATGTTGAGGCGGTTTTCAGAACTACACAATTTCACAGCCATGTTCTGCTCACTGATTAAAAACTATCCCGATATTTACTAACAAAAGACTAACTTGGAATTATAAGCACATTGACACATAGACGTGTGCTGTCCTGAGTAAACTGGTACTGACACGTTTCACAGATTTCGCACCGTTTCTTCAGGGATTGCACATTGTCACAAGCATTCCAAAACCTTTCTCTTTTTATTTTGTTTTATGTTTTTCATTTGCAGCTGCTGGGTGCTCCGCTACAGGTGGGTGACATGTGTCAGCGTTCGCTCGCTAAGTATACAAGTACTGACTGAGACATTTAGAGGCAAGTCGGCACGGGTTCCCGTGGTCCAAATTACATGAAACTTCAATTACAATTGTTTTGACATAAAAGGGAAAAAATGAGAGGGTATGCGAAAAAATAAAACGACTTTCACTTTTTTGGGACACCCTAATGTATATAATAACAAAGAAAATTGTTTAATTGGATAACTTCTTCAAAGTAAGTTTTTTTTTCTCTCTTTCTTTTAAAATGGAATTACAGAATTTATCAAAAACCAGTTAAAATCGGCCAAGACGGATCAGATAAAACTAGTGCATAAACTAATATTTGGTTGCAACAGGAATCGCGAAAATAGAGCAAATCTACGGAAGTTCAAAATAACCTAAAAGAAATTTTGGATAATTATGATCAGTTACAATTAATTATTGTCGCTAATATCTTATCCATTGATATACATGGATCGGCGGAGGAATAGCACAGGGTATTTTAATCGCACTAATTGATATTTCAGCTTTTAAAGAAACATTTATCGCAGTTTCTGAATCGGACACAGAATTTGATGACAGATACAATAGTAGTGGAAGCACTGGTTTAACTTCCCCTTAGGGAGTACAGCCAGACCAAGCGGGTGTACACTGTACACACTCCGCGTCAAACAAACAATTTCATTCCATGATATTGATCATTTAATTACAGCGTTTAGCGGTGATAAATCGGAAACATTCAAACATGGATTCTTCAATTTGAATCTTTAGCTCAGTCATTTCAACTGTCTGACATGCAGAAATTTGTGTTTGCTGAACGTGCATTAAAAGGGTTAGCGTTATTGTATGTACGCAGTGAAAATAACATTTCTTCATATACATCGTTAAAAGAAGCATTGTTTCACGAATTTGGACAATCAGCTTCATCCGCGCAGATTCATTAATTATTAGCCGCCCGAGGCTGCCGCTCAACGAAAAACTGAATATTTTTTGAAAAATGAAAGAAATAGCACAAAGAGGAAAGGTCGATGATATCTCTTTGATTCACTACATAATTAACGGAATCAACGATACACCTCATAACAAGGCAATTTTATACGGAATCTCTGAATTAGCAGAGTTTAAGAAAAAACTTTTAATTTAAGAAGAAGTTTGCAGTTCAGTTACAAATTTCAAACCTCAGACGACACACATCTCTTTGGATACCCAAAAATCTTTTCCCATCGACAAACCCAGGAAAATTATTTGCTTTTGCTGTGGGGCCAAGGGCCATAAATCTTCAGAATGCACGCGTAAGGACATGTCCCTGAGTGCGAAATTCCGAAGGTTCGACTCAACCCAAGGCACCTCTCCTGTCCCCGAAGCCAATATTCAAATATGGATGCAAATAATTCACTTACTTCCATTTCTCTCCCACGTGGAGAGCAACAAATTGCACAGAATTCCTCATACACTCGTTTTTTTGTCATTAAACATACTGATAGTCTCTCTGATAGCTCTTTCAAAAAAACTTCACAATTTCTCATTGCAAAAACATTCCAGTCTGTCATGGGGGATGGTCATTCTCTCAAAAAATTACAATCTGGAGATTTGCTTGTTGAGGTTTCTTCAGCCAAACAATCACATTTTCTCTCAAAATGCTCTACAATAGGCTCTTTTTCAGTTTCTCTTCAAGTACATAAAACTCTAAATACAAGCCGTGGTGTAATATCCGGTTGGTTGGTTGGTTGTATAGGGTTTTAAGGCGCAAAATTCCCATAGAGGACATGCTGCGCCAAAGAAACAGACTAAAAAAACGCAATGTAAGTAAAAGACAGAAATCAGAAGAGCAATCTGGATGGGATACCCATCCAAATGTAGACATAGACGTGTAGAAGAGTAAAAAAAAAATTTTAATTAAAAATAGTAGCGTAAAAAGGTTAAAAGTGATTCAACGCAAGAGCATCCTGGATGGGGTTCCCATCCAGATGTCACAAAAGTGTAAAAGATAAAACTAGGTCGTGTAACCAATGAAACAATAAAAATCATATTTCAAAATAAAATCTCGCATGTTTTAAAAAGGTAAAGAGTGCCCCATGAGGTGTTTCCCCAATGAGGTTTGTCAAGATTGGTGATGATGAATTAAAGTAAGTTCTATACAGGTGCCGTAGGCCCGGACAGTCAGTTAAAACATGATGAATGGTCAGGTAATCAAAATGACAATGTGGACACATGGGTGGATCCTCCCGAAGTAAAAGATGTTTATGAGTGATCCTTGAATGTCCAATTCTCAGACGGGTAAGAAGAACATCTGCTTTCCTTGGATAACTTGAAGCCCAGGTCGTGATTGTTGGTTTAATGTGGTGCAGTTTATTATTATATTCTGAATCCCAACTTTCTTGCCAATTATTATGAATAAAGTGCTTTATGAGTAGTTTAATGTCTGAGAATGGAATTTTATGTTGTAACGGATTCAGAGCACGTTTTGCTGCCTCATCAGCCTTCTCATTTCCAGGGATGCCCAGGTACCCAGCAAAATAAAATGTTATAACCACGTCTTATCAGTTTATTATAAAGATCCAAGATGGCTGAGACAAAGGGGTGCTTATTAAATGATTTTATTGCGTCAATAGAGCTCTTCGAGTCAGTATAAATGATGAAAAAAGTCTTATGATGATGAGAACAGTGCAACATGGCTCTCTCAATTGCAATTAATTCGGCCGTAAACACAGAAATGGAAGGGTGTAGCCGATAACTGAAAGTGGTATTATCAAAGAAAACACCACAACCAACATTATCTCTACACTTTGATCCATCAGTATAAATATCAGTATAGTTATTGTAATTAGAGCGGTGTGCAGCAAATAACTGTTGAAAGACAGTAGGTGCTAAATTCTTTTTGTCATAATCTTTAAACGGATGGAGGGTTGTAATATTATGAGTTTTCCAGGGAGGGAACTTGTGCAATGGGCATAGGCTCACCTCGAAATTGCTTAGATGGCTATTGTTAATAGCGTTTCTCACTCTGACTCCAAATGATGGTATGCAGGATGGTCGGTGCTGATAAAGCATATCATTGTCTGTATTTAAAATATCTGTATGAAGTGGATGCTCATTGTGTGAAAGAATACGATAGTACAATTCTAATGAAAGCTTTTCCCGAATATGATGCAATGCTGGTTCATTACAGTCAACATACAGACTTAAAACTGGCGATGTACGAAATGCACCAGAGCAGACACGGAGTGCGCTATGGTGCACAGTGTCACGTTTTTTAAGAGTGGAAATGCGGGACGAACCACAGACCTGGCAGGCATAGTCAATTTTGGAACGTATAATAGAACGATAAATTTTAAGGAGAGAACCACGGTCTGCTCCCCAAGATGTGTTCGAAAGCACCTTAATTAAATTAAGTGATTGCTCGCACTTTTTACGTAACTGCAAAACATGTGGCAAGAAAGTGAGTTTTTTATCAAAATATAAGCCGAGAAAGCGAATGCAATCAGTAACAGCAATTTGAGATGCTCCAATATAAATTTCAGGATCTGGATGCAGATCCCTACGTCTACAGAAATGCACACAAGAAGTTTTGTCTTGGGAAATAATAAAACCATTTTTATTTGTCCATTGAATAATACGGTTGATAGCTAACTGTAATTGCCTCTCAATAAAACGCATATCCTGTCCTTTACATAAAATTTTAAAATCATCAACATAGAGAGTTCCCTGAACACATGGGGGCAACTGGTCAAGGATGCCATTTATCTTGATAGCAAAGAGGGTGACACTCAGAACACTACCCTGAGGTACACCCTCTTCTTGTATATAAAAACTGGAGAGGATCCCATCAATTCGAACTTGAAAAATACGAATGGCGAGGAAATTCTTAATAAAAATCGGGAGGTTACCACGAAAGTCCAAGTTAAAAAGATCGCGAAGGATGCCGTACCTCCATGTCTTGTCATATGCTTTCAGCATGTCAAAAAACACTGCGACCAGATGGTTTCTCTTTAAAAAGCAGTCCGTATATGAGATTCTAAGAGAATGAGGTTATCAATAGTGGACCTACCTCGTCGAAATCCGCTTTGGAATGCTGCAAGGTAATTATTTGATTCTAAAATATGGACCAGGCGGCAATTAATCATTTTTTCTAAAAGTTTGCAAAGGCAACTAAAGAGAGCGATTGGCCTGTAATTAATTGGATCGCTGCAATCCTTTCCTGGTTTTGGAAAAGGAATAACAATGGCTTTACGCCAGGCATTGGGAAAAGCTTGTTCCATCCAGATTCTATTGTAATAAGCCAGAAGGTTATTTAGAGAAGTCCTGCAGAGATGTTTACGCATGGTATATGTGATGCCATCGTGACCTGGAGCAGATAAATGACTGTTTTTTAAGTGTTTTAAGAGTTCTGAAATAGTGAAAGGAAGGTTGTAATCATAAGAGTGGCATGAATTAAAATTGATGTTGGTAGTTTCCATTTGCCTTTTGTATGATAAAAAAGGTTCTGGGTAAGAATCAGAACTAGAATTAGATGCGAGGGTACTTGCTATTGTTTCAGAAATGTTTTTTGGAGATGCTATGGTTTGGCCATTGTGTTTTGAAATTGAGATGTGGTTTTCAGAATATAAACCCATACAATTTTTCACTTTTTTCCAAAGAACTTTACTTGAGGTATTACAATTTATTGTGGAGATGTATTGCATCCAGGATTCACGTTGGCTTTTGCGGCGCACTCTTCTAGCATCAGCCTTTGCTTTTTACTATGCAATATAATTAGCATTATTGGGATACCTCCGGAAGATGCCCCATGCCTTCTGTTGACTTTTTTTTTGCCTTTTAACAGTCATCATTCCACCATGGTTTCCTGTGTTTTGGGGTAGAAAGTGATTTAGGAATGCTAATATCTGCAGCATTGATAATAAAATGGGTGATATTATCAAGCGCATCGTCAATATCACCTTCTATCATATCCCTAGTGATTTTAGCAAGGTCTGTAAAAGTTGGCCAATTGGCTCTGTCATAGACATAGCGATTAAAGCAATTATTAGAATCCCTGTGTGGAGTAGTCTGTGAGATAAATGTTGGAAAATGGTCACTGCCGTGTAGGTTATTAGAGACCCAGAAGTTCCAATAAGGATAGATAGATGCAGAGCAGATAGTGAGATCTATGGCATGAAAGGTGCGCGTCGGTTCATGAAAATACGTATGGTCACCATTATTGAGTAGGCATAAGCCATTGTCGGAAATTAACTTCTCTATAATATCACCACGTTGATCAGTGTCAGAACTACCCCACTGTTGGCTATGAGCATTAAAATCTCCAACAATGATGAAAGGAGTGAGGAGTTGGAGAAGGAGATCACCAAGTAGTGCTGACTGAATTATTTGGTGGGGTGGTAAATAAACAGTACAGATTGTAATGAGACGTTTTTACATATACACGGACTGCAACAGCTTGTAAGTTTGTTTTTAAGTTAATATGAGTATGGGGTAAATTGCGAGAGATGAAAAGAGCCACTCCACCAGTGGCCCTACAATTACCTGTAAAATCTTTTCTGTATGTAGCATAGGTGCGCAATTTTGCTTTGTCAGTGGGTTTTAGATGGGTTTCCTGCAGAGCTAAACATAAAGGTTGATGGTCGGATAGAATATTACGGATTTCGTCATGTTTATTATGATAACCACGGCAGTTCCAAGAGATAATATTAGACATGAATTTTTTTATCCTTTACTACCTGCGTAATTTTATTCGGAGATAGTCATACTATCTCCATCGTTAAATTCTTCATCTGGTTCTGGGTGAAGAGCTAGAGAGTCATTATCCTCCATTTTATCATTTTGTTTTGATTGAGTTTCAATTTTGGATGTTTTATTCTTTTTCTTTTTAGCTGAATTTTCAGATGACAAGGTGGCTTTAATCGTTGGTAGGTTAAATTTTTCGGCATCAGATTATGGCTTGGTTTCACATATGGTGTTTTAGTTGTATTTTGAGAACCTCTTTTATGGAGTGGAAGTTTAGAAATAACAGATTGTGATGATTTTACAGAGACATTTTGTGGTGGTTTAGGAGGATCAGACTTAGGTGACTTAGGAGGAGGAGATTGTGTTGATCTATTCGTCTCACCAGAATTATTAGACAGGTAGTTATCTTTTTGATTAGGTTGGCAATTAGGTTTAGTGACGAGTTCTGTTTGAGTTGCAATAGATTGATAAGTTTTATGGACAGTTTTAGACAAGGCAGTAGCGTATGACACACCAACTTTGGGTTTCCTTGATTCAACAATTTTTCTGGCTTCAGAGTACGATATGTTGTCCTTTGTGCGTATGGTCTGTATCTCTTTTTCTTTTTTCCATATTTCACAAGATTTAACGTAAGATGGATGATCTTTTTGCAGTTGACACAACACGGTGGAGCATTACATTGCGCACTGTCGTGGCCAACTGCACTGCACCGACCACAGGTGGCCTTACCTCGGCATGAGGTTTTAGAGTGCCCAAAGCGTTGACAATTAAAACAACGCAGTGGGTTTGGTATATCTGTTCTGACGGAACATGATAAATATCCGGCTTTTATATATTTTGGTAAGTTGGGCGTGTTGAAGGTAAGTATAATGTGCTTGGTAGGTATTTGTACTTGGTTAGCCGGTATTTGTTCGTCTTTACGATAAATTTTTATTCGTCTAGCTTCTATGACACTTTGTTCCCCTAAGTTCTCCAGTATTTCATCTTCAGAAACATGCAAGAGATCAGATTCTGATATCACTCCGCGAGATGTATTTAGCGTTCTGTGAGGAGATACAGAGACAGGAATATTTGCAAAATGTGTGCATTTTCTTAAATTGGCTGCTTGTTGGCTATTATTAACCTCCACAAGAAGTTCACCAGATCGTAGTTTTTTTATATTTTTTGGTTCACCAACCAAACCGTGGATAGATTTATGTATCAAAAAGGGAGATGTGTGATCAAAACTCCCCTCTTGGCATTTAACTACAAAAAACTTTTCATCTGCTTTGCAAGATTTATTAACAATGCAGGAGACATTTGATTCTTCTATTTTTCCAGTGGCAGCTTCTGCTCCATCTGCCCAAGAATTTTGCACCAATTTAGTCTGGCTCTGATTATTAGCTTCTGAACAAGAAGCTAACGAGGTACTCATCACATTAGTTATTTGTGGGGCTTCCAGATCGCTTGTTTTTTTTCCTATAATTGTAGCCATAATGAGAGTTAAATATATGAAACACCAGACATCGGGCCTGGTCACCGACCCTTCTTCTTACCGTTACTTTAGGCGCAGGTCTCAAAAGGGTGAAAACTATCAACAAACTTCCACGTTTTTCGAACGTTGGATTAAACTCGATAGCATCTCCAAACTCTAGTTCTTTCACAGTGGAACTCGGTTGTCGTAGGTAAGCCTTTACAGCTCTGTCCAACCTACATCGCCCTTATGTCGAAAGGACACCAGTCACCCAGTGCATTCCTAACCACCGCCATACAAGTACGGCGCCCACCGATCACGGAACCGGAATTCGGAGATGCCCTGCACTCTGGGATTCGAGATCAGCCTAAAGAGGTAGAAACGAGGCGATGAGATTAAAAAACCTCAACACCCAGAGTGTCTCACGTGAAAATATAAAAATCCACTATTGTAAAAAAGAAAAAGTGATGTGGGTGAGAACTTAGAAACAAGGTGTATTTTTTGACTTTTTCCAATATTTTTTAAACTTTTTTTCCCTTTTTTTTTTTTTTAAACAAAAGAACAAGAACAATGTTAGTAGAACAAATAACAATTTGAACAAAATGGTCAGTAAAAAACATGAACAAGAACAAAGAGATTTAAGAAACTGAAAAAAGAATATTAAAAAGTGTGAAACAAAGAAAAAGGATAGACAACTAAAAAGAGAAGAAAACAGGAAAGGAGGAAGGTCGCTCGGGAACCCGGGGTCGCGAAACCCGTAAATACCTAAAGAAGGTATTCCCCTGGGGGAGGTGTAATATCCGAGCCAGATCTTTTATTCTCTACTAAAGACGAACTTTTACAAAATTTAAAAGACCAAGATATCATAGATGTACGTCGTATAACTATCCGTCGGAATGGGCAGGTGCTTCCTACGAAGCACATCATTCTGACTTTTAATAGCCCTAATTTACCATCAAGAATTAAAGCTGCTTACTTGTACTGTCCTGTCCGTCCTTATATCGCAAATCATCTCCGTTGCTTTAAATGCCAGCGTTATGGTCACACCACAACTACTTGTCGTGGCTCTGTTACCTGTGCATGCTGCGCAGAAGTTGGCCACGATGGTAATTCATGTCAAAACTCTGAACGCTGCATGTGTGAAGAACCCCGGATTGCCTTTTTCTCTTTCTGTATACAAGATTTTTTGCTTGGTTTGTCAGTTTTATTAGTATCAGGTCTATGTGATGTTTTTGCAGATGTAACAGCCTTAGTCTGGAGTTCAGGTGACTTTTTGGATTGACATGGAGATTTTTGCGACTGATTGACTTGGTATACTATTTTAACAGGTTCTGAGGAAGGTTGCCAGCATTCTAATAGTGGGGTTGCATAGCATTTACTACCACAACTAACATCTCGGGTTTCTCTATTTGAAGTGGTTGTTGATTGTGCTTTAGCTGAGTTACTTAGTGGAAAGGAGGTGTCGGTCTGGGTGCTTATGTGCCTTACAGAATTTTGTTGTTGCTTGAGTAGACTAGAATAGGAGACTCCGACTGATGGAGTCCTAAATTCAACAACTTTGCGGGCTTCAGGGTAGGAGAGATTTTGAGTTACTTTAACTGCAAGGATTTCCTTCTCACGTATCCAGTTTGGACAGGAATGGGAATATGTTGTATGATCACCCTTGCAGTTTATGCAGCGTTCAGAGTTTTGACATGAATTACCATCGTGGCCAACTTCTGCGCAGCGTGCACAGGTAACAGAGCCATGACAGGTAGTTGTGATGTGACTATAACGCTGGCATTTAAAGCAACAGAGATGATTTGAGATATAAGGACGGACAGGACAGTTCAAGTAAGCAGCTTTAATTCTTGGTGGTAAATTAGGGCCATTAAAAGTCAGAATGGTGTGCTTCGTAGAAAGCGCCTGCCCATTCTGACGGATAGTTATACGACGTACATCTATGATATCTTGGTCTTTTAAATTTTGTAAAAGTTCGTCTTTAGTAGAGAACAAAAGATCTGGCTCGGATATTACACCACGGCTTGTATTTAGAGTTTTATGTACTTGAATAGAAACTGAAAAAGAGCCTATTGTAGAGCATTTGAGAGAAAATGTGATTGTTTGGCTGAAGAAACCTCAACAAGCAAATCTCCAGATTGTAATTTTTTGAGAGAATGACCATCCCCCATGACAGACTGGAATGTTTTTGCAATGAGAAATGGTGAAGTTTTTTTGAAAGAGCTATCAGAGAGACTATCAGTACATTTAATGACAAAAAAACGAGTGTATGAGGACTACTGTGCAATTTGTTGCTCTCCACGTGGGAGAGAAATGGAAGTAAGTGAATTATTTGCATCCATATTTGAAAAAAAAATAAGAATTCAGACCTCGGCCGCACCACCCACTACCGAGCCCAACAAGGGGATGCACATTCGTGCACCAGTGCTAACCAGTGCCCATACGGTCACAAGACTCTCCTATGCCAGTCTCTACCATTAACGAGATGGCTAGTAAGTACTCGCTCACTTGATCCCCAGCCAGTGACAGAAGTCAGCTGACCAGCCGATTGATGCATACGGGACCAATATGCACCTCCCGTCTACCTGAAGCAGAGGCCAAAGCAGTGTGTAGGTTTCCCTCAACTGCCAGGATCCCCCTTTCCAGGGACACGGGTCACCACGCACGGCAAACACGTGGGTTGTTTACAAATCTCCATGAGTCGATATACAGGATGATATCGGCCCATACAGAATTGCCCTCACCTCCAAAGAGGAAACCACAACGAGAGTGAAACATAGAGGAAAGAAAGAGAAGAGAAATAAGAGGAAAGGGAAAAAAGAAAGATCGCTCAGGAACCCGGGGTTGCGAAGCCCGTGAATACCTAAAGAAGGTATCCCCCAGGGGGGGATGGACAATGTGGAGTCGGAGGCTTTTTGATGCTTCTTGATTTGCCATAGTGTGCAGCTTGCTCGACCAGTAAAGTACTGTGCAATTCTTCTGTTGCGGGGCTCCTGTTGCGGCCCTTGGTCGGCTGATACTGCACGGCTACCGCACTCGCACATGGGACATAATATACGTGCATTTTATAATTTTTATGGTGGCGATAGGAATAATCCTAGGCCTTTTTATTTTTTATATTATTATTTTAATACATTTAACACTTAGACATACAAAAAGACATACAAATTGACATACTTATTAGGGAATATCTATTAGACTTCTTCGTGAGTATTTGGAGTTGTGCTGATCTTCTCGTTATTCTGTGTATCTAGAGTTGTGTGTTGATTGTGTTGTTATGCTTGGAGGGGTGATATGGTATATATGTGGTGTTACTGGAACCCCGAGTGCTTAATTTTTTTTTTTACTTTTTGCCAGTTTCGGGCGTTTTTATTCCTGAGTAATTAGTCATGGCGCGGTAACCAGGTTACCCTTTCCACACCATTTGTGCTAGTTAGCTTCACCCTTCCCATGATTATGTCCTGACCTGTAGCTAGTGCCATGCCATTTTCTGCTTGGAATTGCAGTATTCGAAAGAGAGTCTTATATGTCGTGCATTCTGGGGAGTTGGCTTGATGGTTTGTATTTCTGTATGATGCAGCATATCCTCTATTTGCTTCATTATATCTGGAGCATGCATGGCATCTACGATTTTGGCTCTTGCACTCTGTGTACGGGTGCGGTCCCGAACAGATCGAGCACCTCTGGGTCCTGTCACAATTCGCTGCTATGTGGTCAAACTCTAGGCATTTGTGACACCTTGTAACTTTGATAAATGTTCTTTTAGGACACTCCCTGAGTCCCAGGCACACAGACTTTGCTCTTAGCAGTCGATCTGCCAGCGGCTCCGGGAGGAGGACCTGTTGGTTTATCCACCCGTTTCGGGACACTACTCGCCTGAGCAGAATGACTGCCTCGTTTCCGCCCCACTGATCCAGACATAGTTCTTTACTTATTCTCTGTTTGATCTGTTCTTCTTGAACGTAATCTGGGATCTTGAATATTATTATATTCTTCATCTTTACGTTAGCCGTTGTCACCTTCACCACTGACCTCACTGATTCATCGCTATTTAACTTATTCACTATTTTTGCCGCCTGTTCTTGGTTCTCGCATGTCAACTTTATTCCTCTTCTTATTTTCTGCGTTTTTTTAACTCCACTATGGTGTTTTGCTGTTTTTTCTATTATTCTTCTTTCCAGAGCTTTTGTATCCGTATTAGTTGTCGCCATAAAAGATATGTTTTATGTGAGAGAAGAGTGAATGGCTACATACTCTCAAACCTATATAAGGTTAAAATTGAAATAACATCAATCTGTTCTTCGAGGTACAACTCTTGAAGAAAACAAAGTAATTTACTCTGGTGGTGCACAAAATATTTGTGTCTTACTCATTGTATTGGAAGAATTTCAAGAAAAATTGAAGAGAAAAAATGTGCACAAGCAGCACTCATGGTACAAATGCACATGATTTCCAGTTAACAACTTCATTATCATAAGATAAGTTGAAGAACTCAGATAATACATGTTGCAGGATATCGTTTCATCCATCCACTCAATCCTCTAGTTAATTGACTCTGCTTATTTAGACCCGCTTTATTAAGAACCGTCGGTCGTTCTTCAAAAAAGAAAAAAAAATGCTTGCTTTATTGAAAGCAAAAGCCAGATGGAATAAACAAAAAAATGAAGATATAGTAGCATCGTTGTCAAATGTATCTACCGAAGAATCAGTAAGCAGCTCCTCAAACACTTTATCATGTGATATTTCTAAACCAAGCTGTTCTAACAGCAGAAGTGAAAAGAAGTTATGTTATTTTCAAAATAATCAGTCTAGTACTAAACAGAAAAGTTCTTTATATACAATAGTGCATTGACACAATGTGGGATGATTTGCTGAAAAATCCTTACTGTGAAGCATGTGGAAGAAAAGAGCTGAATGTCAACACTATTGGTGAATCCTGGTATTCCTCAAAATTGCAACTGAGCTGTGTGCATTGTAATATAATCTATGGATCATCCTTTTCAAGTCCTCGCATCACAGAATGCAAGAAATTTGAAATCAATAAAAGCATGGTGGCAGATTTTTTAAATATTGTTAAGGGGCATTCAGCCATGGAGACCTTTTCAATTAGCCTAGGTATTCCTACTATGGATATGAAAACTTTTGAGAAATATGTTGTACAGCTAAGAGAAGAATATAAAACTATTCAAGAAAAAATCTTACAAAGAGCTTGTACGAAAGTTTGAGAAATGCATGTATTGTTTGATTGCCTTGTATTGCATTCGCTGTGTCACAAACATTTTGAAGGGTCTTGTGATTGACTTTGAGTAATTTCAAAGCACTGCCATGACTGCTCTAAAACTGCAGCTGATTTGGGGAATGATAGCCCTGAGTATGCAGTATGGTATGCAGATCATAGTAAATCCGGAAAATGTGAAAAATTATGATGGCTCATCAGGTGAGTGGAAGTGCTTACTGTTAGTCAGAATTAAAGATAAAGCTATAGTGGACATTATAGATTCATTAATTGATGCTTTTCTTTAGCTAAAGGCCATGATGCATCCCGATGGAATAATGATTTAACTAGGCGTGGAAGAAATAGAAAATCCAACTCTGACATATCGAAAGACATTAACCCTACATATGATGAAAAACTAAAACAGTTTGAAAATAAAATATATTGTAAATTTAAAAATAAGAAGATTTTAGAACCCAGCTTAACATCCATGGGGCACCAGGATAGCCAAATAAGTGTAGTCAATGACAGTCTCATATGAGTTGGCGAGGCTGTCCTGCAATACTTAATAACAAAGTAATATTTCAGAGCTTGAGAGATACAGGTCCTGGAACATTGACGAATTTAAAGAACCAAAATCTACAATCCACACATGTACACATGCCTAGCAGTCAACGCCCGATTCCGGAAGATTTACAATCTATCATTAGCATGAATGTTCAAAATTTCCTGGTAAGTTTATACATTAATACCAATTCATTCAAAGAAAAATGTATAAATCACGAATCTGCATTTTTCACGATTTCCGCTATAACTGTATCTCAAGAACTAATGCATGAATTTCCATCAAACTTCCTACTGAGTTAGTCCCTGGTTAAATTAGTCCTGATTATTTATTAGATTATTTATTATCCTTTATTACATTTTGGTGTAAATCTCCTAACCGGTGGCGCTGATATGCTTCACTTTTCAGGGAGTGTTCACATGTATGACATAGAAGAAAGTTTTTGGATTGCCACATCCGACTAGTTTTAAATATTACTGATTTTTTCCCTTTCAGGTTACGGCAGAAAAAATGGGCATTGCCAAGACAGAAATCGCCAAAGCAATGACGTTTTTCTATAAATTATGCAAGTCTCAGAATGATGAAGAATACCAGACAGGATATGCTGAATTCAAGTCTTCAATAAATCAGCGTGTCGTTGAATACTTTGATAAGAATTGGCATCCAATTCACAAGGTAAAAATTCATTCTTATTCCTATTTTTGCATTATTATCAGGCCTTGTACTATCCTCTATTTTATTATTATTATTAACAGTATTTCTGTACAAAAATTACTTTAATGATTTGTAGAAATCTACCATACACATTTCTATTTGGAAATATTAGTTCCAAAATTATAATAAAATAACAATAATCAGTGCTAGCATTGCATTATAATATTACCGTATCGAGTTTATATTATTGCATTAAGAAACATTACAATTTTTTTATAATAATTAAAGATAAACTTTTTAATTTATGGTATATTGGCTAATTATTTTCTTTTTATTCATAACTTGAATTTTAGTACAATATTCCAAAAAATCCAAAGGCTCCATTCACTTTCTTTCATAATGTTAGGCATTTTCGTGTGGTGAAGCTGTTACTATATTTTCAAAATAAACTTTTTAGATTGCTCAAAAGTTTCTCAGATTTTTTTTACAATAGTGTTAGTCTTAGATCGGTTGTTACTGATATTTTAAATTCTGTATTTCAGAAATGGATAGAAATGGCTTTGTTCAGTGGTTCATTTTCAAATACGACAAAAAATCGAGTAGAAAACTTCAACTAAACTGAAATCTGATATAAAACCTTACAGTAACATATCAATGTTCGTGGGCAATTTTTTAGTCTTATTAAATTGTTTAAGAACTGAAAGGAATAACAATATTGTGGGCGGATTGCTGAAAGTTTCAGTAGACAAACCCGAGCTCATTTCAGAGTATAAATATATTTTAATGCAATATCCCATGGATATTATTCGTAAAGAATTTAACACCATCGACACTGAGAAATATGTAGAGGACACCCTTGGGAATTATTCGTACCTCAAAAGGGATAAGTACTATATAAGCCATTCCATGAAGTTGCCATGCAGGCACATTTTTCATGTGAGGAAAATAAATTCTTATTTATTTATTTTACTTATTTGACACTTTTCGATGAAACTTTAGTAACTAAAAGGTGGGCTAAAAGTTATGTACAGAAACTCATAGGAATTTTGCTTCTAATCACCCAAAACTGTCGTCAATTGAAAGAGAGAGCCATCCATTGAAAATTGCTGAAAAAAAAAAGAAATGAAATCCGAAATCCAGAAATTAGAATTTCAAAGCTGCTGTGGTTTTAGGCACAGAATTGGCAGACTTAATATCCTAAGCTGAAATCCGTTATAGTAAAACCTTACTGTAACATATCAATGTTCGTGGACAATTTTTTCGACTTATGATATTGTTTAAGAACTGAAAGGGATAATAATATTGTGGACGGATTGCTGAAAGTTTCAGTAGACATACCCAAGCTCATTTCAGAGTATAAACATATTTTAATGCAATATCCCATGGATATTATTCGTAAAGAATTTAACATCATCGAAACTGGGAAATTAAAGCAGCTGCGGCTTTAGGCGCAGAATTGAAGGACTTAATATCCGAATCATCAGGAGATGAATTCATAAAAAATGCAATTGCTGGAAGAACCTTTTAAAGTAATTTTTTTCACAAAAGTTTTAGTGTTATCCCCATAAATTTTTATTCATTAATCTTATTTTTTTTTATTATTATTTCAGATGCTGGAAAAACAACAAAAACGTAACCTTATCGTCTGAGGACATTTCTATAGCTACTGGTAATTATATATTGTAAAATACATGTTCCTTTTCCGTAAATAATTTTTATAATTATATATTTCCCGAATATGATTGTACGCTGTTTTTTTTCAGTTTTTAACTTTAAAGAATAAACTTTAAAACATACTTTTTATACAAGTGTTTATGACTTCAGTTTGAAATAATAAATTGCTTTATATTTGTTTTTTTTTTTAGTTATAGAGACCTATATTCCTTACACTGCATTATTTCCTGAAATTTGAAGTAATAGTCATTCATGTTTTGCTTTTTTCCTTTAAACATATCTCAACAATAATGCAAAGTAACTACTGGGAGGGTTATCACAACTGTCAGTTGAACTAAACAAATAATTAAAAAAATAAATAAAGGTATGCTGCATAGAATGTGCTAGGATTTTATTTTCATCTATTTTAAAGGAAAATTAATGAGGTGATTAACCCTTTATCTACTTTGTAACCGTAAAAATGTAAACGGTACTTATAAGTGCCACTTACTTTAAACTTTCATCCTATAGTAAATATTACTAATATTCTAATGGTACTTTGCAAAAACACTTTTTTAAATCTACATTATCCGGATACATGGCAGCAGTAGTTCTAGGTTTGTTATTTTAGTGAGAGAGGAGGCAATCTTTAACACAGACGATGGGTTTTGTGCCGACATTTTGTACAGATTGTCAACCTCGTCTTTTTATTGCTGCAAACACAGTAAAGGATATAAGATAAGTATTGGATGGAAACTTTTTTCCAAGAGGTATATAACAGTTTCGACTGTTGATTTAGCAGTACGCACAATCGCTTCATCAGTCTCCATGCTAAAAAATTCTAGCTTGTTATTAGTGATGCCCATTCTTCTAAATATGTAAGAAAATCATTTTTTCAGTCACTGCAATCTTTCATCACAGACAGAAAAAAATTCCATAGAGTCAGGCTGATTTTTGTGGATATGTTGTGTACATTATGGATTGTGAACCATCTATAAATTGTGTCCATGAAATTTAACGTAGGTCTAACATCTTCACATATACACATTAAAAGAAAAGTGGTTGCAAAGAAAAGCTATATTCAGGAGGTAATATGAGAGAGACATCAGATGCTGAGTGAGGGATAAAATGGGGCTTAAACACCTAATTATTAACAATTGAGCATAAATACCTAATTATTAATAAAGACTTACAAAACATTAAAAGAGATTGTGGAATCACTCTGGCAAGCAAGGGAACTGTTTCGGCTGATGATGACTCAAGCGCTTATGCCTGGATTAAAAAAATCAAGAGAGATGAAGTAATCCTTTACTTTTTTTGTTTACAAAAAAGACAGGATGATGAAACATTCAGTAATTAATAAAAAAGATTTCATGTTGGTTTAAATAACCAACTTTCAAAAAATATGTTAAATCGTTTTGGTACTGACAGAATTTGTGTTGAATTCCACTCATGGAATATCTGGTTACCAGTTTGAATTGGTAGTGATTTTAACTATTCATGATTATTGTTATAAAATGCAACATCTCTAGTAGTAAATAATCTCAATTTCATTATTTATTTATCTTCCTCAATCTTAAATTAATATTTATTCATTTTAAACTCAACTTCAAATCTAGAAAATTCTCTTCAAAATATTTCAGTTTCCTCTTAATAAAGTTATTCTAAATTTTATTTATTTTCCTCAATCAAACTTAAATTCTATCTTTCAATCATCCATTACAATATATTAAACTAAACAATAACAATAATATGTGTAAACAAAGTTTTACGTTCGTGTTTACTTTTCCGAAAAGATCGCGATTCTACATTCTTTATAAGTTTAAAACAACGAAAATAAAAATAATTTATTTTTTAATATTGCATGCTCAATCTATAGTCAATAGATAGAGCATATTTTTCTGATTAATTTGATATAAGTTGTAGAAAAATCCGTCAACAAATATTGGAGATATTTAATTTAACGTTTTCTGCATTTTTCTATTTTTAAATATTGGCGCGATGCTTTCTGTCCGCCATTGTTAAAAGGATGCATTTCTGCGGCATTTTTTCCGTACAATTCGGTGACGTCGCAAGACACCCACGCGTATAGTTCATTCAACTCATGCGTTCCCGGATGGACGCGCGGTACTTGAATGCATCAGATTGGTCATTTTCAAAAGCTTACACATTCTTGCAGGCAGAGAGCTGTTTTTCGTCAGTCAACAAGGATTAAGTCGGAGGGTGAACGTGCAGTTTTAAGAGGCTGCGGGGTTTATCCCCTGAGCGGACGGCAGTTAGTTGAAAAATCTTCGTAGTGAAACAAGGATAGTTATTTGTCTACATCAAGAAATGAAATTACAGTGTATGGCTAATAAAATAGTATCTTCAATAATTGGAATTTAAGATCTGTCGACATTCTACAGTGTGAGAACATCATGCCTTCCTAGAATCAATGATGACTACCGTTTCGATCAGAAATAATCTATTGCCTGTACTGCCAAGATAAAGAGAAGTATAACCTCCATCTATTCTTTTGATAATTCATCTCTACCTCACCTTATTGAATTTCCTCAGCAAATGTTTGTGAATCAAAAGTGGTATATTAGCGTATCCTGCATACTTTTAACTTCTGCTACTCCCTTCAACTCCTGTAATCATCATTATTCCTTCATTTAAGTATAAAGCTCCTACGAACAATTAGTTTAAAGTATAATCTTTTTTTACAGAACTTTAATAACTTTAGAAAATAAATAATACCTATGGACATTTTCCCTTTGAAACCCATAGAACATTTCTACAACAACATTTTACAATATTGAAATTTCAATGCTTCGTAAGATAATCCTCCAATCATTTATTAATTCCTGTTGAAGTGAACACATGCTCATTGTATTGAATTAATATTTTTTTAGTGTGATTTGAATAGTAATATATTATTTTGACCCTTCTCCCCCCCCCCCCTTTTTTTTTTAAATTTAAGTAAATTATGTTGCATCAATAAATATCTTAGTTACATTTATATTGGTAGTTCATTTCGTCTAATTACAACATACACAAGAGTTGGGTGAGTAATTTATCTTTTCTTTATTTTTCATTTTCAACAATTAAATGTTATATAATTAATAATTTTTAGATGGCTTTAATTCTATTTTCATTTTAACGCAATATCTAGCCACTTTACTTTCCGGTCGGTATGCATCTTTGGATAAATTTCAAGTTCTTAAATATTGCCAACTTAAAAAATTTATTTCATTAACTTTAAATCCCTTTCTCCAAAGTTGCGTATCAATTATGAAGAAGGAATATCTGTCGCCTTCTGCATAGCATCAACCGTTAGTGCAAAAACACTCAAACACTTTTCTGATTGTGTGAAATCAGAATTATCATTCAATTTAAATACTCGTATTTTTATGAGTGATGATGCTGTTATGTTTAAAAATGAATGGGTGAATGTTTTATGTCTATGTTTAAAATACTATGTGCAAGGCATGTAGATCAAGCATGACAAAATCGTACTGCTTCCATAAAAAAAGAGATCTTTATGACACATTAAAAAGTCTTATGTATGAATTAGACACTGAAAAATTTCAATGTATACTTGCTAATTTCATTGAAGTGTTAGAAGATGTAAATACTAAAGAGTTTATGATTATTTTATGCGTTATTATTATCATAGATGTGAATCATGGACATACTGTTTTCGTAAAGATGCAAGACTAAATACCAATATGCATATTGAGAACTTCCATGGAAGCTTAAAGCACACTTACTTAGATGGTAAAAAAAATATTGATAAGGTTATCCATGAATTAATGAATTTGGTAGAGCTTCCTCCAAATTTCTCCTACACACAAAAAGACAGCATGACATATTCCATGTGGATTTGCCTATATCGTTATTGGAACTAACGGTCGACGTGTTAAGCAAGCAATAGTGTATCGAGATGATGCAGTGGAGCGTTTTTTGAAATACATGCTAGAGGAAGAGAAGACATGGGGAGATATTTTAATGAGCATAAAACCTCTGAAGTTCACGCGGGAACAGGAGAAAGCGTTTCAAGACACCGTGGAATGCTACATTTGCGAAAAAACTCTAGACTCAAATCGCATTCGCGAACATAACCATCTATCTGGAGAGTACGGAGGAGACACACACTCGGAGTGTAATTTAAGATATCGCCAACCTAAATCCATCCCGGTGATTTTCCACAATCTGCATAACTATGACGGCCACCTTCTGATGAGCGATCTTGGCAAATTCAAAGAACACATTATTTCAGTTATTGCAACTCTGGAGAAATTCATCAGATTTCGACCGAAAAAAAGACTCTCCTGTTCAGCTAGTCTTCTTAGCTTCTTTCCAGTTTCTCTCGGCTTTGCTAGAAAAACTAGTCGGTTATCTCCGAGCTGACCAATTTCATATCTTAAAAGAACACTTTCCTTAAGACACTCACCTAAATTTACTCAGAAGAAAGGGGGTTTTCCCCTATAATTACATTACTTCGATACAGAAATTCAACGATACCCAGCTCCCTCCACCCTCAGAATTTTTTAATTGTTTGACTCAAGAAGATGTGGACCCTGATGATTACCAGCAAGCATTAAATATCTGGCAAACCTTTAATATTCAGACCCTTGGAAATTACCATGACTTGTACGTTCTCACAGACGTACTTTTACTAGCAGACCTATTTCAAAATTTCCGATCTCTCTGCCAACGCTATCATGACATCGATGCTTGCCATTTCATGACGTCACCAGGCTTATCATGGAACGCCTATTTAAAAAAGTGTGACATCATGCTCGAACTTCTGACTGATATTAACATGTTAATGTTTTTAGAAGAAGGAGTAGGAGGCGGGTCGCAAATATCTCATAGGTATGCTGTTGCGAATAACACCGCATGTCCGAACTAAAACAGCAACTAATTATCAAGTTATATTCTTTATTTAGATGCAAATAACCTCTACGGATGGTCTCTGAGACAATTCTCACCTTATGCTGGCTTTGAATGGGTGGATGCCACCACGTTAAATTAAGATTTTGTGTGAAATCTAGGAGATGAGTCGCCTGAAGGCTATATTTTAGAAGTAGAATTATTAGAAGTGGATTTAAGATATCCCGAAGACCTGCATACCCTCCACAACGAATATCCATTGGCTCCTGAAAGAGTGAGTGTTTCAGAAGAAATGTTATCTCCATATGCAAAATCTTCTCAACAACCAGAAATATGTTGGCATGCCTAAATTAATTCCTAATCTTAACCACAACTACAAATATGTTACTCATTATCGCAATTTAAATAATATTTACAGTTAGGCCTTAAATTAACAAAAATTCATAGAGCATTAAATTTCAAACAAGCACCCTGGTTACGCAAATATATTGATTTTAATACTGACAAGAGAAAACAGGCGGTCTTGACTACCTTTGGTAAAGACTTTTTCAAGCTCTTAAATAATGCGGTTTTCGGCAAAATCATAGGTTGGTTGGTTGATTGGGATTTTATGGCGCAAAGTCACTTTAGGGACATGCTGCGCCAAGACAAAGTCAAAATGTAAAAATTATATATTACCCAAAATTGAGCAGAAAAAACTAACAAGAAAAATGAGAAAAGCAGTAAATGAGAAAACTAATATGTATATTTAAAACCATTTAAAAGAGGAAAGGTTGATAGTTAAAAGACCAAAGTATTCTGATTAAAAACTGTGAAGTTAAAAAGCAATAACCGTTAAAATACCAACAAAGTCCAAGATGACGTACAAATACTACCTAAAAACAAATTTAGACTCTCAGAAATAAATAACAAACATAAAATTAATTAGGTGTAAATTGATCAAAAACTGATGTTTCCTAATCAGCATTTGATTCATATGAGTCAGATTCCATTTCTTCATCTAAGTTTTTCAGTTGTTTCTGATCCTTTAAATTACTAACTGATGGGTTTAGGCTTTTGTTATTGTTCTTTTTCTTCACAGTGGAAAACTGTGAAGAACCCCGGACTGTCTTTTTCTGTATACAAGATTTTTTGCTTGGTTTGTCAGTTTTATTAGTATCAGTTCTATGTGATGTTTTTGCAGATGTAACAGCCTTAGTCTGGAGTTCAGGTGACTTTTTGGATTGACATGGAGATTTTTGCGACTGATTGACTTGGTATACTATTTTAACAGGTTCTGAGGAAGGTTGCCAGCGTTCTAATAGTGGGGTTGTATAGCATTTACTACCACAACTAACATCTCGGGTTTCTCTATTTGAAGTGGTTGTTGATTGTGCTTTAGCTGAGTTACTTAGTGGAAAGGAGGTGTCGGTCTGGGTGCTTATGTGTCTTACAGAATTTTGTTGTTGCTTGAGTAGACTAGAATAGGAGACTCCGACTGATGGAGTCCTGGATTCAACAACTTTGCGGGCTTCAGGGTAGGAGAGATTTTGAGTTACTTTAACTGCAAGGATTTCCTTCTCACGTATCCAGTTTGGACAGGAACGGGAATATGCTGTATGATCACCCTTGCAGTTTATGCAGCGTTCAGAGTTTTGACATGAATTACCATCGTGGCCAACTTCTGCGCAGCGTGCACAGGTAACAGAGCCATGACAGGTAGTTGTGATGTGACCATAACGCTGGCATTTAAAGCAACGGAGATGATTTGGGATATAAGGACGGACAGGACAGTTCAAGTAAGCAGCTTTAATTCTTGGTGGTAAATTAGGGCCATTAAAAGTCAGAATGGTGTGCTTCGTAGAAAGCGCCTGCCCATTCTGACGGATAGTTATACGACGTACATCTATGATATCTTGGTCTTTTAAATTTTGTAAAAGTTCGTCTTTAGTAGAGAATAAAAGATCTGGCTCTGATATTACACCACGGCTTGTATTTAGAGTTTTATGTACTTGAATAGAAACTGAAAAAGAGCCTATTGTAGAGCATTTTGAGAGAAAATGTGATTGTTTGGCTGAAGAAACCTCAACAAGCAAATCTCCAGATTGTAATTTTTTGAGAGAATGACCATCCCCCATGACAGACTGGAATGTTTTTGCAATGAGAAATGGTGAAGTTTCATGAACATGACATTTTTTTTACCAAAAAATATGTTAACGATATTCTTTTCAAGCATTAAGATTTTTCTTGGATTAGCCAGTGCAGAATTTCTGCACAGAAGCAGCAAGCCATACCTAGAATTTTCTTACCGATGAGTTCAATGGCCGTCTATTGCTTGCAATCTCATAAAAAATACGGTTTATGTGAGAGAAGAGTGAATGGCTACATACTCTCAAACATATATAAGGTTAAATTTTAAATAACATCAATCTGTTCTTCGAGGTTCAACCCTTGAAGAAAAACACTTAAGTAATTTACTCTGGTGGTGCACAAAATATTTATGTCTTACTCATTGTACTGGAAGAATTTCAAGAAAAAGTGAAGAGAAAACATGTGCACAAGCAGCACTCATGGTACAAATGCACATGATTTCCAGTTAACAACTTCATTATCATAAGATAAGTTGAAGAACTCAGATAATACATGTTGCAGGATATTGTTTCATCCATCCACTCAATCCTCTAGTTAATTGACTCTGCTTATTTAGACCCTCTTTATTAAGACCCGTCGGTCGTTCTTCAAAAAAGAAGAAAAAAAATGCTTGCTTTATTGAAAGCAAAAGCCAGATGGAATAAACAAAAAAATGAAGATATAGTAGCATCGTTGTCAAATGTATCTACCGAAGAATCAGTAGGCAGCTCCTCAAGTACATTATCATGCGATATTTCTAAACCAAGCTGTTCTAACAGCAGAAGTGAAAAGAAGTTATGTTATTTTCAAAATAATCAGTCTAGTACTAAACAGAAAAGTTCTTCATATACAATAGTGCATTGACACAATGTGGGATGATTTGCTGAAAAATCTTTACTGTGAAGCATGTGGAAGAAAAGAGTTGAATGTCAACACTATTGGTGAATCCTGGTGTTCCTCAAAATTGCAACTGAGCTGTGTGCATTGTAATATAATCTATGCACCATCATTTTCAAGTCCTCGCATCACAGAATGCAAGAAATTTGAAATCAATAAAAGCATGGTGGAAGACTTTTTAAATATTGGTAAGGGGCATTCAGCCATGGAGACCTTTTCAATTAGCCTAGGTATTCCTACTATGGATACGAAAACTTTTGACAAATATGTTGAACAGCTAAGAGAAGAATATAAAACTATTCAAGAAAAAATCTTACAAAGAGCTTGTACGAAAGTTTGAGAAATGCATGTATTGTCCGATTGCCTTGCATTGCATTCGCTGTGTCACAGACATTTTCAAGGGTCTTGTGATTGACTTTGAAGTAATTTCAAAGCACTGCCATGATTGCTCTAAAACTGCAGCTGATTTGGCGAATGATAGCCCCGAGTATGCAGTATGATATGCACATCATAGTAAATCCGGAAAATGTGAAAAAATTATGATGGCTCATCAGGTGCGATGGAAGTACATACTGCTAGTCAGAATTAAAGATAAAGCTATAGCGGGCATTAAAGATTCATTAATTTATGCTCTTCTTTAGCTAAAGGCCATGATGCATCCGATGGAATAACGATGTAACTAGGCGTGGAAGAAATAGAAAAATCCAACCCTACATATAATGAAACACTAAAACAGTTTGAAAATAAAATATATTGTAAATTTAAAAATAAGAAGATTTTAGAACCCAGCTTAACATCTATGGGGCACCAGGTAGCCAAATAAGTGTATTCAATGACAGTCTCATATTTGTTGGCGAGGCTGTCCTGCAATACTTAATAACAAAGTAATATTTCAGAACTTGAGAGATACAGGTCCTGGATTATTGAAGAATTTAAAGAACCAAAATCTACAATACACACATGTACACATGCCTAGCAGTCAACGCCTGATTCCGGAAGACTTACAATCTAACATAGCATGAATGTTCAAAATTTCCTGGTAAGTTTATACATTAATACCAATTGGTTCATTTTCATTTTAAGAAAAATGTATAAATCATGAATCTGTATTTTTCACGATTTCCGCAATAACTGTATCTCAAGAACTAATGCATGAATTTTCATCAAACGTCCGATTGAGTTAGTCCTGATTAGTTTTTGGAGTAAATCGCCGAAGAGATGCAGATTTTATTACGATTGCAAGTCTCAGAATAATGAAGAATGCCAGACAGGATATGCTGAATTCAAGTCTTCAATTAATCAGCGTGTCGTTGAATACTTTGATAAGAATTGGCACCCAATTTACAAGGTAAAAATTCATTCTTATTCCTGTTTTTGCATTATTATCAGGCATTGTACTATTGGATATTTTATTATTATTAACAGTATTTCTATACAAAAATACCTTAATGATTAGTAGAAATCTACTGGATACATTTCTATTTAAATATTAGTTCCAAAATTATAATAATATAACAATAATCAGTGGCAGCACTGCCTTATAATATTACCGTATGGAGTTTATATTATTGCATTTAGAAGTATTACAATTTTTTTTATAATAATTAAATATCAACTTTTTAATTTATGGTATTTTGGCTTATTATTTTCTTTTTCACCGTAACTTGTGTATGTGTACCGTATGTGTATTGTTAATAATGAAAATCAGGGAAGTCTGAT